>CM060330.1:9737336-9740730 GCA_030674155.1 Stramonita haemastoma
ACCACTAGCGAGGATTCGCCGTTCAGCTCTGACATTACGCCGCTGATTCTCGCCGCAGAACGCAACCAGTTCGAAATTGTGCAGTTGTTGCTGTTGAGAGGAGAGACTATTCCCAAGCCGCATCACTATTACTGTAACTGCCAAGAGTGCTCTAACAAGCTTCAGTTTGACCAGCTAAGGTTGGCTAAGACTCGTTTGAATGCGTATAAGGGGCTGGCTAGTGGGGCTTATATTTCTCTGTCCAGTAAGGATCCTGTCTTGACTGCGTTCGAGCTCGCGCGTGAACTTCGCCAGGTCGCCAAAGTGGAGAAGTATTATAAGGTAGGTGTGGTGTTGTGGGTGGGGGGGGGGGGGGGTTGTGGGGTTTTGTTGTTGTTGTTGTTGTGAATGTGGTGTGTGTGGGGTAAAAGATGTTATACAAGCTACATAAGGGTGGAAAATGATTACTATGCGCAAAAAACTCACTTTTGGTGAACCTGGGAGCTCTAGCTGAGGAATGATAAAAAAAAATCTTTTAAAAGCTGCATAATGTAAGGGCATTTATCTACATGTTTGGAGTTCTTTAGATGCAATAAGTGCATAATAAAACACAGGACCTCGATTTATCGTCCCATCCGACAAACTAGCACCCAGACCACCACGCCTGTCCTATAAGATGTTGGAAAAGTTAGGGTCTAAACAGGGCTCGAACGCACGACTTCGCTACTTGTTTTCTAAACCCTTGCTTTACCTCTAGCCCACTAATCCACCTAATATAGCTTGAGTGTGTTGTTCAAGAAAATCAATCGTCATCCGTCCTTCAGGGGACGAGATTAGCTCAGTGGTCAGAGCACTCGTTTTCCCCCAGTCAAGTTAAGCAGCATCGAGTGTGGTTACCAGTTGGATGGGGGACCGTTTACGCGCCTTGGCTTCAGTACAATTCCCCCAGTTCCCTCAGCTGTAAATGGATACCTGCCCTCTTTAGGGCCAGGGAAGGTAAAGTAGCGAGGGAGAGGAGATGGGCGCCGCCCTCAACCTGCTGGCCCCTAGGGAAGTTAAGGTCTCTGATGCCTCGCTCCCCTACGACCGCCTAGATTATGGGACACACCTTTACCTTTTAACCTTTTTATCCGTCCTTCAATGGCGAAGATGACCATGAGTTCAAATTTGCTGGGAAGGTCAGTAGCTGTGGGTCTGGGGGTGACTGGTCAGTCTGATCCGGGTCCTGAAAGCTGTCCCACATTGTGGACATGGGTATTATGGGAAAGGGTTGGGGGGGTCGTTCCTAGGCTAGGACTTCAAGGTTCGTCAATGATAAGATTTCGTGTATTCGACCGTTTTTGCATATAATTAAGGTATTCGTATTCAAACTTCTGGCATGAAGTCTCAACACGACACATGTGTGCATGCGGGTATTTTTAATTTTGTCATTTCTTCTTACCCGCATGAAATGGTCTGCTCTTTCCGTCCTTGAAAGTTTAAACTTAACCAAGGCATTAACTCTTTCTGTCCTTCAAACTTTACACGAGCATTACATTAACTCTTTCTGTGCTTCAAGGTATAACTCAGCCATTGCATCAACTCTTTCCATCAATCAAAGTTTTAACTCAGCCATTTCATTAACTCTTTATGTTTTTCAAGGTTTTAACTCAACCTTTGCATTAATCAATGTTTTCCATCCTTCAAAAGTTTAATGCAACAATTGCATTAATCAATGCTTTCCATCCTTCAAAGTTTTAACTCAACCATTGCATTAACTCTTTCGTCATTTGAAGTTTGAATTTAACCATTGCATCAACTCCTTGTGTTGCACTTTTACCTTTCATGGTATCTTTCATGTGTGCGTGTGTGTGTGTGTGTGTGTGTGTGTGTGTGTGTGTGTGTACGTGCGCATGTGTGTGTGTGCGTGCGAGCATGCATGTATGCATGTGTGCTGTGTGCGTGCGTGCATGTGTGCATGCGTGCCTGTATGCATGCATGCATGTATACATGTATGTGTGCAGACGGACTACCTGTCTCTAGCGGACCAGTTGAGCGAATACGTGGTGAAGCTGTTGGACAAGATCCGCGGCCATGATGAGCTGCAAGTGCTGCTGAACAAGACGGGAGCTGATAGTGAGCTGGAGACCTACGAGTTGTTGGCGCGCCTCAAACTGGCCATCCGCTACCGGGAGAAAAAGGTTAATGCTTTGCCAGTGTCTGTTGTGGGTTGGATTGGTTTGGTTTGTTTTGGGTTGGGTTGAGTTGGGTTGGGTTGGGATGTTTGGGGTTTGGTTGGATTGGGTTGGGTTAGGTAGGGTTGGGTTGGGTTGGGTTAGGTAGGGTTGGGTTGGGTTGGCCTCAAGCTTGCCATCCGCTACAGGGAGAAAAAGGTTAATGTTTTGCCAGTGTCTGTTGTGGGTTAGGTTGAGTTGGGGTGGGGTGGGGTGGTTTGGGCTGGGTTGGGCTGGGTAGGGCTGGGTTGATTTGGTGTGTGTGTGGTGTGTGTGTGTGTGTGTGTGTGTGTGTGTTGTCTGTCTGTCTGTCTGTCTGTCTGTCTGTCTGTCTGTCTGTCTGTGTGTTTTATCATCCTGGTTACTTACTGCTGCTGCTAACAGTCCAAGCTATGTCTAAGCTCGTATCAGGCCTGTCCTTTTGTAAAATTTCTCCGAGTGAACAAGTATCTGGTTCGGCAGATGTCTTGACAGACACACTAAGCTTGTGAAACTGTCAATGACCAGGTTTTCTTGCCTATAATGTTGACTCTAATTCCTTAGGGGATAAAGGATAAGTCATAGAAGACTTAACCTGTGCTGTGGATCACATCAGTTTTTGTTGTTGTTGTTTTGTTCTTCTTTCATCATTTTCTAAAAGAAAAAGGAAAGAAAGAAAGAAAGTAAAGAAAGAAAGAAAGAAAGAAAGAAAGAAAGAAAGAAAGAAAGAAAGGAAAGTAAAGTAAGAAAGAAAGAAAGAAAGAAAGAAAGAAAGAAGAAAGAAAGAAAGGAAGGAAGGAAGGAAGGAAGGAAGGAAGGAAGGAAGGAAGAAAGAAAGAAAGAAAAGAAGGAAGGAAGGAAGGAAGGAAGGAAGGAAGGAAGGAAGGAAGAAGGAAGGAAAGAAAGAAAGAAAGAAAGAAAGAAAGAAAGAAAGAAAGAAAGAAAGAAAGAAAGAAAGAAAGACAGAAAGAAAAGAAAGAAAGAACGAACGAACGAACGAACGAACGAACGAACGAACGAACGAACGAACGAACGAACGAACGAACGAACGAACGAACGAAAGAAAGAAAGAAAGAAAGAAAGAAAGAAAGAAAGAAAAGAACGAACGAACGAACGAAAAGAAAGAAAGAAAAAAGAAAGAAAGAAAGAAAGAAAGAAAGAAAGAAAGAAAGAAAAGAAAAAGAAAAAAAAGAAAAAAAAAGAAAGAAAGAAAGAAAAGAAAG
>CM060330.1:9765830-9767636 GCA_030674155.1 Stramonita haemastoma
AAATAAAATGAAATAAAATAAAATAAAATAAAAAGACCGTGGCTTTTACACGGCGTGTGAACTCCATTAGGGACTCGGTGTGAAGCTGTGGCACTATTCTGGACCCTGCGAGACAGCGTCCATTGTGATCACCAGCTGTGTGTCGTCTGCCCTTTGGGTCTATTTTTGGGGCCCTCAAAAGACACAACTAGAGATCTTCATCAGGTGTTCCATGATTAAACACTGAGGCTGAGCCGGCCGTCCTAGAATGATAGATGAACAGAAATGATAACTACAGCAATAACAACATTGACAATGATGACGGTGGTGATGTGAACTGATAACGACAGCAATAACAACATTGACAATGATGACGGTGGTGGTGGTGGTGGTGGTGGTGGTGGTGGTGGTGGTGGTGGTTCCTGGTGATGATGAGGAAGAGAAGCGGAAGGAAAAGGAGGAGGAGGAAGAGGAGGAGGAGGAGGAGGATAGTCTTAGAAGGTTACGTCTGACCTAAATGTACAAAAAGCTTTACATGTTTACAACGAGAGACATGAGTTTCTATTTGAGAGAGAGAGGGGGGGGGGGGGTAGACTGACACAGAGCAACAGATTGACAGTGACACACAGATAGATACGGAGACAGAGACAGACAGGCAGACAGATAGAAATTTTCTACATGTTCCTCTTATACCTATATATATGTGCTAGCTGAAGGGATATTGTCAACCTCACAGTTTAAAAGCTGCATGTTATCCGTTGACGATAGCTGGATGTTACGTTTGGATTCTTCACACACCACACCACGGACACCAAGGCAAACGCTAGTTTCAGAAGCCGTGTCACAGACATTTTCAGCAGGGAGCGGTATAGCCTAGTTGTTTAATTTAACATCCCCAGTTCATACTCTGACTGTGACATATTTTATTTTATTTACTTTATTCTTTTACATCGAGGATAATGGAATAAGCACTCATGTGTTGTTTTTCATCCAGTCCCCGTGTGTATGCAGTTTTGTAAATATTGTCATCTGTTCCCACCGGCACACAATGGCCCACTCTTACGAAAAACGGAACAGGATTTAACGTGTGCGAAAGATGTTCTACATCTTATGGAAAGGGTTTGAGTTTCTTGCTAGGTAGGTGTCTGCACAAGGCGAGCTTTATTGCCTCCTTGGGGTTAACCTTCTTACAGATTCCACTCGCTAAGGAACTATTCTGAATGACACAAACCCTGATCCTCTGTATGTGTGTGTGTGTGTGTGTGTGTGTGTGTGTGTGTGTGTGTGGTGTGTGTGTGTGTGTGTGTGTGTGTGTGTGTGTGTGTTTTCGTGTTCGTGTGTTTTCGTGTGTGTGTGTGTGTGTGTGTGTGTGTGTGTGTGTGTGTGTGTGTGTTGTGTGTGTGTGTGTGTGTGTGTGTGTGTGTGAGCCCCGATATGGCCTATGTGGTCGGCGGGGCTATAAGCAACATAATTGGATTGTGTGTGTGTGTGTGTGTGTGTGTGTGTGTGTGTTGTGTGTGTGTGTCTGTGTCTGTGTCTGTGTGTTCGTTTGTGTGTGTGTGTGTGTGTGTGTGTGTGTGTGTGTGTGTGTTGTGTGTGTGTGTGTGTGTGTGGTGTGTGTTCGCGTGTGTGTTGCGCGCGCGCGTGCGCGCTCAAATAACATATTGCGCACACGTGGGAGAAAAAAAACGCAATCCACCTTTCATAAAAGAGTAACCCCACTTTAACCAGCACCATAGACAACACAAACATACCCAGCATGCACACAACTACACAGACAAAGGACAAGCTCCACCAGGCTCAAACAACACACAGCCTGAAAACTTC
>CM060330.1:9767736-9770236 GCA_030674155.1 Stramonita haemastoma
GTGTGCTTTTATTCCGAAATGATAGCCTTGTTTTTCATTTAATCCATAACACTAAACTTTACAATATCTTTCCTACTGTCTCTCTTTATTGTCATTCTCTTTCTTTATTTTCTATACTTTCTCTCTCTCTCTCTCTCTCTCTCTCTCTCCTCTCTCTCTCTCCTCTCTCTCTCTCTCTCTCTCTCTCTCTTCTCTCTCTCTCTCATCTCTCTCTCTCTCTCTCTCTCTCTCCTTTGGATGAACTATAAACCGAGGCCCCCGTGTGGCAAACCCACGCAGAACATCTTGCGCACACGTTACGTCCTGTTCCGCTTTTTGTAAGAGCAGGCCATTGTGTGCCGGTGGGAACAGATGACAATATTTACAAAACTGCCTACACACGGGACTGTATGTAAAAAAAAACACATGAGTGCTTATTCCACTATTCTCGATATAAAAATTAAATCAAATCAAATCATATAAAATCAATCTCTCTCTCTCTCTCTCTCTCTCTCTCTCTCTCTCTCTCTCTCTCTCTCTCTCTCTCTCTCTCTCTCTCTCTCTCTCTCTCTCTCTCTCTCTCTCTCTCTCTCTCTGTCACCTTTTCAACTCTGTCAGCTCTGGTATGATTTTCCACAATGTACAGTTTCACGTGACTGATGGTGTCCGTTACCTGTGTCCATTAAGCCAGGCCCTCTGACAGACAGACAGACAGACAGAAAGACAGACAGACAGACAGTTCGTCATCTCCACCACATGCGCTGGCATTGTGTTTGGTGTGTGTATGTGTGGGTGCGGCTCTGGATACAAGAGATTAGCAGGCAAACACACACACACATATACACACACACACGCGTGCATAGACAGTGAGAGTAGGCCATCGTGTGCCGGTGGGAACAGATGACAAGACTGACAAAACTGCATACACGCTGGTACTGGATGTAAAAAGCATGATTGCTTATTCCATTATCCTCGATATAAAATAGATTTTTAAAAAATAGAAAGACACACTAAAACACACACTCACACTGACACACACACACATACACACGCGCGCACTCACACACATACACACACATGCGTGCGCGTACACACACACACACACACACACACTGAAACACACACACACAGACACAAACACACACACACACACTGACTCACACACTAAACACACACACACAGTACACACGCATGCACACACACACGCGTGCACACACACACGCGTGCACACACACAGTACACACACACAGTACACACACACACACACACACACACACACACACACACACACACACACACACACACACACACACACACACACACACACAAGCATGGAGAAAAGTAAAGGGGACAATTGATGGCAGTATTGAACTAATGGTGGTCACACACCATAATTATTATGTATATACAAAAAAGGTATTATGGCTTGTAAGTTCTAGCGGTATCTTAATAATTAAAAAATAGTTGGGTTTTTTGGGTCGTGTGTGTGTGTGTGTGTGTGTGTGTGTGTGTGTGTGTGTGTGTGTGTGTGTGTGTGTGTGTGTGTGTGTGTGTGGAGTAGCCTAGTGGTCAGAACATTGCGCTCGCAATTTGACGACCCGGGTTCGATTCCCGTCCGAGGGGATTTTTCCCCTGGAGTTAACATCAGTGCTGACTCAACTCGCCCCAAAAGTCCTTCGGATGAGACTTGAAACCGAGACCCCGTGTGCGAACGCACGCAGAATATCTTGTGCACACATTAAATCCTGTTCCACTTTTCGTAAGAGTAGGCTATTGTGTGCCGGTTGGAACAGATGACAAGATTTACAAAAACCGCATACATACGGGGACTGGATGTAAAAACAAAAAGCACATGAGTGCTTATTCCATTATCCTCGATATAAAAGAATAAAATAAAAATAATAATAAAATAAAACACACACACACACGCACACGCACACGCGCGCGCACATACACACACACACACACACACACACACACACACACACACACACACACACACACACACACACACACACACACACACACACACACACACAAAGCACATGAGTGTTCATCCCATCATTATCCTCGATATAAAAAAATTAAACTTAAAAAATAAAAACACACACACACACAAACACACTTAATCTATAAAGCATTTTCCGTACGTTCTCATGACTTGACAAAGTAAAGAGAACAACGCGCATAGGTCCTTTTGCAGTCTCGGCTAGCATACAGCAAGACAGACCGGGGATAGGTCAAGCGAGGCATTGGGGCGACATTGTCTATACAGTTCGATAAATCTGCTTTATTAGTCCGCTGGTCATCCACGCCTTGTGGCCAAACGCTTGCGTACCTGGTTGCTATGGAAACACCTGGTCACGTAAGCCTGTGAAGGTTAGTTCGTGAGATGGGAATATATCAGATGTGTAGGTGTGTGTAAGTGTGAGTGTACGTGTGTGTTTTTTGTGTGAGAAATAGATAGTGTTGTTTGGTGGTGGTTTTTGGTTAGTTAGTGTACTACTTTTTATCTTCATGG
>CM060330.1:9775236-9780236 GCA_030674155.1 Stramonita haemastoma
GTTAAGTTGTTTTGTGTTGTATTTTTGTATCCGTTGTGTTATGTCGAGTTGTGTGGTATTATGGTGTGTTGTATTCGTTATGTTGTGCGGTATTGGTTTGTATTTGTTGGGTTGTGTTGTATTGTTTTGCATAGAATTGGTCAGTGTTTTGTTATGACTTGTCGTACTGTATTTATTGTGTTGAGTCGTATTTCGTTGTATTAGAATGTGTTAGATTGTATTATAAGGATTGTATTATAAGTATTATATAGTGTTGTATTCTGTTCTGCTACTTTTCTCTGTGTGTGAATATTTTATAGAACTTATTTTGGTTTTTCTTTTATGTTACATTGCGTCGTGTTGTTTTTTCTGTTGTAATATATCATAGTGTGTTGTTTTAATTTCTCATGTGTGTTGTAATGTATGTGCTTTGCATGCATTCAGTGTCTTATTTTGTACTGTTTTGTTTCCTAATGATAGTCTACTCTTTTATATCCTGCGTTTACTGTTTGATTCAATATTCGTTTTTATGATTAGTTGTCTGGTATTTTGAACTGTTTGCTCAAAATGAATATGCTGTGTTATTCTTCAGTCTGCTAAACTCATTTGTGACTGTGATTATTTCAACATTTGTAAATATAATAAATTATATATATGTATAATTGTGATATATATGTATTATATATAATTCATCATCATGGCTTGGCTTCGCGAACGAAGATTAAGGGCACTGTCCACGTGTGGTGCAGGCTCGCTGGTGGCTGTTCAGTCCAATGCGTGACAAACAAACCCGGCCGCAGCGGCTGCAGGGGAAAGTCGATTCTGGGGTTGATGTAGAGGGGACGCGGTTCTTCCTCCTCATTCACTTCTCCTCAAGGGCGGCTCTGCGATTGTCCTCAAAGGAGGAGACCGACTGATGCACAATGTGTCGCCAGGCCTGCCGGTCAGCAGTAAGGACTGACCACTGGTTGTGGTCTATGAGGCAGGCTGACAGAGATTTCTTCAGAGAGTCTTTAAATCTCTTCTTTGGTGCGCCTCTGTAGCGGTGTCCGGTGGAAAGTTCACCGTAGAGAACCATCTTCGGTAGGCGATGGTCCTCCATTCTAGAGACATGCCCTGCCCAGCGTAGCTGCGTTTTCAACAACATGGCCTCAATGCTGGTGATCCCTGCTTGCTCCGGCACCTCAGCATTCGTGGTGAAGTCGCTCCAGTGGATGTCGAGGATGGAGCGGAGACAGCGTTGGTGGAAGCGTTCCAGAATTCGCAGGTGGTATCTGTATGTGACCCATGACTCAGAGCCGTACAGGAGGGTGGTCAGTACCATGGCTCTGTAGACACTGATCTTGGTGTCTTTCTTCAGGTGTTTGTTTTTCCAGACACGGTGGTAGAGTCTGCCAAAAGCACTGTTTGCCTTTGCCAGTCTTTTGTCTACATCTTTATCAATCTTTGCGTCAGAGGAGATTGTGCATCCCAGGTAGGTAAACTGCTGGACTGTCTTCAGTTCTGTCTCACCAATTGTAATGTGAGGTGGGTGGTACGCTACCTGAGGTGCGGGCTGGTAGAGAACCTCTGTCTTCTTCAGGCTGACTTCGAGTCCGAAGAGCTGGGCTGCCTCTGCAAAACAGGATGTTACATGCTGCAGGGCGGTTTCTGTGTGGGCTACAAGGGAAGCATTATCAGCAAAAAGTAGCTCTCGAATTTGTTGCTCCAGGGTTTTGGTGTGGGCCTGAAGACGCCGCAGGTTGAATAGGCTGCCATCTGTGCGGTAGCGTATGAAAACTCCGTCTTCGTCATCAAGATCTTCTGTGGCCCGCTGAAGCATCATGCTGAAGAAGATAGTGAAGAGGGTTGGTGCAAGAACGCAGCCCTGCTTCACCCCGTTTGTGATTGGGAAAGGCTCTGAGAGGTCGTTGCTGTTTCTGACCTGGCCACGCTGGTCTTCATGTAGCTGGATCACCATGTTGAGAAACTTTGGGGGACAGCCAAGACGCTCCATGATCTGCCACAGGCCCTTCCTGCTCACAGTGTCAAATGCCTTGGTTAAATCAACGAAGGTGATGTACAGTCCCTTGTTCTGTTCGCGGCACTTTTCTTGAAGTTGTCTGAGCACGAAGACCATGTCGGTGGTACCCCTGTTAGCTCTGAAGCCGCACTGGCTCTCAGGGAGGTGGTGTTCTGCAACAGCAGGTACTAGTCTGTTGAGGAGAACTCTTGCAAGGATTTTGCCAGCGATGGAGAGAAGAGTTATCCCCCTGTAGTTGGAGCAATCTGATTTTTCCCCTTTGTTTTTGTAAAGGGTGATTATGATTGCATCACGAAGGTTTTGTGGTAACTTTCCCTGCTCCCAGCAGCAGACAAAAAATTCATGGAGCTTGCAGTATATATATATAATAATTATATATATGTATAATTATGATATATATGTATTATATATAATTATGAGATATATATATGTCTTTCTAGTCAATGGTCTTTAAAACATTGTATTTCGAAGCTCTGTGAGTGTGTGTGTCGATGCGCGCGCGCGCGCGTGTGTGTGTGTGTGTGTGTGTGTCTGTGTGTGTGTCTGTGTGTGTGTGTGTTTGTGTGTGTGTGTGTGTGTGTGTGTGTGTGTGTTTGTGTGTGTGTGTTTGTGTGTGTGTGTATTCTTTTATTTTGCAGATAGTTAAATAAGCACTCATGCGCTGTTTTAGATCCAGTCCCTCCGTGTGTATACAGTTTTGTAAATTTTATCACCCACTCCCACCAGCACACAATGGCCTGCACTTTCGAAATCGGATCGGGTATGTTCTGTGTGTATTCGCACACAGGACCACGGTTTATAGTCTCATCCGAAGAATGTGTGTGTGTGTATGTGTGTGTGTCTGTGTGTGTGTGTATGTGTGTGTGTGTGTGTGTGCGTGTGTGTGTGTCTGTGTGTGTGTATGTGTTTGTGCGTGCGTGCGTGTGTGTGTGTGTGTATGTCTGTGTATGTGTGTGTACATGTGTGTTTGTATGTCTGTGTATGCATGTATGTCTGTATGTATGTCTGTATGTATGTCTGTATGTCTGTCTGTCTGTCTGTCTGTCTGTATGTATGTATGTATGTATGTATGTATGTATGTATGTATGTATGTATGTATGCATGCATGTATATATATATACATATATATATATATATATATATATATATATATATATATATATATATATATATATATATATATATATATATATATATATATATATATGGATGCGTATGTGTGTGTGGTGTGTGCAAGTGCAGTGTGATACATCACCCTGGTCTGACAGTTAATCTAAAGGTTAGGGCCATCTGGCCATCTGCGTTTGGCCCTGTTGGCCTCACTGGCTTACATACATTCTCTTTTGGGGGGCCACTTTTTTTCAGATTGCTTAGTTGCATTGTGTGTTCCTGCTCCTCCCCTCCCTCCCCTCCCCCCCCCCTCCGCCCCGCCCCCACCACTATTGTCTGTCTCAGCAGCTTGTGATGTGTGAGTTGGATGCTGAGTGTGTGTGTGTGTGTGTGTGTGTGTGTGTGTGTGTGTGTGTGTGTGTGTGTGTGTGTGTGTGTGTGTGTGTGTTTGTGTGTGTGTTTGTGTGGGTGGGAGGTAGGGGTGGGTGGGGGAGGGGGGTTCAGAATGTGTATGTGTTTGTGTTTATGTGGGGGGGGGGGGGGAGGGAGGGATTCAGAATGTATGTGTGTGAGTGTGTGTGCGTGTGTGTGTGTTGATGTGCGTGTGCGTGTGTGTGTCTGTGGATGTGTGTGGATGTGTGTATATTTCTTTGTGCGTTTGTGTGTGCGTGTTTTTGTGTGCGTGTTTGTGTGTGTTTGACTCTCTGTATGTATGTTTTTGTGTGTGTGCGTGTTTGTGTGTGCGTGTTTGTATGTGTGCGTATGTGTTTCTGCGCGCGTGCGTGTGTGTGTGTATTGTACTATTTTCCGTGATGGTAGGTTTTTCTGTGTAAAATTCGGACTGCCCTCTATGTGCATTTGTTTCACTAGAAGATGAAAGTGATTTTTTTCTGCAGAATTTTTTTTTACCGGAGACAACTCTCATTTCCATTTTTGAAAACAAATACGTGAAGTTATGTTTCTTGGGGACGGCATAGTAGCTCAGTGGTCAGAGCACTCGCTTTCCCCAAGTTAAGGAGCATCGAGCGTGGTTACCAAGTGGATGGGTGACCGTTTGCGCGCCTTGGCTTCAGTACAGTTCCCTAGTTCTCCCAGCTGCAAATGGGTACCTGCCCTCTTTAGGGTCAGGGAAGGTAAAGCAGTGAGAGAGAGAGAGAGGAGACGGGCGCCGCCCTCAATATATTGGTCCCCTAGAGAAGCTGAGGTCTCTGTGACATTTCTCTCATATGCAAGAAACTATAAAAAATATCAGCAAAAATATAATGTAGAAAGTGTATGGCTGGAATTGGCTTGCGTTGTAAGGTAAGCTAAGGTAAGGTAAAGATAAAGATGTCCCCATAACCTGCGTGGTCGTAAGGGAGCGAGGCGTCAGAGACCTCATCTTCTCTAGGGGCCAGCATGTTGAGGGCGGCGCCCATCTCCTCTCTCCCTGGCTGCTTTACCTTCCCTGACCCTAAAGAGGGCAGGTACCCATTTACAGCTGGGTGAACTGGGGGAACTGTACTGTAGCCAAGGATTGCAAACGGTCACCCATCCAATTGGCAACCACGCTCGATCCACGCTGCTTAATTTGGCTGGAGGAAAGCGGGCGCTCTGACCACTGAGTTATCCTGTCCCCTGTGTTGTGAGATCATTGTGAAATAACAAAACAGAATCCCCGATAAAGCCGCTGACTGGTGTGACAGGTTTAATGTTTTGATTAATGATGCTGTTGTTTTTTTTTAATTCGATGCATTAATTCTTTTTTTGTGGGAGACTCCAATATCGATCAGGTATTTTCTCAGAAATGAATGGCATGGTAGTTATGGCTGGCTTGCAACCATTGATTGATCGCGCCACTTGGATGACTGAGAAACTGTTGTAATACTCTTATTGATCATGTTATTGC
>CM060330.1:9795236-9797736 GCA_030674155.1 Stramonita haemastoma
CTATAGCTACGCCTTATTATTATTATTATTATTATTATTATTATTATTATTATTATTATTATTATTATTATTATTATTATTATTATTATTATTATTATTATATTACTATTATTACTATTATTATTATTATTATTATTATTATTATTATTATTATTATTATCATTATTATTATTATTATTATTATTATTATTATTATTATTATTATTATTATTATTATTATTATTATCATTATTATTATTATTATTATTATTATATTATGATATTATTATTATTATTATTATTATTATTATTATTATTATTATTATTATTATTATTATTATTATTATTATTATTATTATTATTGCCATCATCATCATCATCATCATCATCATCATCAATCATCACTATCAGTATCCTCATCATTATCGCTCTTGTTATTGTGTTTATCTACCTACATGTGTGTATATATGTGTGTTGCAGTGCGCTACAGTGACCCCAATGACCCCATGGGCCCCCGGTCAGCACGGGACAAGCGTGGAGCCTCCAGGCTGAACCTCAGCAATGACAAGAACAGATCCGTACGTCTGATTCAGATTCTGAATATTTATTGCCATTTAAATCATGCAGACCTATTTGACACAACAAAACAAACATCAGGTTTAATTAATTGTCGTTCTACCCAAATGATGTCCACTAAAAACGTGTTGCATTCTACTTTTCTTTTTGTCTCTCTTTTCTCCAAACACTCATTCACATAATTATGATGATAATAATAATGATAATAATAGTTATAATAACGATAATGATAATGATAATTATTATTATTATTATCATTATTGTTGTTGTTGTTGTTGTTATTATTATTATTATTATTATTATTATTATCATTATTATTATTATTATTATTACTACTACTACTACTACTACTACTACTACTACTACTACTACTACTACTACTATAATTTCTGGGATTTAGATAGCGCTGAATCTTCTAATCTATCTAATGATATCTGCTTGATAGATCTTTTCAACTGTGGTTATGTCCCTTAACATTCTATATTTTCTTACACTTTCTTTGTCTTTGATTTTAATATTTAGCAACAAATTGTTTCTAAGTTTATCATAGAATACACATATATCGAGTAAATGAAATTCGTTATCTATTTTGTTACAGTATTTACATTTTCTATCCTCTCTGGGTATGTTTTGGTGGTGTCTCCCTTTCTCTATCATTAAACAGCTTATGCGAAATTTACCCCCCAAAAATGTACCGTCTGTTTGTCTGTCCGTCTGTTTATCTGCTTGGATGATCGCTGGCTGGCTGGCTGGCTGGTTGGTTGGTTGGCTGGTTCGCTGGTTGGCTGGTGGGTGGGTGGGTGGGCGGATGGGTAGGTGGTGTTTGGTTTGCTGGTTGCTTAATTGGCTGATGGATTGGCTGGTTGGTCTATTTGTTTGGTTGGCTGCCTGGCTGGTTAATGGACCTTCTGCGTGTGTGTGTGTGTGTGTGTGTGTGTGTGTGTGTGTGTGTGTGTGTGTGTGTGTGTGTGTGTGTGTGTCTGTCTGTCTGTCTGTCTGTCTGTCTGTCTGCCTGTCTGTCTGTCTCTCTGTCTCTCTGTCTCTCTGTCTCTGTGTGTTTGCATCTGTATTTCATTACCTCTGCTGGCACGCTTAACTTAATGTAGTTTGGCTTTGATTGCTTGTCTGTGTCTGCGTCTGTCTCTGTCTCAGTGTTGGTCTATCTGTCTGTCTGTCTGTCTGTCTCCTCTCTCTCTCTCTCTCTCTCTCTCTCTCTCTCTCTCTCTCTCTCTCTCTCTCTCTCTCTCTCTCTCTCTCTCTCTCTCTCTCTCTCTCTCCTCTCTCCTCTCTCTCTCTCCCTCTCCCCCCCTCCCACTCTCCCTCTCTCTCTCCCTCTCCCTCTTCCCCCCTCTCCCTCCCCTCTTCCCCCCCCCCCTCTCTCTCTCTCTCTCTCTTTCTTTCTTTCTCTATAAAACATTATACAAAAACAAAAACAAAAAAAACATTGCTATATACTGTTTCATAATTATTATCCCCTTGAACAGCTGACGACAGTGGAAGAGGAGTTTATCTTCGCGGCAGAATTCGGGGACATCCCGACCGTGAAGCGAGTGTTGGAGGAACACCCTAACTTTTCTGTGGACTACAGCGACATTCTGGGCAGAACCCCTCTGCGTCTGGCTGTGGGCAACGAACACTTAGAGGTCAGTACTGGGTGTTGGGGTGGTGGGGTGGTGATGGTGGGGTGTGTTGGGGTGTTGGGGTGGGGGGGGGTTGGGGTGGTGTTGGTGTTGGTGGGGTGTTGTGGGGTGGGGTGTTGGTGGTGTGGTGTGGGGTGGGGGTGGTGGTGATGGTGGTGGTGTTGGTAGTGGTGATGTTGGTGTTGGTGGTGGTGTAGTGGAGGGGTTGGTTTAGGGGTTGTGGTTGTGGTGGTGGGATGGAATGGGGGATGGTGTAGGAGGGGGTAGTGTTGGGGATGGGTGGTGAGGGGTGGAAGGGTTGGTTT
>CM060330.1:9800236-9802736 GCA_030674155.1 Stramonita haemastoma
TGTCTGTGTGTGTCTGTCTGTCTGTCTGTGTCTGTGTCTGTGTCTGTCTGTCTTGTGTTCTGTATCTGGTGTCTCGTGCTTGCGCACTACGTATGTTTATGGCTGTCTTCTTGTTTTTTTTACAGTAATCTTGTTTAATTGTTTTTTTCTTTTTATCTATCTCTAATGCTTGCGTTTGTGCATCATTCTCCACATCCTACGTTGCTGCCTCCCCCCCCCCTCCCTGTTTAGCTGCATCCATCTCGCCAAGACACCCCCTATTATGCACCTTTCACATTCCATCATGCTTCGCCCTGAACTGTATACAATCCAACAGCCACAGATTATTTTTTGTAAAAAAAAAAACAAAAAAAAACCAGCAGGTGTGGTATCTCTATGAGGGATTGAGGGCTAACCTAGCCTATAGGTATTACGGTGCACATGCGAACTGACGGTCACTGGGTGCACTGCACTAAGAGGATTTTTCCCTGCCATTTCTGTTGCTGCCTCATGCATCCTTTGTGATGTTTCTGTCCCTGCTGTTATCACGCCGCTCGTTTCAATCTCTCCGCCCCAGCCATACCCAGATTCGTTATATTGCATCCTCAGGGTCGGTAGTCCACAGGGAGCTTTTCAATGTCAGGCAGCCACGGGGCTACCAGCCAGAGGGGCCCTGCACTTCTTGCTGGGTCACTTTGGTGGTGTTCAGTGGTGCCTGTTCTTGGCTAATATATGCCGGACACCACCTACTTAGTTCCTTACTAAGGACAGTATTAGCTCAGCCAGACTGAGTGAGTGGCCTATTCGAGGCGGCGACCATCAGAATGTTGCTCCAGTGACCTTCTTCTGTGAAACTCAAACATTTCAAATCAAATGGAATAATTATAGTATTCCAGCTGAAAAGTTCTCTGTACATAAATGCAAAGTTGAGAAAAAACAAACACCTCACTTCAGTGTTTTCCAAATGGTTCTAAGAACACGATATGAAACTGAAAACCACATTGCCTTTGTAACTGTATGGTTTCAATCGGCAAATTGCCACACAGGTTGGCATTGTTCTATTCTAACAAAATCCTGTTGAAACAGTTCAGAAAAATAATCAGCTAATGGCCAAGGACTACACTAAGATGTTGTTTATGTTGTAAAATATTGTGTTAAAACTGCCTCCATCCATGACAAGCTCTTGATATAACAACGTGCACTCTCCTTTAAAGGGGAAGAAAAAATCATCTGAAGTCGGAGTATGGTTGCCTATATTGCAAGGTACTTAAAAATAGTCAAACACGCAAACTTCTCATTCAGTGTGCAATTGCAATCTCACAGTGATTCCCAGGTGGGTTGAGTGAGTCAGAGGGCGTATTCTGGGTGACAGACCCCAGAGTGTTAAGCTGGAGAACGCACAACAACAACATTCATCCTTTTCATAGTGTATACATGCAATTCCGTGTGCTTGCATGCGCTCATGTATGTGTGTGTGCGTGCGTGCGTGTGTGTGTGTGTGTGTGTGTGTGTGTGTGTGTGTGTGTGTGTGTGTGTGTGTCTGTGTCTGTGTCTGTGTATGTGTGTCTGTGCGTTATGTGTCTGTGTGTGCTCGCGCGCGCGTGCGTGCGCACGCCTGCATGTTTGTATGCCTGTGTGCTTTTGTGCGCATGTTTCATCGAATTAGGAATGACACGGCAATCCCTAGAAAGTGATTTGCATAATTTGCATGTCCAAAACTGGCTTTTTTCCCCAGTCCACTTGTGATCACAAAGGAGCGTCTTTTCTTTTAATCAACCATTCCCCCTGCTTAAACTGTCTGTCTGTCTGTCTGTCTGTCTGTCTTTCTGTCTCTGTCTTTCTGTCTGTCTCTGTCTGTCTTTCTGTCTGTGTCTGTGTCTGTGTCTGTCTGTCTGTCTGTCTTTCTGTCTGTCCGTCTGTCTCTCTTCACTATTGCTCTATCTATCTATCTATCTATCTATCTATCTATCTATCTATCTATCTATCTATCTATCTATCTATCTATCTATCTATTTATCTATCTATCTATATACATACACACACATAGATATGTATATATATATATATATATATGTGTGTGTGTGTGTGTGTGTGTGTGTGTGTGTGTGTGTGTTTTTCTAATTATCTATCTCTTGCACGCTCACACACACCTTGTCTCTCTATCTCTCTATCTTTCTCCCTCACTCAGCCCATGATAGAGAAAGAGAGACATAGAAAGATAGAGAGAGGTCTGTGTGCGTGTGTGTATGTGTGCGTGCGTTGCTGTGAGTGTGTGTGTGGGGGGGGTAGTGTTTGTGTGTGTGTGTATGTATGTATGTATGTGTGTGTATGTGCGCCCGCGCACACGCAAGCGTGCCAGCGCGTGCGTGTGCAAGCGTTATCAGAATACCCGCAAGAACTCAAGACTACTTTCGTATAAAACATAACAGAAGATAATTATACAGCAAGCACAGACAACAGGAATCACTGGAAAGAATATATCTCTCAGCATTTCTAGGAAAAGCCATCATCATAGTGCATA
>CM060330.1:9827736-9837736 GCA_030674155.1 Stramonita haemastoma
AAAGGTGATATAACAACCATCCATCTTTATTTCAAGCTGTAAACGGGTACCTGCCCTCTTTATGGTCAGGGGAGGTAAAGCAGCGAGGGAGAGGAGATGGGCGCCGCCCTTAACATGCTGGCCCCTATTTATTTTATTTATTTATGTATTTATTATTATTATTTATTTATTCCTTTATATCGAGGATAATGGAGTTAGCATTCATGTGCTTTTTACATCCAGTCCCCGTTTGTATGCAGTTTTGTAAATCTTGTCATCTGTTCCCACCGGCACACAATGGCCTACTCTTACGAAAAGCGGAACAGGATTTAACATGTGCGCAAGATGTTCTGTGCGCGTTTGCACACGGGGCCTCGGTTTATAGTCTCATTCGAAAGACTTTTAGGGGAAGTGGAGTCAGCACTGATGTTAACTCCAGGGGAAAAATCCCCTCAAACGGGAATCGAACCCAGGTCGTCAAATTGCGAGCCCCTAGAGAAGCTGAGGTCTGTAATGCCTCACTCCCCTACGACCGACTAAGTTATGGGGACACCTTTACCTTTTTACATTTACCTTTTACCATCTTCATTCATCAATTTCATGTTTCCCAGGTACTGGAGCTACTCCTAGATGGGACACCTTTACCTTTACCTTTTACCTTTTACCATCTTCATTTCTTTCATGTTTCCCCAGGTCGTGGAGCTACTCCTAGACCGCTGCAACCTCTCCACCATCCACGAGGCCTTACTGCAAGCCATCAGCGCAGGACACGAGCAGATCGCGGAGACGATCCTCAAACACCCCAAGTACCAGAACATCAACAAGGAGAACAAACGCTTCGGCGAAACCGACTACTTCTACACCACCACTAGCGAGGATTCGCCGTTCAGCTCTGACATTACGCCGCTGATTCTCGCCGCAGAGCGCAACCAGTTCGAAATTGTGCAGTTGTTGCTGTTGAGAGGAGAGACTATTCCCAAGCCGCATCATTATTACTGTAACTGCCAAGAGTGCTCTAACAAGCTTCAGTTTGACCAGCTGAGGCTGGCTAAGACTCGTTTGAACGCCTACAAGGGTCTGGCTAGTGGGGCTTATATTTCTCTGTCCAGTAAGGATCCTGTCTTGACTGCGTTCGAGCTGCGCGCGTGAACTTCGCCAGGTGGCCAAAGTGGAGAAGTATTATAAGGTAGGTGTGGTGTTGATGGGGGCGGGGGGGGTTGTTGTTGTTGTGAGTGTGGTATGTTTGGGGGTAAAAGATATTATACAAGCTCCATGAGGGGGAAAATGTTTGCTATACGCAAAATCTCACTTTTGTTAAACCTCGGAGCTCTAGCCGAGGAATGAAAAAAATTCTTTTAAAAGCTGCATAATGTAAGAACCTATTATACATGTTTAGAGCTCTTTAAATGCAATAAGTGCATGCTAATGTTGAACACAGATTTATCGTCCCATCCAACAAACTAGCACCCAGACCACCTCTCATTTTCTAAGAAATGTTGGAAAAGTTAGGGTCTAAACAGGGTTCGAACACACGACATCACTTCTTGCTTTCTAAACGCGTGCTATACTTCTAGTCCACTGATATACCTAACATTGTCTGATCTTGTAAATCAAGAAAACCAATTGTCGTAAATGGCAAAGATGACCATGAACTCAAATCTGCTGGAAAGGTCAGTGGCTGTAGATCTGGAGGTGACTGGTCAGTCTTATCCAGGAACCTGAAATCTGGCCGACATTGTGGACATGGGTATTGTGGTGGGAAGGTTAGGGGGGTCGTTACTTGGCTAGAGTTCCAAGGTTCATCAATCATAAGATTTTGCGTATGCGACCGTTTTACTAATAATTAAGGTATATACATTCCGACTTCGGGGATGGTGTCTAAACACGACACATGTGTGCATGCAGTTTTTTTCATTTTGTCATCTGTTCTTACCGGCATGAAATGGTCTACTGTTTTTGTCCCTGAAAGTTTAAACTTAACCATGCCATTAACTTTTTCCGACCTTGAAAGTTTAAACTCAACCATGGTATTCACTCTTTCTGTCCCTCAAAGGTAAACTCAACCATCCATCCTTCAAACTTTAGATTCAACCATTGCATTGACTCCTTCCATCGAGCAAAGTTTAACTCAACCAGTGCATCTGTCCTTTAAAGTCTAATTCAACCATTGCATTAACTCTTTCTATCCTTCAAAGTTTAACTCAACCATTGCATAATCAATGTTTTCCATCTTTCAAAGTTTTAACTCAACCATTGCCTTGATCAACCATCGCCTTAACTCTTTTAAATTTAAATTTAACCATTGCTTTAACTCCTTCTGTCCCATATTTGCCTGCCATGGTATCTTTCATGTCTGGGTGTGGGTGTGTCTGTGTGTGTATGTGTGTATGCATGTATGCATATGTGCATGCGTGCATGCATGCGTGTGCGTTCGTGCGTGCATGCATATATTCATACATGTATATATGTATGTGTGCAGACGGACTACCTGTCTCTAGCGGACCAGTTGAGCGAATACGTGGTGAAGCTGTTGGACAAGATCCGCGGCCATGATGAACTGCAAGTGCTGCTGAACAAGACGGGAGCTGACAGTGAGCTGGAGACCTACGAGTTGTTGGCGCGCCTCAAACTGGCCATCCGCTACCGGGAGAAAAAGGTTAATGCTTTGCCAGTGTCTGCTGTGGGTTGGGTTGGGTTGAGTTGGGTTGAGTTGGGTTGAGTTGGTTGGTTTGACTTGATTTGTGTGTGTGTGTGTGTTATTTTATTTATTTATTTATTCTTTTATATCGAGGATAATGGGATAAGCACTCTTGTGCTTATTTTACATCCAGTCCCCGTGTGTATGCAGTTTTGTAAATCTTGTCATCTGTTCCCACCGGCACACGATGGCCTACTCTTACGAAAAGCGGAACAGGATTTAACGTGTGCACAAGATGTTCTGCGTGCGTTCACATACGGAGCCTCGGTTTATAGTCTCATCCGAAGGACTTTGGATGAAAGTGGAGTCAGCACTGATGTTAACTCCAGGAGAAATGTTTTGCGAGTGTCTGTTGAAGGTTGGGTTGGGTTGGATTGGGTTGAGTTGGGTTGGGTGTGATTTGGTTTGGGTTGGTTTGGTTTAGTGTGTGTGTGTGTGTGTGTGTGTGTGTGTGTGTGTGTGTGTGTGTGTGTGTGTGTGTGTGTGTGTGTGTGTGTGTGTCTCTCTCTCTCTCTCTCTCTCTCTCTCTCTCTCTCTCTCTCTCTCTCTCTCTCTCTCTCTCTCTCTCTCTCTCTCTCTCTCTCTCTCTCTCTCTCTCTCCTCTCCCTCTCTCTTCTCTCTCTCTATGTGTATGTGTGTGTGCGTGTGTGTGTGAGTGTGCGTGTGTGTGTGTGTGTGTGTGTGTGTGTGTGTGTGTGTGTGTGTGTGTGTGTGTGTGTGTGTGTGCGAGTGTGTGTGTGTGTGTGTGTGTGTGTGTGTGTGTGTGTGTGTGTGGTGTGTGTGTGTGTGTGTGTGTGTGTGTCTCTCTCTCTCTCTCTCTCTCTCTTTCTCTCTCTCTCTCTCTCTCTCTCTCTCTCTCTCTCTCTCTCTCTCTCCTCTCTCTCTTCTCTCTCTCTCTCTCTCTCTCTCTCTCTCTCTCTCTCTCTCTCTCTCTCTCTCTCTCTCTCTCTCTCTCTCTCTCTCTCTCTCTCTCTCTCTCCTCTCTCTTTCTCTCTCTCTCTCTTCTCTCTCTCTATGTGTATGTGTGGTGTGTGTGTGTCTGTCTGTCTGTCTGTCTGTCTGTCCTATCTGTGTCTGTCTGTGTGTTTTATCATCCTGGTTACTTACTGCTGCTGCTAACAGTCCAAGCTATGTCTAAGCTCGTATCAGGCCTGTCCTTTTGTAAAATCTGTCCGAGGGAACAAGCATCTGGTTCGACAGATGTTTTGACAGACACACTAAGCTTGTGAAACTGTCAATGACCAGGTTTTCTTGCCTATAATATTGACTCTAATTCCTTAGGGGATAAAGGATAAGTCATAGAAGAATTAACCTGTTCTGCGGATCACATCAGTTTGCTGTTGATTTTTCTTCTTCCATCATTTTCTGAAAAATAAAAAAGCAGAAGGAAAGACAGACAGACAGACAGACAGACAGACAGACAGACAGACAGACAGACAGAAAGAAAGAAAGAAAGAAAGAAAGAAAGAAAGAAAGAAAGAAATAAAGAAAGAAAGAAAGAAAGAAAGAAAGAAAGAAAAAACAAGAAGTAAAACAAAGATAAAGAGAGAGAGAGAGAAAAGAAAGAAAGAATGGGAAGAAAGAAAGAGAAAGAAAGAAAAGAAAGAAAGAAAGAAAGAAAGAAAGAAAGAAAAAGAAGAAGAAGAAAGAAAAGAAAAAGAAAAGAAAAGAAAAAGAAAGAAAGAAAAAAGAAAGAAAGAAAGAAAGAAAGAAAGAAAAGAAAGAAAGAAAGAAGAAAGAAGAAAGAAAGAAAGAAAGTAAGAAGAAAGAAAGAAAGAAAGAAAGAAAGAAAGAAAGAAAGAAAGAAAGAAAGAAAGAAAGAAGAAGAAAAACAAGAAAGAAACAAAGAAAGAAACAAAGATTGACACGGAAAGAATGAAAATTTTTTTGGAAAAAGATTCCATGAGTGATTAAAAAATCAATGAAAAAAAATCAGATTAGAGATAATTGTGCCTTCTGCTCTCAGACTCTTGGTTTTCCCTTGGGTTTTCCCCACCTTCCAATGGTTTTATGTGTGATATCATAATCTTTTGCTGATAAAGTGTCATTCTGTTTTCACCCCTTCTAAAAACGCCTTTTATCTCTCTGTGTCTGCGTGTCTGTCTGTCTGTCTGTGTCTCTGTCTGTCTGCATGCCTGCCTTTCTTTATGTATGTGTCTCTGTCTCTGTCTCCACTCTGTCTGACTTTCCCCCCCCTCTCTCTGTCTCTCACTCTGTCTCTCCCTTCTCTCTTTATCCCTCTCTCACTCTCTGTGACTTCCCCCCTCTCTCTCACCCCCTCTCCCTCTCTCTCTCTCTCTCCCTCTATCTCTCTCTCCCTCCCTCTCTCACTCTCTGTGCTCTCCCCCATCTCTCTCTCACTCCCCCTCTCTCTCTCTCTCTCCCTCTATCTCTCACTCCCTCTCTCTCTCTCTCACTCTCTCTCTAACTCTCACTCCCCACTCCCTCCTTCTCTCTCTCTATCTCTCTCTCTCTCTTCTCTCTCTCTCTCTCTCTCTCTCTCTCTCTCTCCTCTCTCTCTCTCTCTCTCCTCTCTCTCTCTCTCTCTCCTCTCCTCTCTCCTCTCTCTCTCTCCTCTCCTCTCTACACTCTTTGTCTCCCCCCTTCTCTCTCTCTCATTCCCCTCTCATCTCCCCCCCTCTCTCTCTCTCTCCCTTCCTCCCCCTTCTCCTCTCCCTCCCTCTCCCTCCCCCTCTCTTTCTCTCCCTCCCTCCCTCCCCCTCCCTCTCTCTCCCTCCCTCCCTCACTCCCTCCCTCTCTCCTTCTCCTCTCTCTCTCTCAAGCCTCTATCTTTCTTTCTTTTTGGTTTCTTCTAGTTTGTGGCCCATGCCAGCTGTCAACAGAAGCTGGTCAGTATTTGGTACGGCGACTTGCGCACGTTAGAGAGATCCAACTGGTTCAAGCGAAGCATCATCGTCCTCCTCATCACCATCTTCTATCCCGTCCTCGCCATCTGCTACTGGTTCGCTCCCAAGACCAAGGTCAGTGAGGGAGGGAGTGAGGGGGAGGGGGGAGTGAGGGAGAGGAGGGAGGGAGTGGAGTATTGACTGATTGATTGATTGATTGATTGATTGATTGATTGATTGATTGATTGATTGATTGGTTGATTGATGATGGATTGATTGATAGATTGATTTATTGATGGTGGATTGATGGAATGGATGATGATGGATGGATTGATGATGGATTGGATGGCAATGGATGGATGGATGGATGATGGATGGATGGATGGATTAGATGGATTTGGATGGATGGATGGATGGATGGCATATGGATGGATGGATGGATGGTTGATGGATGGATGGATGGACGGAGGACGGAGACGGAGGACGGACGACGGATGGATGATGGATGGCATGATGGATGGATGATGGATAGATGGATGCAAGGATAGAGGGAGGAGGGAGGGAGGGAGGGAGGGAGGTGGAAAGAAAGGAGGGAAGAAATAATGCAACACACAACACCAAACATCACACAAAACGCCAACACACCCACACACACAAACAAACACCACACCACAACACACACACACACACACACACACACACACACCACACACACACACACACACACACACACACACACACACACAAACAAACACCACACGAACAACACTACATAACACAACCACACCTCACCCACACCACACCACACCAACAACACACACACACATACGCACACACAACACAACACAATACCACACCCACACACACAACACACACACAAAACACCATACACACAACCATCACCACCACACACAAACAACACAACACCAGGCAACTCAATATCACAACACAAACACACACACACACTCACACACACACCACCAACCTAATATCACACACACACACCAACACACACAACACCACACACCACACAACACACACACACCACAACTACACACACACACACACACACACACACACACACACACACACACACACACACACACACACACACACAACCACCACAACCACAACAACACACACAACACAACACAACAAACACCAACACACACACACAAACCAAACCACACCCAACACAACAATATCATCATTTCTTTCTCTCTCCATGTCCTGCGTGTTTTTCCTGTCAGGTGGGGGTGTTTTTACGATGCCCGTGTGTGAAGTTCGTGGGGCAGACCATGTCCTTTGTCACCTTCCTCCTCATGATCCTCATCTCCACCGCCATGGAGACCCCCTCCACCCACAAACACATCTCCACCTTTATCCAGGTAAACACATCTCCACCTTTGTCCAGGTATACCCTCTGTCTGTCTGTCTGTCTGTCTGTCTGTCTGTCTGTCTGTCTGTCTTTCTCATGATCCTCATCTCCACCGTTATGGAAACCCCCTCCACCCACAAACACATCTCCACCTTTAATCCAAGGTATACCTTTTAATCTGTCTGTCTGTCTCTCTGTCTGTTTGTCTGTCTGTTTGTTTGTCTGTCTGTATGTCCATCTATCTATCTGTGTGACTGTCTATCTAACTGTCTGTCTGTTTGTCTATCTGTCTGTTTGTCTGTCTGTCGTTCTGACTGACTGTCTGATTGTCTTAAAGGCGCGCACGCGCTCGCGGCGCGGTTGTTGTGCTCAATTACGTCTGTCACATCATGTATAGACGCGCGCGCGCGTGGTGTGTGTGTGTGTGTGGTGTGTGTCGTGTGGTGCAGTGCGCGCGCGTGTGTGTGCATGCATGTGTGAAGGGGAAAATGAGAGGGGAGCTGTTAGCGAGATGCGTTCTTTTTGTCAAAATAGAATGAATAGATAATGTAAAATATATCTGTTGACCCACTGCGACTACAGCTGATATCTAATAGTAATAGTAATAATTATTATCATGATAATAATAATAGCAATCATTCATCATCAATCATTATATAGTATAGTATAGTAGTAGTAGTAGTAGTAGTAGTATAGTAGTAGTAGTAGTAGTAGTAGTAGTAGTAGTAGTAGTAGTAGTAGTAGTAGTAGTAGTAGTCATTACTTATAGACTTTGTATCGCGCTGAATTATGTAAAGCAACAAATCAAAAGTGCTTACATTCAAGTCATTTACACTCAAGCAATTCACCCATGAATATAATAATCATAATAAACAGATATCAATACCACACACATACACACACGCACGCGTAACACACACATACACACACGCACCACACACACACACACACACACACACACACACACGCACACGCGCACATACACACACACACATAAACACGGGCGCGGGAGTGACTGTGGAAGAGTTTTCTGCTCTGTGTGCATTATGTTTTTTACTGATAAGATAAGGGGGGCTGTTCTTTCGATTATCGGGTTTTTTCTGTCTCGAACTCTCCATCTGGTGTTACATTTATTTTGGGGGCATAGGCCAAAGATTTCCCGGCTACGATGTAAGCAAAATTGATATGTTACGATCTAAAAATGTTATGTTGAGACTGTCTTCTGCCATGACAAGTTCTTGGCATAACAACCTGCACTGTTCTATGAAAAGAGAGGAATAAATCCTCTGAAGTCGAATATAGCTGCCTTTATGTAATGTGTTCGAAAACATTCCTACACGCAAACTTTCATCCAGTGTGGACTTAACAGTTTTAGAGTGATTCCTAGGAAAAATAGATGATCCAAAGTACTCATTCTGTGTGTAAAGCTGGGGGAATGCTCTACAGTGGATCGGCGGTCTAGAGGTTAACGCGCCTGTCTAGAAAGCAAAAAGTCCGGGTCGGAGTGTGCGGTGGTTGAAACCCGTTTGGGCCTGAAACTTTTCCCCCATCATTAAACCATGAGTGTTGGTCTGGGCGCTAGTCTCTCAGATGAGACAATAAACCGAGGTCCCGTGTGTTACACATCATTATTTAGCGCACGTCAAAAAAAAAAAATTAATTAAACCAGGCAACAAGAGGATTGTCCCTGGCAAAATTCTGTAGAAAAAAAGCCACTCTGATAGGGGAAGCAAAATACAGTTGCAGACAGGAAAAAGAAAAGAAAAATAATGGGTAGGCGCTGCATACGTGGCGACGCGCTCTCCCCGGGGACAGAGAGCAGCCCGAATTTCACGGATAGAAATCTGCTGTGAAAAAGTGGTATAAGTAATTAGACAGACAGACAGACAGAGAGACAGACAGATAGATGGATAGATAGATAGATAGATAGATGAAGATAGATAGTAGATAGATAGATCAAGATCGATGACATAGATCGATAGATCGATCGATCGATCGTCGATGTAGATGATAGTGAGTAGATAGATAGATAGATAGTAGATAGTAGGTAGGTAGGTAGGTAGGTGGGTGGTGGGGGTGGGTGGGGTGGGGTGGGGGAGTAGTAGGTAGTAGTAGATAGATAGATAGATAGATAGATAGATAGATAGATAGATAGATAGATAGATAGATAGATAGATAGATAGATAAGTAAATAAAAGTTACAACAATAACAACAATCACAACAACAGCAACAACAACAACAACAACAACCTTTATATCCATTGTGTGCTATTTTCAGGTGCACAGGCACTACAAGCTATTCCGGAACGAGACAGAGGGCCGATGGCCAGAGGACTTCGTGGTGAGGACCTTCCAGCCTGAAGTCATCCACCTCCTCATGTCCATCTGGATTGTAGGTCAGTATGCAGCCACCCACGTGACTACTGGGACAGGAATCATGGTGGTGGTGGTTTGGTGGGGGTGGTGGTGGTGGTGGTGTGGTGGTGGTGGGGTGGTAGGTCTGTATTTTATTTATCTATTCTTTTATATCGAGGATAATGGAATAAGCACTCATGTACTTTTTTTTTAAATCCAGTGCCCGTATGTATGCAGTTTTTTTAATCTTGTCATCTGTTCCCACCGGCACACAATAGCCTACTCTTACGAAAAACGGAACAGGATTTAACGTGTGCACAAGATGTTCTTCGTGGTTCGCACTCGGGACCTTGGTTTATAGTCTCATTTGAAGGATTTTTGGGGAGAGTGGAGTCAGCACTGGTGTTAACTCCTGGAGAAAAATCTCCTCGAACGGGAATCGAACCCGCGTCGTCAAATTGCGAGCGCAATTTTCTGACCACTAGGCTATCCCGTCCCCCAGAGGATTGTGGGCAGCAACTATGGTGTGGTGGTGGTGGTGGTGGTGGTGATGGTGGTAGGTCTGTATTTTACTTCATTTATTTATTCTTTTATACCGAGGATAATGGAAAAAGCACTCAAGCGCTTTTTTACCCTAGTCCACGTGTGTATGCAGTTTTGTAAATCTTGTCATCTGTTCGCTGTCATTCTGTAGTCACCCAGATTATTTTGACAGGGACTATGGTGGTGGTGGTGGTGGTGGTG
>CM060330.1:9842736-9845236 GCA_030674155.1 Stramonita haemastoma
TTCAATGATACATCAGCTTGATCTCTTTCTAATTGTGTATCGAGCCCAATTATGCGACTCGCCAAAGTAGTAATGATGATAATATCTGTACTGCTAATATTCGTAATGATATAAACAAAGAAAATGATTATGATAAAGCCTATTATTATCATTCATGCCATTATTACTTTTATTATCGTTCTTCTTTTTCGTCTTCGTCTTCTTTTTTTCTTTCTTTCTTTCTTTCTTCTTTCTTTCCTTTTTTCTTCGTTTCTCTTTGCTTTCTTTCTTTCTTTCTGTCTTTCTTTCTTTCTTTCTTTCTTTCTGTCTTTCTTTCTTTCTTTCTTTCTTTCTTTCTTCTTCTTCTTCTTCTTCTTCTTCTTCTTCTTCTTCTTCTTCTTCTTCTTCTTCTTCTTCTTCTTCTTCTTCTTGTCAGTATTATTCTTTTTTTTGTTTTTTAAGGAGTTCAAGATCGTACTAACAGTACAGACACTGATAACTACATCAGAATAACAAGCTCTCTCTCCTCTCTCCTCTTTCTCTCTCCCTCCCTCTCTCCCTCCCTCTCCCTCCCTCTTCCTCTCCCACCCTCCCTCTCCCACCCCCTCCCTCCCTCTCCCCCTCCCTCCCCTCACCCCCCCTCCCCCACCTCCCCCACTCAGCATCGCTACTACTACTACTACTAAAAACCTCACCTCAACTTTTTTTTTCTTAAAAACTTCTTGCGCATGCTCGCACGCATGCAGACCGGACGTGACGTTCCGCACGGTCTTCTGGTCGATGCTGGGGAGGGGGGAGCCCTCTGTGGTGGAGCTGGGAGACTACAACAACTACTTCATCCAGAACGTGGGCTACTGGATCTTCGGGGCCTACAACTGTGCCATCGTCATCGTCCTGCTCAACATGCTCATCGCCATGATGTCCCAGTCCTTTGAGATGATTCAGGTGATGGCTGGGGGAGGGATGGTGGTGGGTTGGGGTGGGGTGGTGGTGGTGGAGGGGTGGTGGTGGTGGTGGTGGTGGTGGTGGTGGTGGTGGTGGTGGTGGTGGTGGTGGTGATGATGATGATGATGATGATGATGATGATGATGATGATGATGATGATGATGATCAACATGCTATTCGCCATGATGACCCAGTCCTTTGAGATGATTCAGGTAATGGCTGGAGGAGGATGGTGGTGTGGGGTGGGGTGATGGTGTGGTGGTGGTGAGGGAGAGGGGAGGGGTGAGGTGGGGGGTGGGGGGTTGAAAGGAGATTGTTGGATAGGGTGGGATGAATAAAGAAATGAATTTACAAAACTGCATACACACGGGGACTAGATTAAAACAGCATATGAGTGCTTATTCCATTATCCTCGATAATTATAAAAGAATAAATAAACTATAAAAAAAATAAAGAAAACAAAATGAATAACTAAATACACAACACTACACTGCACTGCACCACATCATACAACTCCACACTGAAAGTCAGTTTAACATCACATCCTCATTTTTCAGAATTTTAAAAGCTTTGCTGATGTTTTTATTCTGTTAAATGTATTCCTTATTTATTCATTCCTTGGAGCACTCACTTTCCCCGAGCTAGGGTTAAGCAGCATCGAACGTGGTTACCAGTAGGATGGGGTAACTGTTTGCGTGCCTTGGCTTCAGTGCAGTTCCCCAGTTCACCCAGCTGTAAATGGGTACCTGCCCTCTTGAGGGTCAGGGAAGGTAAAGCAGCGAGGGAGAGGAGATGGGTGCCGCCCTCAATATGCTGGCTCCTAGAGAAGCTGAGGTCTCTGATGCCTCACTCCCCTACGACCACACATGTTATGGGACACCTTTACCTTTTAAATTTATTCCCTTCTATACCCGCAAAAATGACGTCAAAGAGAACTGAGTCTTGAAAGGATCTATCTATCTATCTATCTATCTATCTATCTATCTATCTATCTATCTATCTATCTATCTATCTATCTACCTATCTATCTATCTATCTGTCTGTCTGTCTGCCTGTCTATCTATCTCTCTGTCTATCTATCTATCTATCTATCTATCTATCTATCTATCTATCTATCTATCTATCTATCTATCTATCCCTTAGTCTGGCGATCGTGGGGGCACCCCTGAAGATCTATCTATCTATCTATCTATCTATCTATCTATCTATCTATCTATCTATCCCTTAGTCTGGCGACCGTGGGGGCACCCCTTGAAGACTTGACAACCAGTTTTCTCTATTCCTCTCTCTCTATTCTTTTCTTTTCTCGAAAGGAGCTGGGGCTTGATGCCTCTACCCTCCTCTATCGCTGTTGATTGATTTTTATTGTAGAGGGACTAAATAAATTCTAACTCACTCTTGACTCTTACAGGCAGAGGCGGACACGGAATGGAAATTCGCGCGCACCAAGTTGTACATGGAGTATATCAGCGGAGAGAGCACGTTGCCTGTACCCTTCAACATCGTGCCCAGTCCCAAGTGCTTCTTCTACTTTCTCTCTCGCCTCTGTGGCTTCCTCTGCTGCTGTCGGCGAAAC
>CM060330.1:9850236-9885236 GCA_030674155.1 Stramonita haemastoma
AGAGAAGCATCTCCAACACCAAAAAGACTTGTACCACAATTTCATAGACTTCAAAAAGGCCTTTGACAGGGTATGGCATGACGGCCTCTGGCAAGTACTCAGGCACTTCAACATTGACAGCTGTCTAATTGAAGTCATCAAAGCTCTGTACGAGAACGCAGAAAGTGCAGTTTTTATGAACAATCACGTGGGCGAGTTCTTCAAGACCACGGTTGGGGTTCGCCAGGGCTGCCTTCTCTCACCTGTACTCTTCAACCTCTTCCTCGAAAACATCATGACAGAGACACTGCAAAACCACCACACTTCCATCTCCATTGGTGGAAGACCCCTTTGCAACCTCAGATTTGCAGATGACATTGACCTCATGGGCAGCAGCAAACAAGAACTGCAAATCCTCACAGACAATTTAACAGATCGAGCGAGCGCATACGGCATGGAGGTCAGTACAGAGAAATCAAAGATCATGGTCAACAGCGCGAGTAATGACATCACGGAAATAAAGATGAATGGAGAAACACTAGAAGAGGTGAGCCAATTCAAATACTTAGGCTCCATCCTAACAAAAGATGGCACATCAAACAATGAAGTGAAAGCTCGCATTGCAACAGCAACATCTGCTCTAGTCAGACTCGAGAAGATCATCAGAAGCAACAACATCAGCTTCTGCACCAAATACCACCTTTACAAATCCCTCGTGATATCTATCCTCCTATATGGCTGTGAATCATGGACTCTGACAGCAGAGTTAGAGAGGAGAATCCAAGCATTCGAGAACAAGTGCCACAGAAGACTCCTCAAAATATCATACAAAGAACACAAGACCAATAACTATGTGAAAGAAGAAATCAAAAAGCGTGTGGGCCCCCAAGAGCCTTTGCTCTCCACCATAAAGAGGAGAAAGCTGATGTGGTTTGGTCACACCACAAGACACAACACCCTAGCAAAAACCATCCTGCAAGGAACAGTCGAGGGCAAGAGAAGAAGAGGCCGCCAAAAGAAATCATGGGTTGACAACATCAAAGACTGGACCGCCCAACCCCTGCAACACCTCCTACTAGCCACACAGGATCGTGAAGCATGGAAAAAGATCTCTGTTGCATCTTCTCTCATGTCCCCCCTACGTCCTTTGGGACATGGGACTGAGTGAGTGAGTGATTGACACTATATCACCCCCACACCATCACACCTTTAACACACATCCTCACTCAATTCAACTCGATTCAATTCAAAATACTTTATTATCTCTAAAACAGACAAACTCCAGGTGGGTTACAAGCCATATTTAAGAACAATAACCCCGAAAAAACATAACAATATAGCACACAACACCGGTTCGGAACATCAGCCACGCACCCATCACAGTATAAAGAGCACCCCACAACTCACACAAGATTTAATTCGCCTTTGACCCCTCTTGGGGCATGAAGGGTTTCAGAAAACAAAATCAACTGTAACATATATATAATTGGCATTAATAGAATACGATCATACAGAGAATTTCACAGAAATAAAAATATAGTCAACCTTTTCATTAATGTCATGCAACTTTACTCTTTACTATGAATTAGCTAGGTTTTAATAGCATATTTTCATTACAGCTACCCCAACCTGTTTTTTTGTATCCTTGCAGCCGACCTGGACGAACTGAAACAAGACATCAGCAGCTTCCGCTACGAGATGCTGAACCAGATGACCACTCACCAGGTCCGCTCTCACGGCGAGGCCCAACGCGTGGACCTCCTGACTCTGCGCTTGGAACAAGCCATCAAGCAACAAGAAGCCCTGCTCCACTTTCTCTGTCGTCAGCACGTTCTCCCACCCACCCCCTCCCTCCTGTCTGACAGAGGAGGAGGAGGAGGTGGTGGTGGAGGAGGTGGAGGAGCAGAAGGAGCAGGAGGAGGAGCTGGAGGGAGCTCTCCTTGCGGTGGTGACCTGAGAGTTCACGATCAGGAGATGCTGGACGATTCTCGCGGCCTTGACCAGTCTCCTTGTCTGTCCCCTATGACTCAGGATTCGCACAGTCCCTCTTCTGTCAGCCTGCCTGACAGCTATCCCGATTTGTCTCACCCTGCCTTCTCGCACCCTGCTGACGTCAGCGGCTTCGGGTCTCGTCCGTCCTCCTTACGTCAGCGAGGGACGTCCTTCCCCTTACGTGAGATCCCCGAGGAGGGGAAGGTGTGTAAGGTCCAGACTGACGTCGTCTCCTTGTCCGACGAGGCTCCCCCGAGGGATGTGCCGTCCCCGCAGCGACCCCGCGCCGAGAAAGTTCAGTTCTCCAGCCCGCGGAGAAAGTCGGTCCCTGTGACGTCGCCCGTGGCGTCGCGTGACGTTTCCAAGCGGTTTAGTTTTGACGTCACCCCGTCGTTTGACGTGGCGTCTTCCCGGTCCCATTTTGACGTCAACGTGGAGTTGCAGAGTCCCCGTGACAGACGTGACGTCATAGGTGTGACGAGTGTTGGGCCGGAACATGAGGAAGATGAGTGTTTAGGGGAGCGATTGTGAATAGTGTTGCGACAAGAGTGGAGTTGTGAGGGAAAGTGGATGCATGACGTCATTGTGACGACATTTGTGTGAGGTGTGAAGTCATCAGTATAACAACCACAGTTAAGGTTGGTTTGTTTCTGGTGGGTGTTTTTTTTTTTATAAATCTGCGACCACTTGTGAATATGTAAATATTGTAAGGTTTGAACCTTCGTGTTGAATAGAAACTATCTTTCAATCTTGAGTGAAACTGAGCCTGTCTTGATTCTATGATAAATATTGTTCAATGATGATATCTATAACTGTTTTGTATAATTATAGTTCTCTGTTTGATTGAATTGACAAGTGTGTACATAGTCAAAATATACTTATGACAACAATAAGCTTAAACATGATTTGCAAACTGGTGTACACCTCTGACTACTAAAAGATGTCATTACTTAATAGACAGTTATGCTTTATGAATTTTTGAAAGTCTTTTTTTTTTTTTAAAAGAATTCGTCACAATATAACCGTGTTTTTTTTTTACTCGCCATAATTTAAACCCCACCCTCAACCTACCCCAATATTTGGGAAATCGGTGGTTTAATTTAAGTCTACAATATATTTTAAAAAATTCTTTCTTTTTTTTCTTTTTATTTGTGAGTTTGGGGGGGGGGTTGTTGTTGTTTCTCTTTGTTTTGTTTGTTAGGGTTTTGTGTTGTTGGTTTTTGTTGTTGTTGTTTTGTTTTTGTTTTGGGGGGGTTTAGTTGTTTTGGGGGAGGGGGGTCTCAGCATCTCACTCATGAAACTGATTTTTTTCCCTCAAATATATTTATGGTTTGACTGATAAATTCACGCATTCAGTGATATGATTTTTTTTTTCAAAAGATGTACATATTTGATTTTTCTGATGCCTTGACAGTCAACCCATACTTAAATGGTATTGTGTCGGTCGTGTGGATTTTTTTGTAAAAAAATGACAAATTTGCCTTCATCATTGTCCCACAGTGCGAATAATTGAACGCACATAATTATGTAAATTATGCGGATAACAGTAATAAAAATACGACACTGTCCATGTAATACTTTTTATTGATATGCCAAAGCATGTTGTACAGTGTGATGTTGCATGTATTTTGGTAGTGATCAGTTGGTTTTTTGCATGAAATTTGCTGCCTTTTGGTGATGGTTGTTTGTTGGTTGGTTGGGTGGGTGGATGTTCAGGGCTGTTGGCTTGTCAGTTTGTATTCTTTAAATAATGCGTTGATGTTTTAATAGGGGTTGTTTGCTTGTCATTTTGTTTGTGTTCTTTAAAGAATAGGTTGATGTTTTGATAGGGGGTGTTCACTTGTCATTTGTTTGTATCTTTAAAGAATGCGTTGTTGTTTTAATATAGGTGTTCGCTTGTCATTTTTGTTTGTATTCTTTAGTGTGTGTAGGCTTGTCATTTTGCTTGTAATTTTTAAAGCATGTGTTCATGGTAAATAGGGGGTGTTTGCTTGTCATTTTGTTTGTAATTCTTAAAGATGTGTTCACTTTTAATAAGGGGGTTATCATTGGTCATTTTGTATGTAATTTTTAAAGAATGTGTTCATTTTAATACGGTGTTTGCTTGTCATTTTGTTTGGGAATTTTATAGGATGTATTCATGTTTTGATAGGGGGGTGATCGTTTGTCATTTTGCTTGTAATTTTCAAAGGATGTGTTCATGATGGGCCATGGGTGCTTGCTTGTTATTTTGTTTAATTTTGTAAAGGATGCATTGATTTATTAATAGGAAGTGTTTACTTGTCATTTTTGTCCATAATTTTAAAGGATGTGTAATGTGTTACTAGTTGATGTCTGCTTGACACTATTTATACTTTGATGGATGTGTTAATGTGTTAACAGGGGTGTTTGGTTGTCATTTGGTTCGTATTCTTTAATTCATTGCGTTACTGTGATCATGGGGTGTGTCTGCATGTCATTGTGTTGGTAATTTAAAGGATGCCTTAATGTGTGAAGGGGGTATTTGCTTGCCGTGCATGCCTGCACGCGTGCGTGCGAGTGTGTGTGTGTATGTGCGTGTGAGAGAGAGAGAGTGCGTACATACATGCATGTGTTTGGATGTGTGTTTGGTGTGTGGTGTGTGTGTGTGTGTGTGTGTGTGTGTGTGTGTGTGTGTGTGTTGTGTGTACGTGTGTCCATCTGCATTATGTGTTTCTATGTGTACGTTTGTTGAAAGTAGGGGGAAGAGGCGAGAGAGGGGGGGGTGGCATGATTTTTGCATTTGATTGAAAATCAATTTATGGAGAAGTTATTTGTTGTGGACAAGCTTTTGTCCCCCCTTGGTAATGATGAAAAGAAAAAAAAACTGATTTTGCATTTTGGACATTTTTTTGTAAACTACACTGAACGCCTGAATCTAACCCATGATTTAGGTGGAAACACCATTATTTTGTACTGAAGTGTACTGTTTTGTTATGTACTGCTCTGTGCTATACTGTCCAGCACTTTCTTTATGAGTTGTACTGTTGTTGTTGTTGTTATGTACAAAACTGCTAAGTACAAATGCACTGCACTGTTCTGTGTTGTACTGTAATAGTGTGTTGTATTTTCATAGGTGCTGCTCTGTTCTGTTCTGTATAAATCTGTATGATGATATTGTCTCTTTACTTTCATCCTGAGTGTGACTGTTTTGTACTGTTCTTCCCGAGTTGTACGAGTCTGTGCTGTTGTGTGGTGTTCTGTAGTTTTGTGTATGGGATTGTTCTGTGCTGTCTGTACGCGCGTATAAGTGTATGTGTATGATCGTGTGTTTGAGAATGTGTCCATATAATATGTACAGGAATTCAAGGGTGTGGAGGGTTAGGGTGGATGATTCATTGGTCAACACACGTGCATGCATGTTTTAAACGCATGCACTTACCCGTATCTACACTAGATGAATTATTGGAATTTATGTCCCTACTGGATCAGCTTGGCAGTTTTCAGTGGTGTCTGTTCTTAGCTATCACCTTTGAAGCCCCTCTAAATGGGTACCCACCCTCTTTAGGGTCAGGGAAGTTACGTAAAGCAGCGAGGGAGAGGAGATGGGGCCGCCCTCAACATGCTGGCCCCCTAGAGAAGCTGAGGTCTCTGACGCCTCGCTCCTCCTATGACTACACAGGTTATGGGACACTTTTACCATTTACCTTTAACTTACTGACAGAATTTGTGTTCGTTTAGTATACGCTGATTAAGTTGTCACAGCCTAGGTTCTGTCAACTAAGAGTTAGGTTTGGGGGGTGCTTGGTTTGGCTTTGTAGTATTTAGCTTTGCGATGGGATTGTTGCTATTTGGTTTTGTCTTGTTTTCTTTTTTCCTTTGTTTAAAGGGGGATGTGGATGTGCAATAGAAAAGAAAGAAAAGAAAGAAAGAAAGAAAGAAAGAAAGAAAGAAAGAAAGAAAGAAAGAAAGAAGGAAGGAAGGAAGAAGAAGGAAGGAAGGAAAAAGGAGGAAGGAAGGAAGGAGGAAGGAAGAGAGAGAGGAGAGACAGACAGAGAGACAGAGAGACAGAGAGAGACAGAGACAGAGACAGAAAGAGAGTGAGAGAGTGAGGAGAGAGAGAGAAAAGAAAGAGAGAGAAAAAAGAAAGAAGGAAAGAAAGAAGAAAGAAAAAAGAAAGAAGAAAGAAAGAAGGAAAGAAAAAAGAAAGAAAAGAAAGAAGAAAGAAAGAAAGAAAGAAAAGAAAAGAAAAGAAGGAAAGAAAGAAAGAAAGAAAGAAAGAAGCAAACAAACAAACAAACAAAGAGAAAAAGAAGATCATAGAATTCTCCTTGAACAAAATGACCATGGTTGTGTCGTTTCAAGTCGCAGAAGATATCTTCTTGTACTTAATGTATCTCTTCTTCATGTTCATGTGCTTGAACATTTGCAGCCAGTATAACTACAGAGCCAGACAGCCTATGCACTCTTAACTTATCTGTTTGTCTTAAACACGTACGCTCGCACGTGCACGCGAGTGCAAACACACACGCGCGCGCGCGCACACACACACACACAACACACACACATCATACACACACGCACATACACACACACCACACACACGCACAACACATGCACACATGCACACAACGCTCTAACGCACGCACGCATAATTATACACACACCACTACATACCACACACACACGCACACACACACGTACACACACACCACACACGCAACACACACACACACACAACACACACACACACACACACACACCACACACACAACACACCACACATCACACACCACACACACACCCAAAGGAATATAGATCTAGTCTGCCAAAATCAGGTTTGCACCAGCTTGAGACAAACCTCTAGTGACGCTTAAGGGCTCTTTTATTTGCACATGCTTCTGCACTAAAACTAACCCTGCGTCTCCTTGTAGCGTCTGTAATTTATTGTAAAGAGAGAATGATTGAGGGGGGGGGGATAGTGGCGCAAAAACAAGGAGAGGGGGTGATTAAGGATAGGAGAGAGAGAGGAGGGAGAAGGAAGAGCAAGAGAGAGAGAGAGAGAGAGAAGAGACAAACACACACCACACACACACACAACACTCACACACACACAACAACACAACACACACACACACACACACACAGAGTCAGACAGACAGACAGACTGACAGACAGACAGACAGACAGACAGACAGACAGACAGATGGTTTATTCAGTTAAGGTCATAGCCCCATTAAAGGGATAACAACAAAAACGTATCAAAAATAATTTTTGAACTGTACGAAAGTTTGTATTTTGTGTCTTTTTTAAGGGGGTGGAGTGTTTTACTATTTTATGTCACTCTTCTCTCTCTCTCGTCTCTGCTTTCCACTCTCTCTCTCTCTCTCCTCTCATCTCTCTCTCTCTCTCTCTCTCTCCTCTGTCTCTCCTCTCTCGCTTCCTCTCTCTCTCTCTCTCTCTCTCCTTTATTATATATATATATATATATATATATATATATATATATATATATATATATATATATATATATATATATATATATATATAAGTGTGTGTCTGTGTGTGTGTGTGTCTGTGTCTGTGTCTGTGTTTTGTCATTTCTTTGTCATTTTTTCTGTCCTCTTCACTTTTTTATCTCCTACTAGGCGTAGGTTTTGTTGTTTGTTTGTTTTTGGGGTTACTTTGTTTTTTGTTTGTTTGCTGTTGTTAATCCATGTTTATAAACTGGGAGTTGTGCACACACCTTATTCATCGTTCGCGTCATGTAATCTGACCGTGTATATCAGCTGCTTATTTTAACCAAGGTGTCCCTTTTTCAGCAAGGAAGAAGAAGGGCTGTGATCTTGTTTGTGCTTATAAGATCTTTTCTGTTTGTTTGTTTTCAACAAACGTCATAATTATGTAATCATGATTAAACAGGCAATAAGTAATATGATGCGTTTATCATCGAATAATTTCACCAACAAAAAAAAGCAATTAAAGTTCTTTTGGGGGAGTGTTGAATTTGCAAATTGCTATACTTGTTTATCATGATTATGTTGTTATCGTCGTTTTCATTTTATCGTTTTGTGATCAAACTGGCAATAAGCACAAAGATGCCATGTTCTGTTCTCCATGTGTATGCTGCGAGTTTATGTCTTGTGCTTTTGAAAGCCAAAGTTGTGGTTGGTTGTACCGAAGTGTATGATGTGTCAACGTTGTGTTGTGTGTTCGGTCTTTGAGCATTCATTTGCTCAGTGTTCGTCACTGAACATATTCCATCGTGTCAAATATCTGTAAAATAATTCCTGCACTACAATAAAGAAAAATAACCGACCAATAAAATAATCATTGCTGTGTTTTTCTGATGTTGTTGACACAACAAACACATTGCTGTATTGCAGTTGGCTGATGTTGCAGTAATTGCTTGTGTACATTTCCCAGACGTATGTTTTTTAAGAAAAAAAAGAAAAATGACGGAAAATCAGTGACTGGTGTGTTTTGAAAAGAAATAATTTCTGTACAGGCACTTATAATATATTTGCTGATACGATGACTGGCACATGTGTCATTCCTGACACGTCAGTGACTGCTATGTGATAAACCAAGCACTGGTCATTGCTGTGTAAATGACAGTCACTTCACAAAATTGCTGTGTTAAATTGCTGAACATGTTCAACTGTGTCAAAGCTCCAAATGCTAATTCTTTTCTGACAAAAGTTCTTCCCACTTTCCCTAACTCCAATGTAACATTTATTTTACAATTGGTTTTTTTTGTCACTCAGAAGATATTTTGCTTTTTTTCTCGCACAGATGGGCATTTTAATATAAAAAGATTATATACACAAAGGAAGATGCTAGATGCAGAAAATCTAGAAATAAGGACTTTGGTTGTCAGCTCAATTCATAGTTTATGGTCCAACCAGTCATAAGGAACACCTGAGTTGGTTCTGTGTTGAAAACAACATAAACAGCTTAAAAAAAACAGTGGTTAAATTCGACGAATCAAAACTAACAGAACATAAGCGTTCTTATCTATAATCCATAATGAAAGATAAGTAATCAGATTTCACGCTTTGAGAGACGCCAAGAAGAGAAAAAAATGAAACAAAAGTGATACAAAAAAAGAGAGAAACATAAGGTTGTTGGATTCCCGAAGTTAAAAAGGGCTACTTAAGGGTGGGCAAAAACGGTCGCATAATACGCAAAAATTCCGCCATTGTAACTCTAGGAACAAACAAAAAACTATTTTACAAAAAGCTGTGGGGTTAATTTCGAGGACACAACACAGCACACAAATCCAGCATAACTCAGTCAAGGGTCCAGGGCCCAGTGCTAGAATTACCCCCCTTCCTTTACCAAGTCTCATTGCGTCATTTGCGGTCGGGATAGTATAGAGCGTGAGCTCGCAGTCTCATGCCCCTAGTTCCACATACTGTTAGAGAGAATTTTCCTCCAGTGTTTACATCACTGCTGACTCCACTCTCCAAAATCCTTCGGAAAGAATGAGACAGAGGCTTCGTGTGCAAACGCTCGCAGAACAATTACGACAACGTCGGAATTGTTCTGCTTTACGAACAGTAGGCCATTGCAGTGCTAGTGGAATGCATAGCCAAACTTGACAATGCATACTGTTGGCGTCTGGAATCTCGTCCCCGAAGTCGGAATGCGGCCACATATATGATGTGGACAAAATGATCGCGTACGCAAGGTCTCACCATTGGTAAACCTAGGAATAATAATAGTCGAATATCGAAACAAAATTTCACTTGTACTGTACACAAAAGAATGAACCAAACTCCTTGTTCATGGTTGAACTGAAATAAAAGAAAAAATCGTAGATTAAACCAACTAGCATTGTACTACTCCTGCAAAAACGGGTGAAGATTGTGTGTGCAAAAAATGAAACTGGCGAGGCTGTTACAAAGAATTTCATTAGGGAGAAAGCTGTCATTACTGTGAAATATTCTTTACCTGTTTATATTTATAAACTGGAAACTGTTAGTTTTTAGATGCGTGGAATATTTCTTTAAAAAAAAACATAACATTTGTTACAGCGTGTTCGTATGTAGGATATGTGTGTGCCTAGCATGCATAACGATACTATGCGCGCTAGCACACACATAGATACACATACTTGCCAGCACACGTGCCCCCATTATATAGCATTACCGTTGGAAAAGAATTGCCATTTGCCAGCAAAAACGGGTCTTTATCTTGTTGTCCACTTTGACTTGATTGTATGAAAGTGTAAAGCACTGATTGTCTTGATTTGTACAAAATAAACTTGTCACGATTCTCTCATTCTATTCATTTTGTGAAGTGGCCAAACGGTTCACTCTTAATATATACTGGATTGTCTTGCTTTTGTTTTTCTTGTGGATGTTTGAGAATGATCACATTTTGGGATATTACCAAAAAAAGAGAAGTGTTGAAAAAAAAGTATTAATTAAATGGAAGATGGATTGGGGGTGACGTTTGTTAAATTTTGTAATGATTCTGTTGTTATGAGCGCTGCTGTTGTTGATGGAATGAATTCAATTCTGAAATTTGGTGTTATATTTGTGATATATTGATGTATTGTGATTGTGTATTGTGTGTGTGTGTGTGTGTGTGTGCGCGTGGGGTGTGTGTGTGTGTGTGTGTGTGTGTGTGTGTGTGTGTGTGTGTGTGTGTGTGTGTGTGTGTGTGAGCGAGAGGAGGAGAAAGAAAGAGAATGTTAATTGATATGCACTTGGGCCCATATGTGTCTCTTTAGCATTCTCATTTTCTGTCTCACTGTCTGGTTGGCTCTCTCTCTCTCTCTCTCTCTCTCTCTCTCTCTCTCTCTCTCTCTCTCTCTCTCTCTCTCTCTCTCTCCTCTCTCTCTCTCTCTCTCTCTCTCATACACACACAAACACACACGCACCACGCGCGCACGCACACACACACACACACACACACACACACACACTATCCTCAATAAAACAGAAAACACACACAAACACATACATACTGTCTCCAACAATGCAGCACGCATGCAATGCTGACACAAACACACACAACACACACACAAACACAACACACACACACATCACACCACATGCACCACACACCACACACACGACACACACACACACACACACACACACACACACACACACACACACACACACACACACACACCACACACACACACACAAAAGAGGATTTCTCCCCCTGGAGTTAACATCAGTGCCGACTATACTTATCCCCCCTCCAAAGTCCCTCAGATAAGACTATAAACCGAGGTGTGCAAACGCAATTGTACCGCTTTACGTAAAGGCCATAGTGTGCCTGTGGGAACAGATGACGACATTGACAAAACTGATACACACGGGGACTGGCTGCAAAAAGACCCATATGAGTGGTTATTCCATTATACTCGAAATAAAAGAATAAAATGGAAATGACTGAAATAAAATACACACACATGCATGCGCGCTCACACGTTCACAAAAAATTAATCAAATTCAAATGATTGAGAAGATGGTACCTGCACTTTTTTTACATCCACTACTTTTTCCTCAATAATACTTTGTGATCAAGTGGGGAATTGCATCTCTAGTAGATCCAAGTGTAGGCCATTTATATATTTTCCCCAACTTCTCTTGGCTGTGCGTGCACTTAAAGTGTTTTGCAATGTTTGGGTTATTATCCAGCTAAGACCGACCACTTGGCTGGATACAAACTTTATGACCTCCCTTGATCCTTTAATAGGATCCCCAAACTTAAGTCACAAAGATTTACTAGGTGTTTATTTTCTCTTATTCAATTTTTTTCAACATATATTCTAAGCGTATTTTCTTTCTCTTTTTATCATCGTCTTTTGAGAGCAGCTTCAAAAGGCAATAGAAATATCAATAATATTCCTTTGAATGCAATCGACACTTTAAAATTCTGAAAAGTGTCTTGCTGTAAGGTACCACAAACAGGAAGAATACAATCACTGCTGGTATTTCTGAAGAAGGTTCATTTTGAGCCAAACCTCAAGTCAGGTTAGGTTAAAGGCATGATTCTTTCGCAAATACACTTACACTACTATCACTAAATGACATTATATCCTACAATTTCATTCCATTTCAATTTTTTGAATCTTTGGAAACTATCATGACCATAATGAGAGCGAAGTTGGCACCTGCACTTATTTTTTCCTCCACTACTTATCTCTCGACAAAAGACAGGCGGCTAGACGTAAATACAGATAGGTAGATTGTTTTCAAATGATTATTAGTTCTGTTATAAATATTATATATATATATCTAACTGCTTAAACTCTATACCTATGTGTTAAATGTCACCTGTACACAATAATAAAAATGACTTCCAAAACTCGGCACCCTGATACCTATGTGTTAAGTCATCACCTGCATACTTTAAACGACTGTGTTTTACTTGGGAGTCTGCACAGGTATGTATAGCTTTTAGTTTGTTATCCTCGTCTACCAAGGATAATGGAATAAGCCTTATGCTTTTCCATCTAGTCCATGTCTGTATGCAATTTTGTCAATCTTTTCATGTTCCCACGGGCACACAATGGCCTACTCTTACGAAAAGCGGAACAGGATTTAACGTGCGTGCAAAATGTTCTGCGTGGGTTCGCACACTGGGCCTCGGTTCATAGTCTCATCCGAAGAACTTTTGGGGAGAGTGGAGTCAGCACTGATGTTAACTCCAGGGGTAAAATCCCCTCGAGCAGGAATCGAACCCGGGTCATCAAATTGCGAGTGCAATGTTCTGACCACTAGGCTATCCCGTCCCCGTTTCAGTACGTGTGCAGCCGCATGTGTAAGAAACGGGCATACGTCACAATTTGCCTGTCAGTGGACATAACCTAAAATACCTACTCAAATAAAGAAATGTCGAGTTCATTTATTAAAACTTGTTTTTCCGTGGATCCATACTTTATCGTGTGCATATAATGTGCATACATTCATGCCCCCATTTTTGTAAATCGAAGAAATTGACGTAAAAGAACCCATAGCAACAAAAATTTTGTCCATGGCAAAGTTCTTTAGAAATAAGTACTCTTGAGATAAGGAAACAAACACACATACCGACACGAATCTTATGTTTTTGAAGTGGGTGGCGCTACTCTTGCGGCGACGCCCTTTCCGCGTGGAAAAGCAGCCTGAATTTACACAGACAAATCTGTCCTAAAAGTATTGTACATTATATTTATATTTGTTTATTTAGTAGGTGAAGGCTACTAGAAAAAAATGTGAATATTTCTGGCTAGCTTTCAGTTTTAAGCGTAAACCATGTAGTGCTATTCAGGGTGAAAGATTGTTGGTAGTTTTGCTGATTCACGCTGAAATAGCGCAGATGACATTTGGCTACAATACTGGAACTGTGGTGAATGTTTCTCTCTCTCTGTCACAACCACAAAAAAGTGAATGTGTTTCTTAGAAATTGATTGACATTTGCTTCCTTGACAGATGCAGAACTTACACAAGACTGGTATGAAGGAGTTGTTGGAAGATGACAGTGAAAAGAGAGCGGAGGAGGGGGGAGACAGTGACAAAAGGATTTGTTTTTTGTCTGTCTGTCTCTGTCTCTGTGTGTCTGTGTGTACGTCTCTCTCTTCTCTCTCTCTCTCTCTCTCTCTCTCTCTCTCTCTCTCTCCCCTCTCTCTCTTCTCTCTCTCTCTCTCTCTCTCTCTCCTCTCTCTCTCTCTCTCTTCTCTCTCGATATATATATATATATATGTGTGTGTGTGTGTGTGTGTGTGTGGTGTGTGTGTGTGTGTGTGAGTGTGTGTTGTGTGTGGTGTATACAAATAATTAAAAAGGTGTCCCACAACCGAGGCGGTCGTATATGTATATATCTATATTTATAATTATATATATACACATAGCTATATAATTATAATATACGTGTGTGTGTGTGTGCGTAGTTATGTGTATGTTGTGAATGTGAGTGAGAGTATGCCTGAGTGTATGTTGTGTGTGTGTGTGTGTGTGTGTGTGTGTGTGTGTGTGTGTGTGTGTGTGTGTGTGTGTGTGCAAACAAGCAAATAAAAATACAATGACAAAAAACAAAAAAATCAACATGAAAAATTACTAATACACAATGAACATCAAGTGAATATAAAATACCAACAACAGCACTAAACCAAAATCCTGTTCAGGATTCATAAGAGAGTGAGAGAGAGAGAGAATTCTCCAGTCAGAGTAACTGATCCGTGATATCAGCACGTGAAAATTGTATGTTCACCGATAGGGGGAGCTGAGTTACTGGGCCTGCGCACTTAAGTGTTCAGTTGAGGTGACACTGATTTAAATTGCTGCGACAACTGGACAAGACGCATTGTTCCCGCTCCCTGCAGTGTTCGACATCTGGCCACAGGTAAGCTGACATTTTTTAGGACTAACTTGTACTCAATAATTGTTTGAAAATTCAAACATCTGCAAAAGATTGTGAGAGGTCTTGTTGTTAGTTGGAATTTCCCATACAGATTTCCAAAACGAAGTTGCGGGATCATCATGGCGGAGCAAAATTTCTGTGAGCTTCCACTCTTAAAACTGGATTTCTTCTTTCACACATTTAGAAATAATTGACAGTGAACTGATCTTTTTAGGAGTTTTATGTCATAACGACGGAAATATTCCGATCCCTGCCCTCCTTTTCTCCTGGTCTTTTGCTAAAAAAAAAAAAAACGTTTTAAAGTTTACGAAGACCTCCCCACCCGCCTGCCTTAAAGTTGTAGCCTACAAAAAGACAGAATATTTCAGGCTCTGCAAATTTATATCGCTGGTTCTTGTTCAATTCATAATTGCACATTTTTTTCTTATGTTCAATGACCAAGCGTAGCGCTTTGTGTCACCTTACCCTTCCTTTCCAATTTTAAGTGTCCAGAATGACTGAATAAAGTGAACCCCATGGAAAGTAACAAATGGGTTGAATAGGAAATCTTTCCTTCTCACTGCTGATCTTTGGTTGAAAAAAAAAACTTTTGTAAACAGGAATTTGGAGCAGACGTTGAAGGAATGTATTCGTCTGCATCTATCAATTGGCACCCTCCCCCCCCCTCCCCAGTTATAGTTCCCGTGTTGTGCTGAGCATACCTGCATCTGCTGTACCTTCAGATCGTGATCTTGACATTGAAATTAGTATTTGATCCTACCCTCTCTCCTCTCTCTCTCTCTCTCTCTCTCTCTCTCTCTCTCTCTCCTCTCTCTCTCTTCTCTCTCTCTCTTCTCTCTCTCTCTCTCCTCTCTCTCTCTCTCCTCTCTCTCTCTCTCTTTCTCTCCTCTCTCTCTCTCTCTCTCTCCTTCTCTCTCTCTCTCTCTCTTCTCTCTCTCTCTCTCTCTCCCTCCCTCCCTCCCTCCCCCAATACTCAAGTACGTTATATATAATATATATATATTATATATATATATATATATATATATATAGTGTGTGTGTGTGATATTTCATGTAACTACAAACATACCAATTGAACTTAATGAATGACATTTTTTTCAGGTCGAAATACCACCCCAATGTCTACAAAGCTGAAACTCGTTCCTTCCACACACCCCCCCCCCCCCCCCCCCCCCCCCCCCCCCCCCCCCCGTGCCTGTGGTAAAAACAAACACAGACTGGCGAACACATCCTTCAAAGATTTACACCATACACCGACCTGAGGAAGATTTGTGGCTGACAGACAACCCTGCAAAACCAAGCTTTGGTGGTCTTCAAGTTTACGTCTGTTTACAAAAAAGTGATATTCGACAACCCAAGCTGATAGCCCTGCAAAGCAAGCTTTGGTGGTATTCAAGTTTGTCTGTTTACAAAAAAGTGATATTCGACAACCCAAGCTGTAAGGCCCCCACGACAGGAGCTGGAAAGGACACATCCTTTTTCCAGACAGATCTAACGATGAAAAGAAAACGCTCGCGACTGACTGAGATGCTATGGCTGCCACCCACTACTGAAGTGTGAACTGTCTCCAGCTGACGTTCTCGTGCAGCATTATCTGTAAAACGCTGTCGTATGCAAGCACCACGTGGAGGGAACGGCAGTCTTTGCCCGTGACAAGTAAGTGCATACTGTTAAGTTTGAAAAAATACTGTTTAGTGGACAATATGAGCGGAGACTTTGACAAAGTTATTTAAACTTGTAATAGAATGACAAAAGTATTTCTGTCTGTTTGTCTCTGTCTGTCTGTCTAGTCTCTCTCTCTCTCTCTCTCTCTCTCTCTCTCTCTCTCTCCTCTCCTCTCTCTCTCTCTCTCTCTCTCTCTCTCCTCTCTCTCTCTCTTCTCTCTCTCTCTCTGTGACACACATGCACATAGACATACACATGTATGTGTACTCACACTTTTCCGTTTATCAGACAATGCCACGTATTCATTTCACATTTGTTTGTTTTCTTGCCAGATATTTCCCATGATTTCTGGACCTTCTCACTACAAACATCTGAGGCACGATGATAACTCAACCTCGTTAGGCCTTTATTGAAGGATTAAGGATGGAGGATTTTTGAAAATGATGCAGCAAATACTTTCAGGGTTTTGCTTTCTTCGGATCTGGGACATTAGAATAAACAGATTTACATTCAGAATGGTGATGTAATGCAGTGCTTGGTAAGTTTTCGTGGTGTCGTATTTTCTTCAGGTCTTAGCTGGAGTTCTGGTAAAGTGTATGGTTCAAGGAAAGTCTGTGTGACCTATTAGTTCTGAAAAACTGCTTTCCGGAAGAAAATAAAACAGTGAGCGTTCACAGAAAATCCTGTTCACCATGAGATTGCAAGAAGTATGGATGCTGAGCTATTCGCCTGGTAGTTGCCTCCTTGTACAGTTGGTTTATAGGCGTTTCCATGAGAAAACCTGCAGAATGTCTTCACTTTCACTTTTATCTCTCCTGTAGTCTTGTAGATCGTTGGAGCACCACCGAAGATTTTGCAACCCGCTTTAACTCCTTGCAGTTTCCCGCTTTCCGTAGCTAAGCCTTCCACTCGAGGTAAGTCCACTCTCCGACCACCATGCTCAAAAAGGGACACTAGTTTCACCTTTTTTCATCTTCTCTGACTTTTCTCCTCCTCTGATCTTTTCTGTGTGATAACTCTGCCTCCTGACTTCCAATGATCACTCGACAACCAACTTATGATTGCATCATGCTCCTCGCTAAACAAATCAAAATAAAATAAAATAAATTTTAAAAGATTAACTCGAAAAGCAGCCCACTCCCCTCAAAAATGATAAAATAGGGACTAAATGAAATGAAATGAGATAAAGTAGGATAAACGAAAATTAATTAAAATGCATGGAAATAAAACCAAAAATGAAATAAAAACTAAACCAAAATAAAATGAATGAAATACAATAAAATGAAATAAACTAAAATAAAAAAAAACCGAGATAAATTGAGTCAAACTGAATTAAACTAAAATATAAAAAAAAACTAAATAGACTCAAACCATAAAATGGGGGAGTGGATGCTAAGAGGAGAGCAATCCTGGTGCCGGTGATCTTGATGTCAACTCCACTCGACTGTCTACATCGCCATCTCCTCTCCTCTCTCTCTCTCTCTCTCTCTCTCTCTCTCTCTCTCTCTCACTCTCTCTCCTCCTCTCTCCTCTCTCCTCTCCCTCTCCTCTCTCCTCTCTCTCTCTCCCTCTCTCTCTCCCTCTCTCTCCTCCCCTCTCTCTTCTCTCTCTCTCTCTCTCTCTCTCTCTCTCCTCTCTCCTCCCCTCTCTCTCTCTCTCTCTCTCCCCCTCTCTCTCGACTCTCTGTCGTCTCTCCTGTCTGTCTCTCTCCTTCTCTCTCTCTCTCTCTCTCTCTCTCTCTCTCTCTCTCTCTCTCTCTCTCTTGCTGAGTTCTACGATCTCTTGGCAAATAAGGATGTTAGTGGTCGGCCCCTTTTCATTCTGCCCTCAGCCTTGCCTTACCGACGTCATCAGATTTGTTTGCATTACCAACTTATCTGTATTTATTCAGCCAGCATTTGTCTTTGCGCTGTGAACTTCTCAAGAATCCTTTCGTTTGTTCTCCAGTCTGACCATTTGACTTTTAGTAGTTGCCGGTAGAAACGCATTTCGGCTGTGTTTAAATTCTCTTTCCTAATTTCGTCGTGTCAAGGCTTCTGAACCATATAGCAGTGTATGCTAGATTAGTGTTTTGACAATTCTAATCTTTGACACTTCTCTTACGCTCAACCGAATCCTCTGTTTCCTAGCCATACCAGTTCTAGACTTGATGTCTTGTTGACAGGAGTCATTCTTTTTCACTGAGCTTTTAAGTGTTTGAAATTTTGAAAGTAGCCCAGATCTGTTCCATAGAGCTTGGTGTCAACACCTGAAAAGACTTTAACACAGTGGTTCTGAGGGATCTTGACCCCATCACTCAATTTTAAAATCATTTCCTTGGGGTAGAGCCCCCCTCCTCCTCCTTATCCTTTGATACGTGGGTCCTGACCAGGTGGTTCAAGTCGTGTGCATCAAAAGGGGTGGCCTCTTCAGGGGTACTGGCAGTCTGGGGGACACGTGCTGCAAGGCCTTGCATGTGTAAGTATACACTCCTCTCTCTCTCTCTCTCTCTCTCTCTCTCTCTCCTCTCTCTCTCTCTCTCTCTCTCTCTCTCTCTCTCTCGCTCGCTCGCTCGCTCGCTCGCTCACACACACAATCGCTCACACATACACACACTCACGCACGCACACACACACACACAATCGCTCAGACGCACACACACACGCACGCACGCACGCACACACACTGCATACACATGGGGACTGGGTGTAAAAAAGAAAAAAAATGTAAACGAGTGCTTATTCCATTATCCTCGAAATAAAACAAATAAACAAACAAAAAACCAAAAGTATCTGTATCTGGAGTGAGGAATACCGTGTAGAAAGAAATTTTGCAAGTTACCTCTTTTAGTAGTGTTTACTAAGGATTACTTTATGGTCTTCATGTAAATGGCTAAACACTGTAAATTAATTTTTTTTAACTAAATTTTGGAAGGCTAATAAGTCTGTGACAGGATTTGGTCAGCTCTAAAATCAAATTGTTGTGATGTTGTAGCCAATACATCAACAGGTTTTCAGTGTTACTGATAATGACTTACAGCTTTCAGGGTTGGGGAGCTGGATTCAAGTGCCTGTGGCCTGACATGGATGATGACAGCCATCATTACCTTCTTTTTTTTTCTTTTTTAAAAAGAAAAACAAACAAAACAAGGTAAAGCTTCTTAAGTTTGCCTTTTTTTCTGACTTGATACTTTTCAGTCATATCTGTATCTTTGCTAGTCACTTCTCTACTGTTTCTCTCTACCAGATTTATCTTTGACTTAAACTTCCAAGGGGTAATTGGTGTCTTATGTTTTCCCATTTGTTTACTCTGCTCTTGTGTTTTTGTCTGTTCTGTGTACTTTTCTTTCTGACTTCTCTCTTGGTCTAGTATTTCATGGTATTTGTTTTTTAATCAATTTATTTTTGGTCTACTGTTTCCTTTTGTTTTTGTTTGCTTTTTGTCCCTATTTTAAAATTTGTGATCTACATCTGCTCTACCAGGTGCCGTGTGAAGCGGGAGGGAGAGTTCCACTTGAGCTGCCAATCTCCAGACACCCTTCCATGTTCATGAAGTTTCAAGTCGGAATCTTCTCAGGACCTGCACTTTGTCAACAAAGCCTCGGTGCTATGTGGAAGAACCTGTCAACTTTGCTGCTACCACTGGCGTTGCAACCATCTGCTTGAAGAGAAGACTCTACCTAAACCCAGGTTAGAAAATCAACTATGCTTGTACTCGACTTTAAAAAAAATTCATACAATCTGAAAAAGAGGTTTCTCCATTGAAGTGAACACTTTGACAGGTTGGTACCTCTCATTGGGACCCTCTGTCTCTTTGTTGGTAGAGAGAAATGTGTCCAAGAACATGTTGAGGTCACAGTAGGGGCATAACTTTGCTGACTATGTTAAAGGAGAAATTTCAGATCAGTTGTTAAAAGTGAATGTTTTGAAATCAATTTAAAATAAGTTATGACTATGTTCAGAGAGTTATAAATTTTATCGACTTGTATTTAAATTTGAGATGATTAATCTGAGCTTTTGACTGTGTCAAGGCAGTTGTAAATTTACTGTTTCAAAGTGATACCTTAACTTGAGTGTCTGACGACCCTAATAGGAATTCTAGTAACATTGATGACTTAACTGGTTTCAGGGACTTTGACGTTCGAGTCGTGCGAAAGACCTGTCAAGGCCTACAATTTGGAATTTAGGTATGGTACATCATGCTACAACAATTTTACCTGAACGGTAGAATTCTTAAGGGGTTTTTTTTACAGCCAGTAGGATTTTTCCAAGTTTTATGGGTATGGTGTTGAATCGGCCTTTCATAATCTACAATGAGCTTCATTCATCTTACTGTAAATCAGTACACTACTTTCCTAATATCTACAACTGTGTATAGTATTTTTGGTTGGAAACCAAAGCCCCGGGCTGTTTTGTCATTGCATTTCAGTAGGGCTGGTATCAGTAGTTTAGTGATGTATATTACAATATTTCAGCAGAAATATACTCCCTTCTCTTTATCAATTCATGTTTTATTTTGATTACTTTCAAAAGTATCCAGTTTTATGTTTGGGTTTGTTTGTTGTTGGTTTTTTTGGGGGGTGGATATAGTATTAAGTTCAGTATTTGTGATCAAAAACACTTAAAGCATATTTGAAACTATAACACAACAGACTTGGGTAATTCATTTTTGTAAGTTATTTTACTCAATGCCAATGCTCTGTGCCTGGTTTCTCTGTTAGGTTTGGTGTCAACATTTTACTCTGGGGAAAATTTGCTCATCATCAGTCATAAACATAGATTAAAAGTGTTAGATATTTGAAGGCATTAGTAGTTGGTTTTGAATTTGAAGTGAATGTTACCCGGCTCGCTAAAACTGAATGAGGTGACATCCCCCTTACGGCTTTTGTGGTCAGAAAGACTATAAACAGAAAATCAAATTTGGATGAGTGGGTGACAATAGTTAAGGCATTTTTTAAAATCTGCATAATTATCATCTCCCTGAAATGGTGTTTTTAAATCTTCAGGTCTCCTGACTGTGGAACACAAGGGCATCAGAAACTCACCCAGTGAAGGTAAAGGACGGCTCCAGCTACTGAGAACAGGGAGGAGAAAGCCCGCAGTAGGTGAATAGGAAGATGCCTCCAGTCTTTAATTCATCGCAGTCGCTTTAAAGTTTTTACCTCAACTATTGTGTGACCTACTATTTTGGCCATTGAAAAATATCAGCAAATATGGTAAAGTTGATCAGACATTGTTCATTTAAATTCGAAAGGTTTTTTTGGTTACTGTTGACATCTACGGTTTTGTTTTTCAATATCGGTTTCAATTTTTGGTTAAAATTGAGTCAGTAAATGCGAGGAAAAAAAAGCTGACACTCGGGACACTTTTTGACAAGGAGAGTGTCTTAAAAACTAAACCACAAAAATAATTTTACACAGTTGTTTTCTTATCCTCTTTGAAGTCATATTCACAACAACAACAACAATTTGTGTGCTGATATCCTTTTACCTTTTTTCCAAATTCTTAAACCACTGTACAATGATCAGCTAAAGGGAAGCACCTCAAAACCAAGGGAAGAAACAGTTGATCTAACACAAGTATTTTTTTCATTATTATTAATGAACACTTTAGTATCGTAAAAATGTGAAGTGTGTTTTAGGTATAAATACAAAACAGCATTTTTGTGACATCAAGACTGCTCTAGCTCTGACTTTAGCATCTGATCTGATTTTATAAATGGTTACAACAGTGCTCTTACCCTGATATGCCTTGTGGAACTGGCAATAACTTTAGCTGTTTTTTTCTGTGAATTGGATCAAATGATTAATGAAATTCTTTTTGTCTTTCGATGTTTGCATAGCTACCAATCCTTATTATTTTCATAAGAAAGGTGGTTTTCGTGTTTTTAACGGGTATTTTGTTTCATAAGCAATACAGTTATTGGGAAGCAAAGTGTCAAAGACCTAAAGATAATAATAATAAATTAAAATTGGAAATTTTTTGTGGTCTGGCGCCTCACACCCTGCCCACCAATCCAGGTGGTGTGGGGGCACTTCTAACCGCCAGCCTGCTGGTGGGACAAGCGACCGTGGTAGCCTGAAGTGACAGCGTATGTGTAAATGCTGGACCACTTTCCAACCCCCACCCCGGACCGGATAAGGACTATGAAGATGAAATTGTGATTAGGTACACACACTTGCACTTCGCCGAAAATGTTAATAAAAGTCAAACTGCTGACCGATGAACATTAATGGAAGAAGAAGAAATTAGCAATCAAATTAACCGTTGTGACTGGAGTAGAAATTTGTGCTAAAAGTCACAACTTGGGAAAATACCTTAATCATGAGACGGTGGTATTGAGTGCATCAATTAGAATTACCTTTTTTTTTCTTCTTTTTTTTCTTCTTTTTTTTTTTTACTTTTTCCGTATTTTACAAAAACTATCGTATGATGCTTAGTTAGATGGTGGGGTTATTTTTTTATCCTTTTCTTTCGAGGACAATGGTGAGTGTGTGTCTGTGTGTGAGTGGATGTCTGTGGTTTCTGTGTCTGTGTGGTGTGGTGTGGTATAGTGTGTGGAGTGGTGTGGTGTGTGTGTGTGTGTGTAAAGGGGTTAGTTATTGGGAGAAAACATTAGATCGGTAGACGAGGCAAGGAAGGGAAAGAGGGTGTTCAGTGGGGTTGGTTTTTTGGTGTGTTGTGGGTTTTTTTGGAGGGTACAGATGCACATTAGTGCAGTAGGGATAAAACCAAGCTGGCTGCTAGATTTTTATTATTTATTTGGGGTTCTTTTTAATGGCTGCAACTTGTTTAAAAATGCTTCAGGCCTGTTCTTATAGGGAGTTGTTGGGGTTTTTTACATAGTTTATTTTGAGCTTTTCTGTTAATGGGTGCAACTTTATAAAAAAAATATTTAAAAGTCAAGCCAGATCTGAGAGTTGGGTTGTTTTGTTTTTTTTTGGGGGGCGGGGTTGCAAAGGTTCTTTGGGGCTTTTTTGATGGATGAAAATTTTCCAAAAATGTCAGTCTTGAAATTGTGACAGCAAACCTGGAAATTTGTAAGCACAGAAGTCCAATACACAGCTTAAATGTTTAGTAGCATGGGTAATTCTGAAAGTTTTATATTGTTGCAAACTACATACCCTTGTGTCTATAGCTGCATACCATTTGTCTACGTGCTATTGTGTCCATATGCATTCTAACACTCAGACCGACCAGCTGACAGACAACCCATACCCGCTACTAACCCTTAACAATAATCCTAACACTAACCTTAAACCCTAACCCTGGCCCCACATGTGGACACAAAAAGCAGGTGGATGATAATTGATATGGTATGAGTCTATGATGACACAATGGCTACAATGTTTTCTTTGGGGTTGGTGGGCCAGTCCAGATTTTTAACTTGAATGAGAGAATCATTTTCCGTCTAATTTGAAGGAATGTCTTAGTTTACTAAGAGCAAGGTTTTTTAAGAATTTTTTAGTATTATCTCATTTGATTTGTCGTTTATGGGGTTCACCCTATAACGCGGTTATCACCCGTGTTGACCCTTTTCTGTCAACCTTGAAAAATAAAGGTAAATATTTTTTTAAAAGCTTACTGTTGGTCAGGGCGCTGATGGCAGTAGAGTTGGTTTTAAACCCAGTTTTTAAATCAATAATTATAGTTGCACAGTTTAATGAGATTTTAAAATGCTACAATGCAACAGCTCTAATATAGTTTGTGGTCGGTGGAGCTATAAACAATTTGGGGTTGGTAGGAGGAGGGGCGCTTGAATTTTAAGGAATGGGGTGGTAGGAGGGGCGAGGGTGTTAGAATGTTCTGGTATATGGGGATGGGGAAAGCGGCATAATGACGGGATGGGAATAAGGGACAGGCAGTTAGACTTGGATCAGAATCGGGGAAGGTGGGGAGCATATTAGAAAAAAAGTTTATTTCAAAGCGATAGTAGAGGGCGCCAGTTTTATGTGGTTGAAGGGCGTTTTTGAACATTTTTTTTCAAACAGTACTAGTGGGCACTGGTTTAAGAATGGATTATTGAATAATCACTAGAGAGAGGTATTGGGATACAGGGAAGGTGCATTACAGGGGGGAAAGGCGTTAAAAAGAGCGGTAGAATGTTCAGGTCAGTGGGAATATGTGAGTGCCTGGGTGCGTGTGAGGAAAAGATTTGTGCTATGGAGTTGTATACCACAGGCATTTGTCGTGCGTGTGTTGTGTGTGTGTGTTTTAAGAGTTGGTTTTATACCCTTTTATATCTGTATATAGTTGCCTAGTTTTATTATGTGATTAAAAATGTTACTAGGTGACGGCCCCGATTTGACCACTGTAATTGGCGGGGCTATAAATATTAGATTGGATGAGAGAGAGAGAGAGAGAGAGAGTGTGTGTGTGTGTGTGTGTGTGTGTGTGTGTGTGTGTGTGTGTGTGTGTGAATTTAGGTATGTTAAGAAGGAAATATCATTACTGAAATAACTTAATTGAAGATGTGAGTGTGTGGTGTAACGAAATCTTTTGCTATGCTGCAGTAATAAACATTGACTTTAAAAATATCACTCTAATTTGGGAAAGGATGGAAGTAGATAGTGTTAGAATATCATAGAGAAAAAAGTTTCAGTATTTTGAAGAAAAGATTATGTACATCTTATCAACCATGCATAAAAATGGCATTTTCCTTTTCTTTACAAAATCTTGGATAAAAAGAAAAGCATTTTTGACTTTAATTCTGCAATGTATAGAATCTATAAGAAGGCAGATTGTATTGGTGTGTCCTGTTACATTTTTTCCTTCTTTTGCTTTGCCATAAGTCGGGGACATTCTCATTACCCAGGTCATAGCACTCCCAACCCATCAATAGACTACTCCGTCTGCAATTCTACCAGCAGTCCTCAATTTCCATTATCAGCACAGATGTGCAATATCGCATGTTTTTTTTGTTTTATCTAGTTAAATCTGAAGAGAGGAGTGTGATGAATAAGGTTGGTATCCCCGAAATGTAACTTTTAAAACCATAATTCCGATAAAAATAAAGAAAAATATTATAAACAGCACTGAGAAAAGAATGAAGTAGTAAAAGGGGAAGAGAGAAGGCTGGAGGCTCCTCAGAAAAATGCTGGTTGTGTTGGCACGACTAAAGGGAAGTAATTTACTGTATGATTTCTTGCCTGGGTTTTTCTTTTTTCTGCATTTGTCAACTTTTTCGGTACTACTTTTCTGCGAATGTGTTTTGAGCAGATAACTGTGATAAGGTGGTGTTCAAGTTGTAGTTTGCTGTCTTAGATATCTTAGATAAGAAAAAAAAAAATTTTTACTTAAAAAAAAAAAATGTATAGAATCTCTAAGAAAGCAGCTTGTATTGGCGTGTCCTGTTACATTTTCTTTCTTTTTGTTTTGCCATAAGTCAGGGACATTCTCATTACCCAGGTCATAGCACTCCCAACCCATTAATAGACTACTCCGTCTGCAATTCTACCTGCAGTCTTAAATTTCCATTATCAGCACAAATGTGCTGTGACAAATTTTTGTGTGTTTTTTTCTAGTGAAATCTGAAGAGAAAAAGTGGGATGAAAAAAGTTGCAATCCCCGAAATGTAATTTTAAAAAACATAATTCCAAGAAAAAAATATGAAAATATTAAAAACAGAAGTGAGAAAATAATGTAGTAAAAGGGGAACAGAGAGGGTTGGGGGATCCACAGAAAAATGCTGGTTGTGTGGGCACCACTAAAGGGAAATAATTTGCTGCTGTATGATTTCTTGTCAGGGTTTTTCTTTTTTTTTTCATTTGTCAACTTTTTTGGTACTATAATTATCAGTACTACTTTTCTGCAAATGTTTCGAATGTGTGTATTCTAGAATTCCAGTGTAGCCATTGTTGTGAAATAGTGTATTCAAGCAGATAACTGTGATAAAGTGTTGTTTCAAGTTGTAGTTTGGTGGTGTTCAGACTTTCTTCTTTTGTGTTGTCATGGAACATAGGTTGTATCAAACTAGAAAATGGCTTAGCATGTATGTGTTTTGTGGTTGGTCTAAACTGACCACAAGCAGCTGTATACTTGGCTGTGTTGATAGATGTTTGCTTGAGAATCAAGTAGGAGAAAATCATACTTTTAGCAAGGAATGCTGGTGAATGCTTTTTCTGAGAATTCCATTGAAATTTTGATCAACGTAAATCTTAACGTTTGACATTGCTGAAGGTTTGTTAAGTCCTATAGGGCATTCATTGTAGTTTTTGTAGGTTTTTTTTAAAATTATTTTTAATTTTTGTTTTTTTTTATTATTTTTTTATTTAAACTTTTAAATTTTTTAAAAATTGTTAATGTTAAGAATACTATTTTCTTTGCTATTACTATTCGTTACACACAACCACACACACACACCACACACACACCACACCACACACACACCACACACACACACACACACACACACACACACACACACACACACACACACACACACGCACTCTCACTCACTCACAACACACACACACACACACACACACACACACACACTCTCTCTCTCTCTCTCTCTCTCTCTCTCTCTCTCTCTCTCTCTCTCTCTCTCTCTCTCTCTCTGTTTTAGGGTCGTCTGGTATCACTTAATGTGGAAAGACTTTAAAATTGAAGACTGACTGATTTATCCTGGTGGACAGCTAATCTGCATTTAAACTGCTTTCCTTTTCCATTTTTTCTTTCTTGCTGATTTGTATTGTTGAAATTTTGTAGTAAAACATCTGCTATTGTTTTCTTGGATTTAATTACCAAACGCTGATGTTCCTTTTATTCTTCCTATTTGATGTATTAAATTTGACGTAGAGGATAGAGAAGCAGTTTATTGCTGATGCTTTTTTCGTTTTTAAATTTCGTTGTAAATGGTAGTGTGGGTGTTGTCAATTTATGTTACCCACTGTACTAGTAGATTATTCCAATATACCCTGGTATATTTGTACAAGTGTGTAGTGACTGTTATTTTGTTCATAAAGCATTTGTCTGTATTCGGCTTACCTATTCCCCAGCTGTAAGTGGCATACCTTTGTTAGGGTTTTTTCTACCATTAGATTGCTAGCATGAAAACAATGCTGCTTTGCAGCTAAGTGTGACCACTGAAACTTTTTCAGTTTTCTACCAAAACTAAACGTGCTCTTTCTTGAAAAAATTTACATGCTGTTGTTAAATGTACATGTTTAATAATTTTGTTTTGGCATTTGATGTTTCGATTTTTGAAGGTTTAAAACTTATCAGCTTCATAGGGGTCGTTGTGTTGTTATGGAACTGGTTTTGTAAAACTAGAAAATGGTTTAGCATGTGTGTGTTTTGTGGTTGGTCTAAACTGATGAGCAGCTGTACGCTTGGTTGCAGTGATAGATCTTTGCTTTAGATCAAGTGGGAAAAAAACATACACTTTTAGCAAGGAATGCTTCTGGACAGTTAGTATGCATTGAAGCTGCTTGCCTTTTCCATTTTTTCTTTCTTGCTGATATGCATTTTTGAAATTTTGTCGCACATCTACTGTTGTTTTTTTACCCTGGAATTAATCTGAAACAAATCTTCCAGTGACAGTGCAAAACCTGTGTTTAAAAATGTCTAAAATCCTGTTTTTTTACACCCATGAAAGGGTTAATTGGAAACCCCAGTTGCCAGTATTATTTGTTTTTACTTTTGAGTTGCAAGTATTATCAGTGGTTTAGCTGTGGGTAGCCATTCCAAGCGTTGCCCACATTGTTCACCTTCAAATGGGTATTTTATGTGTGTAGCTGGGTGCTTAGCCCATTCCTAGATCCTAACAACCTAGAGGACATGGCTTAGATTATAATTATCTGTGACTTATCCTCTTTTTATGTGAAATTTTTAGATACGGGTTTTGTACTGTAACTGGCAGATTTGTTTCAGATTATGCAGTTAATGCTTTGTTCGCGTCCCCCCCCCCCAAATTTCCTATTATTCCAGGGTCATAATTTTCATAATTTTAGAATGATTATATTGTGTTTGAAGCTGCTTTCCTGTATTTGTTACTTCCATGAAAAGGTTAATTGGAAACCCCAATTGCCAGTAGCATGATTTTTTTAACTTTTGGGTTGCAAGTATTATCATGGTTTCCTTCCTTTGTGAGTACCTTGTACGAAGGTACGGATAAGATGTTATATCCATTTCAATTACCTATATGTGAAGGTTGAATTAGACATTGGCAATCAACAGCCACAAGTTTCCTGTAACCAATAGTTTCTATTTCATAACAGCCCTGTACAACATTGACAAATTTATTCCTCTGAAAGGTTTAGAATGTAATGGTGAGCACACACCGCTGACACTTTTAATACCCAGCTGACTTTCTTTCCGGAGAAAAATACTAGCTTTGCACAACTCCCTCTTTAAAAAAAAAAAAAAAAAAAAAAAAAGGATACCAAGCTGATGCCTTGCATCTAGCTACTATCTATTCTTTTTGGCTATACAAATAATAAGGCTGGTATTAAGCTTTTTGTCACTTGTTGGGGTTTTTTAATGTTAGAATGGACCCGTCAATGGGGTCTAAGATATTCCAAATGATGGTGTGGGAATTCAAAAGTCAGTGGGTTGGACAGTGTCACTGCTGGTAAGAGCATTGGGAAAAGCCTACCCCCCCCCCCCCTCCAGAAGACAGGAGTGTGGTGGGTAGCCGGCTCGCAGCTGAAATGAACAAAATGCTAGACTTCAGAATTTTAAAACATTGTCAAAACTTATGTTGTACAAATAAGGGCAAAAATCGTATTTTTAAAAAAAACTTGACAAAGGTCTGTGTTTAGAGTTCCCTTTATGAATAATTGTTTAAAGGTGCAGGGCTTGTGCACAAGATCTGGAATGAATGTAAATATTTTATCACTTTGCTTGCTATATATGTATGTGGAAGGAGGAGAAAGGTCGGGATTTTTAAAAAAAATTATTTATGAACAGGATAGGGTATAAGTGATGTATGTAAACACGTGTATATTCTGCAAAATCAAAAGGAGAAAACCAAACCACTGATCTGATGATTAGATTGGAGGCATTTTTTAATGCATTTTTTCTTACCCTGTTCAATAGTTTCAGTATAAACGGTTTTTGAATTTATTTTATTACTTTTATTAATGGGACTATTAGCACTATTACATGTATATTACTTTGGTTAGTGTTAAGGCCTTACTTCGTTGTCGTTGTTGTGTGTGTGTTTTGTTTTTGTTCATATGTGTTGGGATTTTTATTTTTTAACATAATTATAAATCATTACTACAATTCTTCTGTTTTCTGTTAGTGTTTTCCTCCTTGATACCCCCTCCCCATCCGTTCCCACCTCAACTCCCAGATTTTTTTTTTTTTTTTTTTTGGGGGGGGGGGTGGTGTTTGTTTCTTTTGTGTTTTTTTGTTGTTGTTTGTTTGTATGTTTGTTAGTGTATGTTATTTCCTCTCGGTGGTGATGGGTATTATCATATGGTATTGTTGCGTGCGTTGTTGTTGTTTTTTTTCTTCTAATACGTAAAGTATGAACTGAAGTATGGAGATATTGTAATCTGACATAAATATTGATTATTGACATTTCATGGATTCTTTTTTTAAGCCTTAAATAATGGTTTTGGTGACATTGTAACTGATATAAGCTGTTTGTTTGACACTATATGATTTTTTAAAACTTTAAATGTGTGCATGCGCGTACGTTGTTTTTGTATTTCCCCTCAGTGGTGATGGGTATTTTATATGTATTGTTGCGTGCGTTGTTTTTTTTCTTTTTCTTCCTTCTAATACTAAAGTATGAATTGTAGTATGGAGATATTGTAATCTGACATCAGTTGCTTATTGAAATTTCATGGATTCTTTTTTTTAAGTCTTAATGATTTTTGGTGACATTGAAACTGATATAAGCTCTTTTTCGACACTATACGATTTTTTAAAACTTTACATGTGTGCATGCGCGTACGTTGTTTTTTATTTCCCCTCAGTGGTGATGGGTACTATTATCACATGGTATTGTTGCGTTTGTTGTTTTTTTTTCCTCTAATATATAATGTATGAATTGAAGTATGGAGATTTTGTAATGTGACATAAGTTGCTTTTTGACATTTCATGGATTCTTTTTTTAAGTCTTAAACAATGGTATTGGTGACATTGTAACTGATATACGCTGTTTTTTGACACTATATGATTTTTAAAAACTTTAAATGGTGCACTGCGCATACGTGCCGTGTGGTTTAGTTTTTTGTTTTTTGTTTCTGTTTGGGGTTTTTTTTTTGGATTGTATGTTTGTTAGTGTATATGTCAATTCCTCAGTGGTGATGGGTATTATCATATGGTATTGTTGCGTTTGTGTTTTTTTCCTTTTCTTCCTTCTAATATATAAAGTAGAACTGAAGTATAGAGATATTGTAATCTGACATAAATTGCTTATTGACATTTCATGGATTTTTTTTGTCTTAAATAATGATTTTTGGTGACATTGTAACTGATATAAGCTGTTTTTTGACACTATATGATTTTTAAAAAAAAATTGTGTGCATGCGCTTATGTGTATACGTGCTGTGTGGACGAGCGCGCGAACCGTGTGTAAGCGTGTGTGTGTGTTGTGTGTGTGTGTGTGTGAGTGTTGTTTTGTTGTGAGTGTGGATGTGTACTTTTGGTGGATTTTTTGGGGGTTGTTTTTATTATGTTGTTGTTTTATCTATAGGCATATTTTATTTTTAAGGCTGTTGGAATCATGTTAGCTAATTGATGTTGGTGATATGTTTGTTGTCGGGTTTTTTTGTTTTTGGCACTTTTCTGTCTTTTTTTTAGTTTGTTTGTTTGTTAGGGATTTTCTGCTTTTTTTGTTGTTGGTGGGTTTGTTTGTTGTGGGTTTTTTTTTTTTTGTTTTTTTTTTTGGGGGGGGGGTTCTTTAGATAGATGGCTTGATGAAAAAAAGCAAATCGATGCTTGTTCAAATGTACCATCTGGAAATAAAAATTTGATTTGATTCGATTTGATTTGATTTGTCATTCTCTCTCTCTCTCTCTCTCTCTCTCTCTCTCTCTCTCCTCTCTCTCTCTCTCTCTCCTCTCTCTCTCTCTCTCTCTCTCTCTCTCACCACGCGCAACGCACAACACAACACAGCGCGCGCGCCACACACACACACACACACACACACACACACACACACACAACACACACACACCCCTATCGGTCTACCAAATATACGCAGGACATTTTGACACGTTCAGATACATTCAAATGCTTGTCTGATATAAACCTGCATGCACAGAATATATGTTTTAGTACATTAAAGCTCTAGATGTAACTGTTACGTTTTCAAAGTGATAAATCATTTAAAAGTGTATAATTAGATTTCTGGAAACTGGGCTAGCGCAAGTGTTGATGTTCCTATCGAATTAAATGTTTGTTTGAATTGTTTTCTGTTTTGATATCGAGATGCAATTTTCAGCTTATATTGGGAATGGTGTCAGCCTGTGCATTTTGAAACTCGATCGGCAGTTGAAGTTTGGGCAATCGCCATATTTTTACAACAATGCAAACTGCTATGACCCCAGCATAACATTATTGTAACTAACTTTGTGCCTGCAGTCAGTACCAATACTAAGAATACTTTATGATATCAAACATTCATGTGGTCACAGGCAATGCATAAGAGCAATAAACAGAAGACATTTATTGCAAGAAGTTCAAGACACGCACACACTCGAACTCACTCACCCCACTCACGCCTGCTCGCGCGCACACAAACACAACACACACATACGCACACACCTTCGGATGAGACTATAAACCGAGGCGCCGTGTGCGAACGCACACAGAACATCTTGAGCACACGTTAAATCCTGTTCTGCTTTTCGTAAGAGTAGGCCACCGTGTGCCGGTGGGAACAGATGACATTTACAAAACTGCATATACACGGGGACTGGATGTAACAGTGCTTATTCCATTATCCTCGGTATAAAAGATTTTTTTTTAATCTAGATCTCTCACATGGCACTAAGACCGATCATTTAAGAAGGGGGTTGGCACTGAAAGTCAAAGTCCTTGGATGAGACTATAAACCAAACTAGGCCCCGTACGTCTTACGCACACGTTAAAAACTCGTTTCGGACGAGTAAGCCATTGTGCGCAGGTAGGAATGGATGACAGAAATAAATAAAAAAAACATCATGCACACAGGTGTCGTCTTTAGACACCATCCCCGAAGTCAGAATGCGGTTATCAAAATGGTAGTCAAGAGGGGGGGGGGGGGGGGGCATGTGCATAAATCTTACGATTAATGACCCCCAGTGCTCTAACCGAGGAACGAAACAAGACATTCAGTTTTATTTGCGAGCAGCCCACAACATGTTACAATTCTGTTGAAAGATTTCTTTTAATATCAAGGCTTTTATACCAGCATATTAAATAAAAGTCCACGTAGCTCACTCCATCTATCTTTCAATGATCAAGAGGTGGCCTAGAGGTAACTCATCCAAGAGAGTGGTCACTAGCAAAATTCTGTAGAAAAAAGCCACTCTGATAAGGAAACAAATACACATGCATACAGGAAAAGAAAAGAAAATAATGGGTGGCACTGCTCTTGTGGCGACTCGCTCTCCCCGGGGAACCAAATTTTAGGCAGAGAAATCTACCGTGACGTAAAGTGGTATTCAACTATACAAACAACTATATACATGCTGAGATAGAGGAAACGATGGGAAGACAACATCAGAAAGTGGACAGGCCTTGGGTGGAACGACCTACTACGGAGGGCGGAGGACCGTGGGGAGTGGAGGAAGCTGGTTTCAAAATCTTCAGTCGTGCCCCTACGGTCCACGGACAGGTGAAGGTGAATAATATATACATGCGTTACTGATGCCCAGTAACAAGGAAAACAAACCTTTTTTTTGTCTGTTGAAGACTCCGCTCAATGTTATAAATAATTTGGTGCTGCAAAACACGTAATTTCCTTCATACATGTACATTTCTACTTTTCTTCCCCATCTTTACTTTCCCCTTCTTAACCCCCCCCCCCCTCCTCACATGTCAGATACACACAAATACTTGTCCTCGGTAGAGCGTGCACTCACTAGCATACTTGCAAATAGATATGCATTTTATTTATTTACTTATTATTCATCTATTTATTTATTTATCCTTTCATTTCGAGAATAATGGAATGAGCACTCGTGTGCTTTTTTTACATCCAGTCCCCGTGTGTATGGAGTTTTGTCAATTTAGTCATCCCTTCCCACCGGCACTCAAATGACCTGCATGCATACACAAGGGTAATTGCATCCCCCCCTCACTTTAAACTTCGGATTGTTCCATATCGGTGCGACAAATTTGACTTTTCAGGCACTTAACGGCAGTGCAACGCATTTTTGTTCATATAACGGACAGCAATATTTGCTGTCTGAGCATTTGACGAAGAAGAAGATTGTTAAGCTTGGAGTTTGTCATGGAAGAAGGCGATTCCGACAAACTTTATATCCCAATAAGCAGAGAAATATCTGTGGGTAATAGCAATCAACACGAAAACAGTTATCACAGAAAATGAAAAAAGTTCAATTTTCATAGTTTCGCACACGCACACACAAACATAAACATAAGTGGGGACGGATAGCCTAGTGGTCAGAACATTGCGCTGGCAATTTAACGACCTGGGTTCGAGTCCGGTCGAGGAGATTTTTCTCCTGGAGTAAACATCAGTGCTGACTCCACTCTCCCCAAAAGTCCTTCGGATGAGACTTTAAACCGAGGCCCCGTGTGCGAACGCACGCAGAACATCTTGCGCACACGTTAAATCCTGTTCCGCTTTTCGTAAGAGTAGGCCATCGTGTGCCGGTGGAAACAGATGACATTTACAAAACTGCATACACACGGGGACTGGGTGTGAAAAAAAAGCACAAGAGTGCTTATTCCATTACCCTCAATATAAAACAATAAATAAATAAAATATATAAACATATAACCCACCATACCAACCGCACACATGTGCACGCACGCGAGACCTCGCACGCACACATATACAGCTTGCAGGCACGCATGCATGTGCACACATAGCGCACATACACACATGTTGATGGACAAATGATTATAACATGCTGTACACTGAAAGCAGCATCAAGTATTATGATGCAGTGTGTTACACTCAAAACATAACACTAAGTAAACAAAATGTACGCCTATTTTTACGAGTACGAATACTCAACTGTCAAAAGAAAACAACCCAAAACCGCAAACAACAACAACAACAGCAATAAAACTAGCCATATGAAAAAGCAATAAACAGATGAATATTCATCACACGAAGTAGTAAAATTCAATCCTGAAAATACACTCGCGCACGTTTATGCACGCACCCATAAACACGCACACGCGCGCGAGCGCAGGCACGAATGCAAACAAACAGTGGGTGTTCATACATGCCCACGCATACATGATTAAAAAACGTACATGAGTATAGCGATCTTTCAAAGAAGAACAACATCTAAAAGCAGGCCTGGGTATTTTGATCATAACTACATCAGTCAGAGCAAAGCTCTTTAAGCCAACTTTGCAATTTTAAGCTCCTATTTTGAAACCTTTTTTCAATTCATGCCATCCCTTTTTCTTTGATAAATATAATAGCCTATAGATCTATATGTTCCTGAAAGAAAGTTTAAGCTCGAGAATCGTCTGTTTACGGTGTGTGTGTGTGTGTGTGTGTGTGTGTGTGTGTGTGTGTGTGTGTGCGCGCGCGCGCTCGCGCGCTCGCGTGTGTGTGTGTGTGTGTGCGTGTGTGTATGTGTGTGTGTGCACGCAAGCATGTGTGGTGTGTGTGTGTGTGTGTGTGTGTGCGAAGTCAAGTCCAGTCAAGTCAAGTCAAATTTTTATTTCCAGATTTTACATTGAATAAGCATTGATTTGCTTTTTTTCATCAAGCCATCTATCTAGGGAAAAAAGAGAAAAATAAACATTTCACCAATATTGTTTGACTAACATTCAACAGCCTCAAAGTTAAGATATAATTATCTACAGATAAAAACACACAAAAGAGAGGGGAAAAAACAAAAAAAGAGAAGAAAATTAAAACAAAAAACACACAAAAGTTACACACACAAACACACACACACACATACA
>CM060330.1:9887736-9890236 GCA_030674155.1 Stramonita haemastoma
TTTATACTTTGAATTTCAAAAAGAATCTTTTTAACGTTTTTTTTGTGCTACCTGAGGATGATAAATCTTGCGGAATATTTGGCGTCCTCAGCACACCCGTGTATGATTATTTGCCTTACGGAATAAAATAATTTAGGCATTGTGTCATTTAATGTTGTTTTTTCTGATGGACGGTGTAAGATATTTGATGGTACATGTATTTTATTTTAGATATTTTAGTTTATAGGGTTGTCTTTGCTGGGGGGAGGGGGGGGGTTGTTGTTTTTTTTTTGACTGGGTGCAAAAATTAGTCGAGCCACTGAAACTGAATGAGTTTACAGACCTGGTATGGTTTTCGTGGTCGGTAGGGCTATAAACAGTATGGAATAGAATGGAATTCAGGATGAATACGTCCTATATATGATGACTAAAACATGATAATTTTAGTGAAAAAGCAAGTTGTTAAACCATTGCTAAGGGAAACTGAAAGATTTTAAAACATGTTTTTTTAGAGATGCTTTTCGGGTACCTGTTTAAGGGATACGTACTTGTATAAGAACACACATACACACTTACCCTCCCACCCACCCACCCCCACCCCCATCCCTGTCCCCCAAACATACACACACGCGCGCGCGTGCGTGCACACACACACACAAACTCGTGCGTTCACGCACGCGCACTCTCTCTCTCTCTCTCTCTCCTCTCCTCTCTCTCTCTCCTCTCTCTCTCTCTCTCTCTCTCTCTCTCTCTCTCTCTCTCTCTCTCTCTCTCTCTCCCTGTGTGTGTGCACGCGTGTGTAAGTGAATTGGCACGTGCACACGTCTGGAAGGGGGAGATAATGCTGGAACAAACTGTAAAGTAATCCGTGGTTTACATAGCACATGTATAAAAACCCTCCGTATCCATAGGTGTAACCGTAGCATTTGCGTCCACCCACGCACGCAAAGAATATCCACGCTTATTGTTTCTGGGTGGTTTTTTTTTTCTTTATTGTATTGAAGACAATGAAAATAGTGAGAATGGTGTCGATAACCTCATCAATCTGTCATTTCTCTGGACTATGTCTTTAACTCATGACTTCTTCTTCTTTTCTTTTGTTCTTTTTTTCTTTCTTTTTAAATTTCCCCCCCCCCCCCCTCTTTTCTCATTGAACTGAAGCTTGTGCACGTACTGATGACGGTAGTTAAGAGCTATCAGCTATCGGGCGGTCATTTCTCTTTCAGAGCTAGGAGTTTATCATTAACTTGCCGTATCATTTTCTTCCTTGGGTTTTTTTTTCACTCTTTCTTCCTTCTTTTCTTTTTTTTTTGTCTTAGGAGTATTGACGTCATGGTAAAGATCGTTGGGTGTGTAAGGAATATAGAATTTTATCAGCGACAAAAAAGTGTCGATGTGATTGATTGAGAAATTTGATATACTGTTTTTCGCTTGAACTCTGTGTTCGTTGACTTTAAATAATGTGTCATGTGAGTGCTTCCTATTCTTAGGTTCCTTTTATTTTTAAAACTGATGAGCTTACGTTTTCTTTCAGCCTCTCTTTATATATATATATATATATATATATATATATATATATATATATATATATATATATATATATATATAAAATATATATATATATATATATATATTAGTCATCGAGGTATGTTGAACAGATTAAATTTCGTATAACGATTTTTTTTTAAAAATCTATGTACCGGTGATAATGATGATCGAGTCTGCTGATTCTTGATGCGTGTTGACACAAAAGAAAATAGCATCGTGATCAGCGCACACTGCGTTGGATTAGATTGTGTCGTTCTAAATTGTGTTGTATTGCATTTTACTGTGTTTTATTTTATTGTGCTATATCGTATTGCATTGTGTCTCACTTCATTAATTGGGGCGGAATAGCTCAGGAGTTTAAGCTCTCGACTCGTTTTCTCCAAACTAAGGTTAGGCAGCATTGGGTGTGGTTGTCAAGTAGATTGGTGACCATTCATGCGCCTTGGCTTCAGTACAGTCCCCCAGTTCACCCAGCTGTAAACGGGTATCTGCCCTCATTAAGGTCAGGGAAGGTAAAGAAGCAAGGGAGAGAAGATGGGCGCCCCCTCAATATCCTGGCCCCTTAGATCTAGACATGAGAGCTGGGTGGTTAGAGCGTAACAGAATTTCGCTCGCAAACTGACAGCCTGGGTTTGAGACCAAGTTTAAGCCACCACCAACACATTCATTCAGCATTCAGGCTTTCCCCCTCTGGAGTTAGCATCAGTGCTGGATCTTCTCCTCTGAAAGTCTTTCGGATGAGACTACAGACCGAGGCCCTGTGTACAAAGACGTGCAGAACACCTTGTGCACACGTTCAAACTGTTCCGCCTTTGGAACAGTCTGCAGATGGGAACAGACGACAAAGTAATTCACAAAACCGCATGCGGATAGAGACTGGCCGCAAAAAAAATCATTGAGTGCTTATCCATTATTTTTAGATAAAAGATTTTTTTTCTAGAAATTACAATAATATACCACCAATCCGCATTCG
>CM060330.1:9895236-9897736 GCA_030674155.1 Stramonita haemastoma
AGTATATTTCTTCGAATGTACAGACAAGCTTCAAGATTGGACTCATGTGGTTCCTGGTCATGTCCATACTTTTGTCTGCACTGAAATGTGGACCATAAAAATCATACAATGTCAAGTCAAGTCAAGTCAAGTCAGAAACACTTTAGTCATCCCTGAAGGGCAATTACAATTACAATACTGACAGGTATATTGAAACGAACCAATGCAAGACGTATACAGGCAATGGAGATGAGATGCTTTTTGCAAACTTCTTGGTATCTCATACAGAGATTGCATAACTAACGAAGAAATAAAACAAACCAGAACTGAAAACGCCGTCAGACCTTATGAAAGGCTCCTGACTTCAGTTAAAAAAAACGCAAACTGAAGCGACACAGGCACATTATAAGACCATCTGGACTGGCCAAGACTGTCCTACAGGTAACAGTACAAGGAGGGAGATGAAGAGGCAAGTAGAGAAAACGATGTGAAGACAACATCAGAGAGTGACTGGCCTGGAGTGGAATGACATATTACTGAAAAATTAGAACCACAAGGAATGGAGGAAGCTGCTACAAAATCTTTAATAGTGTTCCAACGGTCAAACAAGATTACTGGACATGTGAAAGTGAATAGAATTGAAAATAACTCTGTAGATTGGGAGTTGGGATCGATTATCCTCGATATAAAAGAATACATAATGAAAGAAAGAAGAGAAAGAAAGAAAGAAAAAAGAAAGAAAGAAAGAAAGAAGGACAAAGAAAGAAAGAGAGAAAGAAAAAAGAAAGCAAGAGGAAAGAAAGAAAGACAGAAAAAAAGCGTGTCAACTAGAGAGCGAGACAGATAGAAAGATAGATAGGCCTACCGAGACGCACAGAGGCAGATATAAACAGAGTAGAAGAGAGAGAGAGAGAGAGAGAGAGAGAGAGAGAGAGAGAGAGAGAGAGAGAGAGAGTGGGGGGGGAACAGAAAGACAGAAACAGAGATAAAGAGAGTAGAGAGATGCACATCTTACACTGTCTTTCTCAAGAGCTCGTTCACACACTTTACTTATAACGGGCGTGTTAATGCCCTAGCTGTAAAACTGTCGGAAAATGTCCACGGAAGTATGTTTGGAGTTCGATTTATTTGTTCACGCGTTTGTTTTTTCTTCTGTCAGCTGACCGTGTGGATATTTCCTTCAAGCAAGGCCATGTCAGACTGTTCTTGAGCATGTGAGGACATAAAACAGTTAACGACACCTTTTTATTCTGGACCGCAATTAAGAGCGTGTGGCTTGAGGAAAATATGGGGAGGGAGGGGACGAAGGAGGGGAGAGAGGGAGAGAGAGAGAGAGAGACAGACAGACAGACAGACAGACAGACAGACAGGAAGACAGACAGGAAGACAGACAGGAAGACAGACAGGAAGAGAGAGAGATAGACAGACAGACAGACAGACAGACAGACAGACAGACAGACAGACAGACAGACAGGAAGACAGACAGAGACGGGGAGAAAAAGAAAGAGACAGACAGAAAGACAAAGATCTTTACCTTTAACTTCTCTTTAATTTTCAAAGGTTAAACATAAGCATTCACATTTTTTTTAATCCAGCCTTTGCCCTGATTAGGACTATCAAAGCAAAACCAAAGCAAAACCAAACAAACCAAACATATATATATATATATATAATATATATATAATATATATAATATATATTGCTGATTTTCTCCAGAGTTGTATTGCTTTGTATTACATTATATCTTATTGTGTTGTTCTTTCAATCATGATAGATTTCTTCGCATGAAAATCGGGCTACTCTCGTTAGGCACACCGCCACAAGAGCAGCGCCTCCTATTTGTTCCTATTTGTCTGTATATCAGTTTCCCTATATGCGTGGCTTTTTCACATAATTAAATGTTGTCAAAGGCAAGTCTTTGTTGCTGTGGTTTCCTTTATGTGCCCTGACTGCGTGTCGTTATTTGTTTTTGCAAGATAAAGCGCTATATAAATTCCAATTTATTATTATTATTATTAGAACCTTGGTTGATCCTCTCATCAAAAACTCTAGCACCACTTAAGGTCTTGTACATAAGGAACAAGTCTGGATTTGAAAGGGAATGGAACCCACGACATCTCGCTTTCTAGACAGGTATGTTACCTATAGACCACCGATGTTCTGTCGTTGCAATCTATAGCACGCCCTGATTATAATCACTGCCCGTCACGACATCGCAGGGCGGATATTATATGAAACATCAGATCTCGCAATATTACATTTCACAGCATACTTTCCAGAACACACATTGCAATGCCCAAATTCCGTATTTAAATAGAAGAAAGAAAGAAAACGTTTAACGGCATGGCAAGGCAAGGCAAGACAAGGCAAAGTTTATTTCAAAACCCCACTAGAAGTACATGACATATTAACAAGACAATGCAAAGCAAGGTAAGGCAAGACAAGAGGAAACAAGGCAAGGCAGAGTTTATTTCAAAACCTAATTAGAAGGATATGACATTGTTATACATTGCATGTAATT
>CM060330.1:9900236-9922736 GCA_030674155.1 Stramonita haemastoma
TGTCGTCATTATCGTTATCTTACGACGTAGCTGATGAGTGTGATGATGATGTTAGTGATGATGTTGAATCTGGTGGTGGTCACAGAGATATGTAAGTTAAAGATTTTGATAGTGACGATGATGTACATCGTAGCGGCGACAATCATGAAGATGTTGAAGATGACGATGAAAACTATGAGGTAGATGATGAGGATGATGATCGTGACAATGATTAAGATATTGAAATTGATGATCGTGACGACGATATATAGGTTAAAGAAGATGACGGTAGAATCGATGATGAAGAAGATGGTATCGATGATGATAACGTAGATGATGAAAGTAATGATAGTGATGCTGACATACTTGCTGCAGCTGCTGCTCTAGATAATGAGATACTGATGGCGATGATTATACAGATGTTAAAGATGTTGTTGAGGATGATGTTGATTAGAAGACATTAAGTACTTGCAGAATTGGATTTTGCGAAATGGAAAAAAAAAGGTTTTTTGCTATGATGTGAAATTTCCCCCTGCTCCAAACATGCTTTGTATAGTGGCCCAAGGCCGAAGTACAATAAACTTTTCAGTGTTCAGTGTCCAGTGTTCTCTCTCTGTCTCTGTCTCTGTCTCTGTCTCTCTCTCTCTCTCTCTCTCTCTCATCTCTCTCTCTCCTCACTCTCTCTCTCTCCTCTCTCTCTCTCTCTTCTCCCTCCTCTCTCTGTCTGCCTGTCTTCTCTGTCTCGTCTGTCTGTCTGTCCTCTTCTCTGTTCTGTTGTCTGTTTCTCTCTCTTCTCTCTCTCTTCTCTCTCTCCTCTCTCTCTCTCCTCTCTCTCTCTCTCTCTCTCTCTTCTCTCTCTCTCTCTCTCTCTCTCTCTCTCTCTCTCTCTCTCCTCTCTCTCTCTCTCTCTCTCTCTCTCTCTCTCTCTCTCTCTCTCTCTCTCTCTCTCTCTCTCTCTCTCTCTCTCTCTTCTCTCTCTCTCTCTCTCTCGTCTTCTCTCTCCTCTCTCCTCATCTCTCTCCTCTCTCCTCTCTCTCTCTTCCTCTCTCTCCTCTCTCATTCTCCCTTCCTCCCTCACTCTTCTCCCTTCTCCCTCTCTCTTCCTGCCGTCCTCTGCCCATCACAGGGCCAGCCTCTCCCCACACACACCCTGTCCTCTGCAACAGATCGATTTCACTTGAGCAAGCAGTACGTAACACGACAACAAAACAAAAACCCAGCTGATACCTGTAGGAATTTTCCACAAAGGACAACACACCCAGGCACGCACACACGTGCAGGCACACAGGCTGGCAGGGCAAAGCAAGACAAGGCAAAGCAAAGCAAGGCAAGGCAAGGCAAGGCAAGACAAAGCAGGGCAAGCATCTATCGAACAAGCAGTAGTGTATCAGCATCTTTTTTCTACGGACAAGATTGTACGTTATGATGCAGACGTCAGAAGCTGGTCGTCTGGCAACGCGTTGACACACCTGTTGGATTGTTTTGACGCCACGCGCACCGGGGCTGTTTAGTCCGCGCGCGTGAAATCACTCACACCTCTGTACAAAATTTTAAGCGGACTTTTAGGTGGGGGGGGGGGGTGTTTTGTTTCGAAAAGATTATCTTGTCTCTGAGGTCGGAATGTGGTTACCCTTATGGTGGGCAGAAACGGTCGCATACACAAAAACCTTTTACCTTTGCTGAACTTGAGAGCTCTTGCTGAGATTCAAACAGAAGACGAGAAAGTGTGAGCAGTTTCCTGTGAGATTGCTCGGTATTTTGATTGGGTCTTCCGGGAAAGCATTAAGTTTTATCATGTCCTTTGGCAGGCATTAGCTTTTTGTCAGAAGACCTTCTCAAGTCATTAAAATGTGTAATAGATAGATAGATGGAGATAGATAGATAGATAGATAGATAGATAGATAGATAGATAGATAGATAGATAGATAGATAGATAGATAGATAGATAGATAGAGAGGTAGGTAGATAGAGAGGTAGGTAGGTAGATAGGTAGGTAGGTAGGTAGGTAGGAAGGTAGGTAGGTAGGTAGGTAGGTAGGTAGGTAGACAGACAGACAGACAGACAGACAGACAGACAGACAGACAGATACATACAGACAGACAGACAGACGACAGACAGACATACAACATACATACATACATACATACATACATACATACATACATACATACATACATACATACATACATACATAAACAGACAGGCAGACAGACAGACAGACAGATACATACATACATACATACATACATACATACATACATACATACATACATACATACATACATACATACATACATAAAACAGACAGGCAGTAAAGCAGGCAGGCAGGCAAGCAGGACCGACCGACAGACAGGACAGACAGACAGACAGACAGGGCAGGACAGACAGACAGACAGACAGAAGATAGATAGAGATAGATAGATAGATAGAATAGATAGATAATAGATAGATAGATAGATAGATAGAGAGAGAGAGAAGAGAGAGAGAGAGAGATAGAGAGAGAGAGAGAGAGAGATAGAAAAGATAGAAGATAGATAGATAGACAGACAGACAGACAGACAGACAGACAGACAGACAGACAGACAGACAGACAGATAGATAGATAGATAATATTCCAAGGAGGTATTGAATTCTATATCAGTTCTTCTAAGAAGATATTTGATATATGATGCAGTCGTTTGGAAACTAATCAAAACTTTCATAAGGTCTCTTTCGAAGGCGTTGGAGTGTTTTTTTTTATCAAGTCTCCTTGAAGGTATTAACATTTCATGAAGGTCTTCCACAATGGCATTATTTGTTTATGAATTGTCCTTGAAAACTATTGAATTGTGTTTGTGTGGTCTGAGAAAGCATATAGTTTTGGATAAAACTTTTCTTAGAAAGCATCATATCTTTACGGTCTCTGACGCCTCGCTCCCCAACGACCGCACAGTTTATGGGAATACCACACACACACACGTGCACACACACACACACACACACACACCACACACACACACACACACACAACACACACAACACTAACACACACACATCGGATAAGACTATAAATCAAGGCCCGGTGTGCGAACGCACGCAGAACATCTTGCGCACACGTTAAATCCTGTTCCGCTTTTCGTAAGAGTAGGCCATCGTGTGCCGGTGGGAACAGATGACATTTACAAAACTGCATACACACGGGGACTGGATGTAAAAAAGCACAAGAATGCTTATCCCATTATCCTTGATATAAAAGAAAAGAATAAAAAGAATAGAATAAAATTGCGCACTCGTTAAATCCTGTTCCGCTTTTCGTAAGATTAGGCCATTGTGTGCCGGTGGGAACAGATGACTATGTAATATATAAAAAAAACTGCATACACACGGGGACTGGGTGTAAAAAAAGCACATGAGTGCTTATTCCATTATCCTTTATATAAAAGAATTAATGAATAAATAAATAAATAACAAACCGCGTGACTAAGAAAACAGTCTAACCATACCCCTTTCCCTAAGTGACAGAGTAGTACATCACTGGTGACGAAATAGAAAATGACGTAGCACTGTCTCAGAACGCTGTCAGACTGTCATGTCATTTTGCCGCTTTGCCAAGGAAGTCGCAATGATGTCTGGAATCACATGACTCTTTAATAGAAACAAAAACATATATGTAACCATCTATTTTTGCCGATTCATTTCTGTACTTTTAAAAGGAAAAAAAAAACATTCTGCAAAACGAAGAGAATCACATTGTCACTGCCATTGCAAAAGGTGTGTTGTTTTCTTCCTCGTGACGATTCTTCTTTCCTGCGATTGTTGCTGTGTTTGAGTTCTCTTTTGACTGTCTGTCTGTCTGTGTCTTTCTCTGTCTCTGTCTCTCTATGTGTCTCTCTCTGTGTCTCTCTGTATCTCTCTCTGTCTCTCTATCTCTGTCTCTCGCTTTGTCTCTCTCTGTCTCTGTTGGTCTGTCTGTCTCTGTCTGCCTGTCTGTGTGTCTGTCTCTCTCTCTCTTTCTCTCTGTCGTCGGTCGGTCGGTCGGTCGCTCTCTCTCTGCTCTCTCCTCTCTCTCTCTCTCTCTCTCTCTCCTCTCTCTCTCCCCTCCTCTCTCTCTCTCTCTCTCCTCCTTCTCTCTCTCTCTCTCTCTCTCTCTCTCTGTCCCTCTCTTCTCTGTCTCTGTCTCTTCTCTCTCTCCTCTCTCTTCTCTCTCTCTCTCTCTTCTCTCTGTCTCTCTGTCTCTCTCTCTCTGTCTCTCTCTCCCTCCCTCTCTCTCTCTCTCTCTCGTTTTGTTATTTCCCCTTGTTTCGTTAAGGGAAAATTAAAGCTCAGATACATTTAACTTTTAACTTAAAAAACGATAGCAAAAGCCTGACTTTTGATTGCAAAATTACGAAGTAGTTGACATAGAGTGCCCAACACGTCTTTTACAAATGGATTTGGCATCTGAAAAAAGCATACGCTCGCCACCCACACACACGTACGCGTGCGTGCAAACACATTCACACACACGAATACACACACACACACACACACGCATGCATGCACGCACACATGCACGCAAACACAACACACCACACCACACCACACACACACACACACACACACACACACACACACACACACACACACACAGTCATCATCATCATCTTCATCATCATTATCATCATCATGATTAAAAAGGTTTTTTTATTTAAAAAATATTTATATATAGTGAATTAGTAAAAATCGACAGATTGAGCCGTTATTTATAATTTTGCTTTTAAATGTATTAGATGTACAATTGATACATTTGTTTGCTTTACTTTACCATTGTTTTAAGTTTTTAAGAATAGGTGTAACATGACTGACATGAGTACTTTTATCATATATTATACCAAAATAGTTAACAACTCCGAATTCGAACTGGCCTCATGATCTTAAACGGTGCTTGATCTCTCTCGTTTAGGGTTTGTCTCTTCGCTCATCTGCTGCTTTGCTGTTTTTGTTCTTGTTGATTGTCTGGGTTCCTACCCATTTGGATGTTTGCTTGTTTGTTGATGATATGCATTAAAGTTGTGAGCTTTTTTTCGATTTTCTGGTTAACTGTGTTTTTGGAAATTTGTTTGTTTGCATATCTCATACCTTTTTTCTTCTTAATTCTGTTCTTCATGAAAGAATTTTTTTTTACTCTTTTATATCGAGGATAATTGAATAAGCACTCATGTGCTTTTTTCATTCAGTCCCCGTGTGTATGCAATTTTGTAAATATTGATTATATGATTAAAACTGGTAGCAGCTTTAAGCATTCTCATGCAGGCGACAACTATTATGTCCACTAGTTGTCATACTAGTTATGCCTTTTGAATCAATCTTCTTGCTGTTATGCTGCTGGCATTTGTTGTTCATGTTTATGTGATGTGCTCTGCTTAGTAAAATCTGATTAAGCCACATTAAAAAAAAAGCAACACAAAACTGTCGAAGAAACCAGTGGGGATGAATTTCATGTAATGCGGTTTGATTTGCTGCTGATAACACTGATAATCATGTTATAATGTGTCCATTCTTCATTCAGACATTTTATTTTATTTATTTATTTTATTTCATTTTATTTTATATCGAGGATAATGGGATAAGCATTCTTGTGCTTTTTTACATCCAGTCCCCGCGTATATGTAGTTTTGTAAATGTCATCTGTTCCCACCGGCACACGATGGCCTACTCTTACGAAAAGCGGAACAGATTTAACGTGTGCGCAAGATGTTCTGTGTGCGTTCACACACGGGGCCTCGGTTTATAGTCTCATCCGAAGGACTTTTGGGGAGAGTGGAGTCAGCACTGATGTTAACTCCAGGAGAAAAATCCCCTCGAACGAGAATCGAACCCGGGTAGTCAAATTGCGAGCGTAATGTTCTGACCACTAGGCTATCCTGTCCCCCATGCATTTTTATGTCGTTCTTTTTGTTTGTGATCAGTCATATTTGCTTCTTTTTTGTAGTCATTGTCGTGGTTACTGCCACCATCCTGATAGTCATTGACTTATTCATCACCGTCATCACCAGTTGTCTTCTTTTCCTTCTTCGTCCAAGTCGTCGTCATTGTCTTCTTGTTCTTTTTCTTCGTCTTATTTTCTTCTTCTTCTCCTTTTCCTTGGTATTGTTGTTGTTGTTGTTGTTGTTGTTGTTGTTGTTGTTGTGTTGTTGTGGTGGTGGTGGTGGTGGTGGTGGTGGTGGTGGTGGTTGGTGGTGGTGGTGGTTATTGTTGTTGTTCTGCTGATGTTGGATTGTTGTTCATCTTTGTATTCTTTCTTGTTGTTATTGTTGTTTGTTGTTGTTCTTCTTCTTCTTCTTCTTCTTCTTCTTCTTCTCTCCTCCCTCCTCCTCCTCCTCCTCCTCCTCCTCTTTGCTTGTGTTCATCTTTCCCATCTTTTGCTTTTTACTTCCAAGCCCACTATGATTTCTTTCTGCCAATGTTACAATTTTACACCACGTTTACATCTCTGGTTAGATACTCCAAGTAACATCCGAAACAAGGGTGCTTTCAGACAACCATCGTCAGCGTCATCATCATTGTCGTGTCAGCATTATCACTCCATCACCACCACCATCATCATCGTTAACTGTCCTCGACCCAGATGGTCAATGGGGGTGGGGGTGGGGAAGGACACAAGGGACGTGTTGGTCGACGGTTTTCTTTAGGCTGGTTTGTCTTCTACTTCTTCGTTATGGAATCAACACACAAAAATAATCGTTATAAAAAAGGTGGGAGGAGGGCAGAACAAAATCTACACAGAATCTAAGAAATCAAAAAAAGAGATATGGGAGAGGACGAAAATCGTTGCACAAGACACCAGCTTGGGATGGATGTAACATTACAGGACGACCGACCACGCCTCAAAAAGACGGCACACCGGTTTGAGCTGAACGCCTGCTAAACTTTTCGCGTTGTATGCCCTTCGGATTAATGCTATACAAATCGATCCAGAACGGGACTCCTGCCTCTGTGACTTTTTCAGCATAGCCTACCTGTTGACGGAAGCGAGTCTGTTTTCTGGTTAGTGTCTCACCTGAGGGCAAAAAATAAAGCGCCGAGGGAGGAAAGTCTAAGCGTAAGTTACTCGAGGAAGCGATGGTGGTGGTGACCTGGGTGGTTTGCCAGTGAGGAAGTGCCGGGGAGAGATTCGTCGTTCTGGCTGAAAGGTAAGCGGGGTGTTGTGCATCTGTGTTTCTGTGTCGGAATCTGTCCCTGTCTGTATCTTTCTGTCTCTGTCTCTTTTTCTCTCTGTCTCTGTCTCTCTATCCGTCTGTCTTCTTCTGTCTGTCTGTCTGTCTGTCTGTCTCTCTCTCTCTCCTCTCTCTCTCTCTCTCTCTCTCTCTCTCTCTCTCTCTCTCTCTCTCTCTCTCTCTCTCTCTCTCTCTCTCTCTCTCTCTCTCTCTCTGACTTATTTTATTTATGGTATTTGTTTTTGTTTTTTCGCCTTTTCAATTTTGGTTGTAAGTAATATTGACCCTGTTATCTTTAGAATTGTTTGCATTGGCTTTGGTACGTTTTTAGCATTTTATAATTTTAAAAAACATTAAATCCTTTGCTATCGTTCCTTTTAGATTTCTAGTCAAACATCTATACACGTTTCTTTCGTTTTAGTTTTGGTGGTAGTTTAATTTATAGTTAGTGTTCTTGTCGATGTAGATGATATCAAAATGTTGGTCAAAACACTTATTTTCTTAGCGTATCGTTCATTTAAGATGTGTGTGTGTGTGTGTGTGTGTGTGTGTGTGTGTGTGTGTGTGTGTGTGTGTGTGTGTGTGTGTGTGTGTGTGTGTGTGTGTGTGTGTTAGTGCACGCCCTTAAGTGTGTGACTGTTTTATTTCTGTCCTTTGACTTTGCAATGATGATCCTTTTTTGAGGGTTGCTCAAAATGGTCCTTGGCACATTAATATAAAAATAAAAGAAACAAGATAATTATTTATACTGCACACGAAATAAGTTTGTCTCTTTAACCATTAATCTTGAATACCTACATTTTGTTGGCATGTAAAGCACTACAAGGAAAGATTCGTATACGTACTTTGATTTGTATATCAAATATTACATATTACATTTTAAAAGATCGTGATATTGGAGAGGAGACTTATTCAGCAATCGACATTACATGTTACTTAAAAGTCATAACATATTTTATAAACATTAATTTTGTTCTGTTTTTTTGCATCTGCAAGTATTCCCGTGTTCTGGTATAGAATATGTCATTACTGTACATTCTATGAACTATGCATGATGGACTGTATTTATTGTTAGATATGTGCATGGTACGTTTTAATATTGTGTGCTCCAAACATTTCGACATAACTTCCGCACAATGAAAAAGATTCTCAATTGGAATTTAAACAGATTCATAATACAGTGATTTAAACAGCTTTTATTTGTCCACAAAATAAATTACATGAATCACAACAGGACAGATGAGGCATAGGAACACCAGACTGAAAGCTTATAGTGTTCACAATGTTACCATGGCTGCTATAATGATCACGTGATGAAAATAAATAAGACAAAATCAAATAAATCATAACGATTACATTCGCATGATAAAAAGGGACTTAATGTACCTTTTGTGAAAGTGTATCATGTATTGTAAGTCGTCTCCTATAATTGATTATGCATTTTGGAAGTATGCCATGAAAACTTCAGCAACATTTAGTTTCGTTTTTTCAGAAAGATTCTTCACTTATAACAACTCAAGAATTGATCATTCCATATCGTTTCGGATCTGTCTTGTTCATTAGCTGGGTGTATCAAAAAGATTTTCATACTGTGAAAGACTTTACAAAATTGAAGTACCATTCGGGGGAAAAGACACTACTATCTCCTATAAGAACCGAACGCAAAAACAAATGTGCTGCTCACACAGGAATCACGGACAAGTAGTACTAGGTTGCTGTGAGGTAAAGATGCGAGAGAGAATTGATTGCTTTTGCTTAACGTCTTCGTTGAGACTCATCTGATTTTCTTAATTGCCCGGTTTTTTTTTTTCATTCCTGGTTCTGAGGTTTACCAATGGCGAGATTTTTTGTATATACATACAACCGTTTTAGCCCACCGATAAGGTAGTAACACTCTGACTTCGAGGCTTATGTCTATACACGACACCAGTTTCATGATTTTTTAAAATCTTGTTATCCGTTCTTACCGACACGCAATGGCCTACTCCTCCAAAAGATAGGACGGGTTTAATGTGTTCTCAGATCTTTGCATGCATTCATACATGGGGCTTCATTTACAGTCTCATCCAAAGAACTTTGGCGGGAGTGAATTGGTCTGATGCTAACTCGGGGGAAAAACCATCCTCAAATGGGCGTGGATGAGTGGCTTGAGTTGTCCTTCTGAATCTGCGAAGACGTGGAGCAAAAAAGATAAGGGTATCTTTAAGTTTAGCACCTTGCGTTCAAAGGTGTGAAAAAGTTCTCTCAGCCGCTCGATTACCTGACTTCTCTATTTCACTCCGTGAGAAGTCATTGGTACAGACCTGATGGTGCAGTATTCCTCACCTTGTAGACCTTCGCTGGAATAAAATCGTTTCAGGATAATCGCATCAGACATCTATTGGCACCGTTAACTCCGTCGCTTCGTAAAGTAGCCATGTGCCATGGGAACAGATGACAAGTTTTACAAAACTGCATCACAAGGGGACTGGATGTAAAAAAAGCACACGAGTGTTATTCCATTATCCTCGATATAAAGAATAAAATGAAAATGAAAAAAAATGAAAAAAATGATGTAAAACTAGTGGCTTTCTGCTTCGATTGCTTGGGAAAATATCCTGATTTGTATCAACTTCTTGTGTTTTTCCGAAGAAATATTACGCACATTGTGTTTCTGTTTCCATATGCCATGATGAGACATCGGAAATAGTCTACCAAGTAATTGTAGAGAGTCTTTCGAGAGAGACATGTGTATCCTTATGAATGTTTGTCATCAGAAATAAGGTCAGACATTAGAGAGAGAGAGAAGAGAGAGAGAAGAGAGAGAGGATAGAGATAGAGAGAGCAAAACAGACATGCGACAGAGACGACATACGAAAGACATGAAGACACATTTTTATATTTTTAGACTGCCAAGCAAATGTGAAGGTGCCAGACTGTATATATGTTGCAGAAAACCTGCTACCAAACCGAAAACCCTACAGTGCAGACCCTGTTTGACCCTTACACCAACTAAACCCTTTGGAATGCATCGTACAATCTTCACGCCAGCATTTCCAGAAACTTCATCTTTGATCTTTGGCCCAATTCCTCTCAACCCGCAGCACTTGCCAGGGTTCCCAAGACCTCTTTGCTGTCATTGAATCCAGTACGAAAAGACCTGTAGCATAGTGCTGCTTTCATCACAGACACTCAGCTATCCAGCTGACGAACGCAGCAGAAAAAGATCAAGTGCACATGTACTCAAGACAGCACTGTCTCTTCTGTGTTTCGTTCTAGAACAGATGTACCTGTTGGATGTATGTGACTATTGATTATGTATTAACCCCTTCTTTGTCAGTCTTATCCTTTGCTGGCGGAATCTGTTTCTGTTTGAACTCAGCTTCCCACCACTGTGATTATCTTCTATGCAAGAGTGGATACGATGCTGAATTTCTATACTGTCTGATAGCTAATGAACAAAGCTTTTACGGAGTTTTATCAAGGCAAACGCAACAAAACACCTGGTGCTGATAAAGTTTAGTCAGAACACAAAAAAGAAATAAGACATTTTTCAGGCACACCGAGGCAACTACTGCAGCAAGGAAGCATTAGCTTTGATTTTTGTCATTGTGAATGCTTTCTTTGTTATTCGGCATAATTAGTGTTACAGTCTTGTAGCGGAAGTGTACAAGGAAAGAGGCAGCAGCATACAACAGCAGAATCAGGCAGCAACAGCAGCAGCAGCAGCAAAAAACAGCAGCAGCAGCAGCAGCCAAGCGACAACAATAGCTGATAATGACTACATAGCCTGCTGGAGGTCAGACTACTAATAAAAGTGTCTTAGCTGCTAACCAAATGTCTTCATAACCGGCTACTGTCGATAGACCAACCCACCCCGGTTCCTGCGAATTCTCTGTGTGGAATAAACTCGCGTGGAGAAGATTTAGAGACCATTTTGTGCAGTTGATATTTTTTTTTGTTAAATCTGTGTTTCCTTTGGTTTGTTGAATACTGCACAATTGATGCACTTAGTGCAAATAAATGACATCTTGTGAGAAAAAGATAACACTGATGTAAATTTATCTTCTAATACCGAAAAGTTTTGCAAAAACCAAAATCTGAACGTTGCAAATTCATCTCTTTGTGCCTATATATCGTGTGGGAATTTTGATTCTTTGCTTACTGTAGCCTGTTTTACCTTATACCATTAAATCTGGTGGAGAAGATAGTCATTGGCATTATACTCATTTCGTGATTCTTTTACAAACCAGAAAGACTTGCAGGCAAAAAGAGACACACACACACAAACACCACACACACACACCCAACACCAAAACAACACACACAACAACACAGAATCAGAGATAATAAAGGAAAGAGAAGAAGAGACATCAAGAACTGCAGCAAAATAGACAACACAGAGAGAGAATCAGAGATAATAAAAGGAAGGAAGAAGAGACAGTCAAAGAACTTGCAGGCAAAAAGAGACACACAGAGAGAGAATCAGAGATAATAAAAGGAAGGGAAGAAGAGACACAAGAAGAGAACTTGCACCAAAAAGAGACACACACACACAACAAGTCAGGACTAAGAATGAACAGAATCAGAGATAATAAAGGAAGAGAAGAAGAGAGACAGACAAAGGAGGAAGAAGAAGATGGCAGAACCATCGGCCAAGTCAGTGCTGAAGATGAGATCCCGGCGGGGAGATCCTCCGCCAGACATCAATCTCGCGGACAGCGTGGCTGCAGGTAGACTGTCCTCTGGTCCTGGCACACCTGTCAAGGTGAGTCAAAGAGTCAGTGAGTGAGTGAGTTTATTGATTGATTGATTGATTATTTATTTATTCATTTATATCGCGGATAATGGAATAAGCAAACATATGCCTTTTTTACATCCAGTCCCCGTGTGTATGCAGTTTTGTAAATGTCATCTGTTCCCACCGGCACACGATGGCCAACTCTTACGAAAAGCGGAACAGGATTTAACGTGTGCGCAAGATATTCTGCGTGCGTTCGTTCGTTCGTTCGTGTGAGTGAGTGAGTGAGTGAGTGAGTGAGTGAGTGAGTGAGTGGTGAGTGATGAGTGAGTGAGTGAGTGAGTCTGATTCCTTGCACAGAGTGCTGCATGTTTGTGTCAGTGTGCATGTGTCATGTTCGTGGAAGAGGGATTTTTGTTGTGGTTGTGTGTGTGTGTGTGTGTGTGTGTGTGTGTGTGTGGTGTGTGGTGTGTGGTGGTGTGTGTGCGTGCGTGTGTGTGTGTGTGTGTGCGTGCGTGGTGCGTGTGCGTGTGTGTGTGTGTGGTTTAAAATGAGGGTCAATCTGGAATTCGCGATGGATTGATTTGATGTTAAAGCGTGCCTGCCTCTCTTGTCTCCTACTCTTGTCTTTTTGTCTGTTTGCTGTCTGTCGATTGTGTTTCTCTCATTCTTCTTCTCTCTCTCTCTCTCTCTCTCTCTCTCTCTCTCTCTCTCTCTCTCTCTCTCTCTCTCTCTCTCTCTCTCTCTCTCTCTCTCTCTCTCTTCTCTCCCTTCTCTCTCTCTCTCTCTCTCTCTCTCTCTCTCTCTCTCTCTCTCTCTCTCTCTCTCTCTCTCTCTCTCTCTCTCTCTCTCTCTCTCTCTCTCTCACTACTCCCTCAGACTGAATGTTGAAGGGATTTTGTACTTTTTACCGTTAGAAGGTAAAGATTGGCTCAGTTTTTCCTCTCCAAACCCTCTTTCTTTTGTCTTTGTCCCTTTGAATTTCTGACTTTCTTTATTTTCTGTATGTGTGTGTGTGTTGTGTGTGTTTTTGTTGGTGTGTGTGTGTGTGTGTGTGTGTGTGTGTGTGTGTGTGTGTGTGTGTGTGTGTGTGTGTGTGTTTTTCACATTTTCTTCTTCGTTTCTATTCTTATGCACTTTGTATTGTGTATATGTGTGTGTCTAGTGTTTTATGTATGCTTCGTATTTTTCTTGTGATTATTATGATTCACTTTGCTTATATACTTACCTGTTTTCGTGTTGTCTCTTCTTTTTTCATGAGGGCTGGATGCAAAAGAGCCCTGTACTTATTTTATTACCCTCAGAAAATAAAAGGCTCTCTCTCTCTCTCTCTCTCTCTCTCCTCTCTCTCTCTCTCTCTCTCTATATATTATATCTCATTCTAATATTATCTTCTATATTAATATACTTCTACTATTATATATTTCATATCTATTCATCTATCTATCTACATTACACTATTACTATTTTTCTACATGATATTGAAAATCAAAATCTTGTTTTGTGTTTCCACGTTGTCTTTTGAGGAATATTTATTTTTTGAATCAAGGAAACAACAAAAAAGATTGAGTTAACAAGCAAAATCTTTAAAAAATATATATGTAGTCACCAATGAATTTGAAATTTTTCGCTCTAACCCGATTACTATACATAAGTTATTGAGTTGATATATGCTAAATACTGATATTTTAACAGACGAAACAATTAGTGTCATAAAGTGTCATTCTTGAAGCTGCATCGTACAGAAATTCCTATCCTTGGACTTCCTTAACCCTCCATTAATCACCCCACGAGCAATTCCAGATTGTAAATATAATCTTTGTCCACGGTGGTACAACGAACTCATCTATTTTACAGCCACTGGACCTAACGTCGTGGGGCCTGCTACTGAAACTTTCACTTTAATGTGTTTCAATTCATAATTTTGAGCAATAAGTATTTGAACACATACTAGCCCCTCTCAACGAGTAAGACTAGACGCGTCTCAACTTAAGCGGTCATGAATGGACACCACCGATTCGCCGCACCATTCTTCCCTAACCTCAAACCTTAAAGGTCTTCCACAATAAGTACTAAACAGCAATAAATGTATGGTAGAATCCAGTCATAGGTTCCCGTAGTAGCGTTTGTATTATAATTACTCTTTTTTTATTTTAGGATTTTAGCATACTGAAATTTACTGCTTCGCTATGTAACAAAAATTTGAAATGCTGCTATTTAAACATTTCGAGATGATTTTAAATTCATAGTTGTCCAACACCTGTTTAGTTCATTGGATCATTTGCCGTGTGTCCTTCTTTTGTTCATTTTCTTCCATATTAGATTTGGAAGCTTATCTACAACAGATTTGATTTTTCGGTTGAATAAAACATCCTTCCTGCATAAAGATAGTTATGTAGAATGGGTAACTATAATAATATATATATATTGCAGCGCATATTACCCACGTATATATAATGTTAAGTATCTAAATACATATACATCTTTGTGTGTGTGGTTGTCGTGTGTGTGTGTGTGTTGGATGTGTGTTTTGTTGTTTTAAGGAACAAAGTGTTAAAGATTGTGATGTGGTAGCATGTAGATATTGTTTAACACCACAGTATGCCTGCACACGTTATTTTTTTTCTTTGTATACGAGCAAAGAATCGAAACTAAATTTTAAGTTCGTAGTGAGGCTTGGCGTTAATCACATACAGAATCAAAATACAGTGTATGAAAAGTGTGGCACTTTTTGTGCTGCCTCATCGTCTGTAACATTCCTATCCTGCTGCTTCCACGCCGCTCATTTCAATCTCCCCACCACAGCCATACCTAGATTTATTATATTATAGCATCCGCAAGGATGGAAGTTCACAAGGAGCTTATCAATTTCAGGCCACCTGGGACCACCAGCCAGAGGGGGCCTGCACTTCTGCTGGGTCACTTTGATGGTGTTCAGTGGTGCCTGTTCTGAGCTAACATACGCAAGTCACTACCTACTACGCCCTTTCTAATGACAGTATTCGCTCAGTCGCAGATTCAGACTTAATGAGTCACCTACTAGAGGTTGCGACCACCACAACGTCCCTCCAACGACCGTCCCCCCGTGAACCTCCAACCTAAAAGCTTTGACACAAGTCACTACAGGCACAGAAATGTATCGGGAAACCGAGTCTGAGGTTAAAAATATTGGCACTTAAGTAAGCGGTATTTATATCATAATTACTTTTTTAGGCGTTTCGTCTACTCATTTTTCTGAGCTGTGTATGGGGAAGATAAACTTTGAATGCCCTCCTACTGTGTACATGCTTTTTGCGATGATCGATTTTTAAATTCCTCGTGTATCCAAATTAGTGTTTAATTCAGTGAGATCATTTGCCCGGGTGTGTTCCTTCTACTTTAGCTGTCATTTTCTTCTCATATTTAGGATTTTGGAGGTTTTCTCCACTCAGATTTGATTTTTCTGGGTGGAATTCAAAAACATTTTCTTGCATAAAAAAAAGCTTATGTCAGAGTATGGGTACTGCCTAGATAATTATATGCTTGCGCGCATATTACGCCAGCGTGCATATAATGTTAACGTATGCCTGAAAACAGACACAGCTTGTGTGTGTGTGTGTGTGTGTGTGTGTGTGTGTGTGTGTGTGTGTGTGTGTGTGAGTGTGTGTGTGTGTGTGTGTGTATGTGTGTGTGTGTGTGTGTGCATGTGTGTGTGTGTTTCAACCCCCCAACCCTGCCTGCAACAGGTGAATTCCTCTGAGAGCGAAGCAACAGGAAATCGAACAAACAAATCTTCCAGCATAGATCGTGTGATTGGTTGGGGCGTAACACATACAGCTATCAAAATAGCACTGCTGTGCTTCTAGATGCACGCTTCTCAGTCATGAGGCAGTCTAAATATACACTGATCCCTCACTGCTATGCTTCGGTTCCATCCTACTGTTTTGTTGTTACTGCTGACGTCATCAGTTGTAATACTGGTGGACTTGAACACTCCCTTTAAAGTGCATGATTGTCATTAATGCAGTATTGATGTTGGTATTAGTTGTCTCATGATTTTTTTTCCAGTTCCACTATATTATAGATTTACACGTATAACAGTTTGTTTAAACAGTCAAAAAGCTGATAAACGTTTGTGTATTGCGAAATCAATGTTTGATAAGCACGTGCATATATGTAGGCGCGGCTGCACGTGCACGCACGCGTGCACGCGATCGTGTGTGTGTTTGTTTGTGTGTGTGTGCGCGCGTGTGCGCCAGTTCTTGCATTTTTGCTATGCATATTTACATATATATATCACATTATTTTAAAAGTAAAAATTGATGAATTTTTTGTAGATTGCAAAATCATTTCATGCGTGTATGTATGTGGGCAAGCGGGTGTGGGAGCAAGGCAGGAGAGAGAGCGATAGCGAGAGCGAGAGCGAGAGAGAGAGAGAGAGAGAGAGAGAGAGAGAGAGAGAGAGAGAGAGAGAGAGAGAGAGAGACTCAACGAATTACAATATAAGGCCACCTACCTGTATACATAGTGACTCACGGGCAAAACAAAGAGGAACATGAAACATAAAACGAAGATAATGCAAATAGTAAAAGCTGGGAGAGAGAGAGAGAGAGAGAGAGAGAGAGAGAGAGAGAGAGAGAGAGAGAGAGAGAGAGAGAGAGAGAGAGAGAGAGAGAGAGACTCAACGAATTAAAATATAAGGCCACCTACCTGTATACATAGTGACTCACGGGCAAAACAAAGAGGAACATGAAACATAAAACGAAGATAATGCAAATAGTAAAAGCTGGGAGAGAGAGAGAGAGAGAGAGAGAGAGAGAGAGAGAGAGAGAGAGAGAGAGAGAGAGAGAGAGAAGAGAGACTCAACGAATTAAAATATAAGGCCACCTACCTGTATACATAGTGACTCACGGGCAAAACAAAGAGGAACATGAAACATAAAACGAAGATAATGCAAATAGTAAAAGCTGGGAGAGAGAAAGAGAGAGAGAGACAGACAGACAGACAGACAGACAGACAGACAGACAGACAGACAGACAGACAGACAGGTATACATACAGTGAGAGAGAACAGGGAGGTCAGTCACTCATCCTTGACCAAAGAGTCATACCAAGTGAAAACTTGACGACCCGGGTTCGATTCCCGTTCGAAGGGATTTTTTCCCCTGGATTTAATATCAGTACTGACTTCACTCTCCCCAAAGGTCTTTCGGATAAGACTGTAAACCGAGGCCCCGACTGCGAACGCACGCAGAACATCTTGCGCACACGTTAAATCCTGTTCCGCTTTCCTTAAGAGTAGGCCATTGTGTGCCGGTGGAAATAGATGACAATAATTACAAAGCTGTATACACACGGGAACTGGATTTAAAAAAAAAAAGCACATGAGTGCTAATTCCATTATCCTCGATGTAGGAGTACCAAAATTATGAATAAATTAATTAAAAATCTGTAATGGAAGAAATGACCTCCTTTTAGACATACTTACGGGAGGGGGTGGGGGGATAGGTTAGTGGTTAGAGCATTGAGCTCACAATCTGACGGCACGGGTTCGAGCCACTAGCAGGAGGGCTTTTGGAGGACATTGTTCTCTGGGAGTTAACAGCAGTGCCAACTCCAAAGCCCCAAAAGCCCTTCAGATAAGACAATGAACCAAAGTCACTAGTGCTAACACACGTGGAACATCTAGCGTACACTTCAAAAACCCGTTCTGCCTTTCACAAGAGTAATCTATTGTGTGCTGGTAAGAATCGATCACAACATTCTATCTATCTATCTATCTATCTATCTATCTATCTATCTATCTATCTATCTATCTATCTATCTATCTATCTATCTATTGATCGATCTATCGATCTGTCTATCTATCTATCTATCTATCTATCTATCTATCTATCTATCTGTTTATCTATCTATCTATCTATCTATCTATCTATCTATCTATCTATCTATCTATCCCTTAGTCTGGCGACCGTGGGGGCACCCCTTGAAGACTTGACAACCAGTTCTCTCCATTCCTCTCTCTGTTCTGCCTTTATCAAAATTTTGTGGAGTTCTAGGCCTGTCCATTCACAACGTTAAATAAACAAAACACCATGTGCGTTGGTGTTATTTCTAGATATTATCCACAAAGTCGGAATGCGGTTGTCTTCATGGCTCAGTGGTCAGAGCGCTCGCTTTTCCCCAGCCAAGGTTAGGCAGCGTCGAGCGTGGTTGCCAATTGGATGGGTGACCATTTGCGCGCCATGGATACAGTACAGTTTTCCCCAGTTCCCCCAGCTGTAAATGGGTACCTGCCCTCTCTAGGGTCAGGGAAGGTAAAGTAGCGAGGAAGAGGAGATGGGCGCCGCCCTCAACATGCCGGCCCCTAGAGAGGCTGAGGTCTATGACGCCCCGCTCCATTACGACCACATAGGTTATGGGACACCTTTACCTTTTTTACGCAAAATCTCACCGTTTGTGGACCACGGAGTTGTAGCCGAGAATCGAAGACAAAAACGGACTTTCAAAGGCAAAAATGACAAACCTGTTTATCCTTGACCAACTTGTTATGTCAGCTGAAAGGTTAGGAAGAGGAACATAAAGGAGACACTTTGGCAAAATCTCCATAGACAGCAAGAGACAAACAGGGAAGGAATTTAGCTCAGAAAAACAGCCCCCACCCTGGCTTCCCCTTACATCCCTCCTTTTCCCTTCCTCCCGCCGAAACCAACAAAAAAGACACAAAACTGCTCCACCCCCCACCACCACCACCCCCCCCCCCCCACACACACACACACACACACTCACGCACAAACACACACGTTAAATCCTGTTCCGCTTTTCGTAAGAGTAGGCCATCGTGTGCCGGTGGGAACAGATGACAGTTTCAAAACTGCATACACACGGGGACTGAATGTAAAAAAGCATATGATTGCTTATTCCATTATCCTCGATATAAAAGAATAAATAAATAAATAAACACATACCTTTGATGGAAATCAATTATGTTTATAGTTCTGTTTAAAGTTAAAACTTCTTGAAATGTCTGTTGACGTTTGAGAGAGAGAGAGAGAGAGAGAGAGAGAGAGAGAGAGAGAGAGAGAGAGAGAGAGAGAGAGAGAGAGAGAGAGAGAGAGAGATTTATGGAGAGGAGATGAATCTGGTGGTTATATCTGAGGGTTACAGGTAAGCATTTACATATTTTGTTTACTTTTGGTCCTTGCCCTTAATTGGGACTTAAATAATGCAACAAACGATACTAAAAATCTCCACACATACAGTACATTAATCTCAGATCGGTTTTAACAGATGCAAAGGGGGAATCAGAGAGAAGAGAGGGAGGGAGAAGAGAGACAGTGTTTCTTTTTCTCAATTGCTCAATTCTGAACTTCAGGAAGAAAACTGATTGTATATGATGTGAGTGACAACTGCTTATTATCAAATCTAAGAATTTTCCGCTATGGATTAGTAATTATTGGTTATCAGCCTTTGAAGTTATTGCATATGCACATGATCCCACTGTGATTTTCAGGTGTGACGGGTGAGACAGTACATTTTCTGGGTAATTCCCTTCCTCCCCTTTTGAGGTGTTGAGCAAGAGAACACCCTTTTTATTTTCTCGGCTAAAGGGCCGAGATTCACTGATGATGAGATTTTGCGTGTGAGGCCGTTTGCCCATGATTCAGATAACTGGAATTTGACTTTGGGTATGATGTATAAACACAACACCAGTGCGCATGCTGTTGTCAAAAAATATTGTTTTCATACAGCATGCAATGGCCTATTCTTGCGAGAAGCGGGATGGGTTCTGACATTGCGCAGGTTGATCTGTGTGGGTTCGTACGTGGGACCTCGGTTCATAATCATATCCAAATGACTTTAAACTGTTTTTAACCAGATGTTCAATTGGGACGCTAATACTGACGCTATTGTTTAAAAGGTGCAATAACATGTGTATTTTAAGGCAGCTTAACTCGTTTTTTGTTTACAAAAAGATTCTTTGTTTTACAAGTCTGACATAGAGAGCGTTCTAAGTTTTGCTTTCATTTGTTGGTACAATAACTTTAGTATTAAGAACAAGAATGGTCTTCAGAGAATTGTGAGAATCTGCTCAAAAATAATTGGAAAAGAACAAAGAGATCTCAAGTCATTTTGTAATCAACATCTTGTATGCAAAGCGACTACCATTTTGGCCGATCCCTCCCACGCTTTGATTTCAGAATTTCAATTGTTGCCTTCAGGACACCGTTTTCAATGCCACAACAGCAAAACAAGCAGAAAAAGAAATTCCTTTGTGCCAGTAGCCATCCGAGTTCTAAACTCATAATAACACTGACTACCCAGTCTTTTTTTTTTTTACACTTCTCTGAATTACTTACCTGAATGCCACTGTTATGAATGTAGTCAATGTATATAGGCGTGTTTATACATGCACATGTACTCATAAAATAAGTATGTCTTATTTTCGGCTTTATTGATTTTTTTAATGATTTGTAAATTATTTGTGTGTGTGTGCGCGCGCGCACGTATGTGTGTGTTTGTGATATTTTTATTTGAAGCTATCATGTTTGAACAAAATGATCTGAAATGTAGCAATGTGTCTTTTGATTATGATTCGTATCAATACGCCTGTCAGTATTCTAATTGCCCTTCAGGGATGATTAAAGTGCTTTTGACTTGACTTGACTTATGGAGAGCGGAGTCGGTACTGATGTTAACTCAGGGATAGAATTCTCTCGAACGGGCATTAAAAAAAATTTTCGGTGGTGAATCGAAACCGAACCGTCAGATTGTGAGATCCACGTTCTAACCGACCACTAGGCTCCCGCGTCCCTCCCTCCCCCTCCCCTACCCTCCAGTTTGGAATTATATATTGTGGAAGACATTCAGAAGTTAAGATGGGAACACTGAAACGATTTTAAGAGGACTTGCTGCAGAGGGAAAGAAATGATTTATTTTCCTTTCCTATCCAGCCCTCCTATCTTTTTAAAAATTCTTTTATATCAAAGATTATGGAATAAGCACTCATGTGCTTTTTTACATCCAGTCCCTGTGTGTATGCAGTTTTGTAAATGTCATCTGTTCCCACCGGCACACGATGGCCTACTCTTACGAAAAGCGGAACAGGATTTAACGTGTGCGCAAGATGTTCTGCGTGCGTTCGCACACGGGGCCTCGGTTTATAGTCTCATCCGAAGGACTTATGATATAACAAATATTCAGTATTGATTACAACCGTCGGCTGAGACTCTAAGATTACACAGGAAAGGTTAACGTGATCTTTTGGTTTATTTTCATCAAAGAGACTGTCAGGTGACATCTAAAATGACGTTCTCTACTGTAGTAGGCAGATTATATTATTTTCCACTGATGGATGGCGTTCTTGGCTCATTTTACCTCATCGTTTTCCCCCAAGTAAAGTTCTGATCCAGCGACATTTTTGATGACATAGGATTTATGTCGGCTTTCTTTCCGTACTACTGATGCTAGACATCTTCACTTTATCTTCCTGGTTTATTTCTGATCAATGAAAAATGGACTGGTGTTGTGTGCGTTGACTCACATCGATGCTGAGTCTACTGTTTCTTTATGTTTAGGTCTACAGAATTGCTATAACTGTTGATTGTGTGTTTTGTTAGTGTGCCAGTCTTTCCGCGACATAAAGACCCACTTTTGAAAGGTTGATGCTGTGTGTGTGTGTGTGTGTGTGTGTGTGAGTGTGTGTGTGTGTGTGTGTGTGTGTGTGTGTGTGTGATTCTCTTGTCTGTGTTCTCTCTCTCTGTCTGTCTCTCTCTCTCTCTCTCTCTCTCTCTCTCTCTCTCTCCTCTCTCTCTCTCCTCTCTCTCTCTCTCTCTCCTCTCTCTCTCCCTCTCTCCTCTCTCTCTCATATTCCATTAATTTTTAACCAATAAAACAAATTCTCTGTCTGTACACGTGTGCTTCGTGTGCGCGTACGCGCGCACGTGTGTGTGTGTGTGTGTGTGTGTGTGTGTGTGTGTGTGTGTGTGTGTGTGTGTGTGTTGTGTGTGTATGTGTGCATGCGTGCGTGCGTGTGAGCGTGCGTGCGTGTGAGCGTGCATGCGTGCGCGCGCGCGCATGTACATGTGTGTGTTGTGTTGTTTTTTTGTGTGTGTTTGTGCATGTGTGTGCGTGCGTATGCGAGCATATATGTATAATGCGTGTATGTAGTACATTTCCTCCTTTGTGCGCCTACATCTGTAACAATCTATCGTTATTCCTTCTGTGTACTTATTCTCTTTGTTTTGGGGCCTTGCCGACTTAGCTTTGATAAGTATATTAACAAGGTACAGAGAGAAAAACAAATAGTTGAATTCATTGACGGGTACGTGATCCTTCGGAGTGTTGCAGCGTTTTTCTCAGTTTTCTTTTTTTTTTATAAAGATAAATTTCCTTTCGTATGAGACTATAAACCAAGACGCTGTGTGCAAACGCACGCAGAACATCTTGCACACACGTTAAAAAACCCGTTCCGCCTTTCAAAAGAGTATGCCATTTCGCACCGTTAGGAACGGATGCAAAATTCATTAAAAAAAAATAAAATGCATGTACACAGGTGTAATGTTTCGATACAATTCCCGAAGTCAAAGTACGGCTACCTTAATGGTTGTTAAAAACGGTTGCACATGCAAAATCTCATTATCGGTAA
>CM060330.1:9935236-9940236 GCA_030674155.1 Stramonita haemastoma
AAAATAAAAAGGTGATGTCATCAAAAGGAAAAAAGTTATGTCATCAAAAGAAAAAGGTGATGTCATCAAAAGGGAAAAAGAATCCATCAAAGGTATAAAAAAAAAATAAAATTTAAGTCATCAAAAGGGAAAAGTGTTGTCATCAAAACAAAAACTGCAGTCATCAAAAATAAAAGCAGCTACCCGTGACAGTCTGGATGAGGAAGACTTCAGTTGGGCGTTTGTCAGGTAGACAGCTAGCTCAGTCTTTTGGAATGAAGTTTGCAGGTCTTCCTAATCCTCAGGAAACTTCTTAGCCACTGGGCTGGGGCCAGGATAGATCCTCTTTCAGAGTATCTCATGTTGCAGGGGCAGGATAGCTCAGAACGCTCGCTTTCCCCCAGTCAGGTTAAGCAGCGTCGAGCGTGGTTACCAGTTGGATGGGTGACCGTTTCCACGCCTTGGCTTCAGTACAGTCCCCCCAGTTCACCCAGCTGTAAATGGGTACCTGCCCTTTTTAGGGTCAGGGAAGGTAAAGCAGCGAGGGAGAGGAGATGGGCGCCGCCTTCAATATGCTGGCCCCTAGAGAAGCTGAGGTCTCTGACACCTCGCTCCCCTACGACCGCCTTGGTAATGGGACACATTTACCTTTTACCTTTAATGTTGCGGGCAGGACTGCAGCACATGTTGTGCTGTCTGGCTAGCTGCCAGTCTTGCAAGGGCACTGCGCTGTGTGGCCGAAAAGGACATAACTAGGAATATCTTGAGTGTTGCAACAGTGATAGAGTTTATTTGTGTACCTTGTAGTTGTTTCTCTGTGTTAGTGTCAAATGAAGACTTTTTTTTATAAAGCTTATGTAAACGAATTTCTCTCTCTCTCTCTCTCTCTCTCTCTCTCTCTCTCTCTCTCTCTCTCTCTCTCTCTCTCTCTCTCTCTCTCTCTCTGTCTGTCTGTCTGTCTGTCTGTCTGTCTGTCTGTCTGTCTGTATTGATTTAGTTTGACAAAGTTGTTCGTCTTTTGTCGTTCTGTGTATCTTTAAAACCAAATTGTGCTCTCAGGGAAAGAGAGATACAGAGACACAGAGAGAGATTTTATTATATCATTTTATTTCGAGGATACTGGAATAAGCACTCATGTGTGTATTCCCGTGTGTATGCAGTTTTTTTTAAGTTTGTCATCCATTCCCATCGGCACACAATGGTCTACTCTTCCGAAAAGCAGAACAGGTTTTAACGTGTGCGCAAGGTGCTCTGCGTGAGTTCACACACAGGATCTCAGTATATAAGCCTCAACCGAAGAACTTTTGGGGGAGATGGAGTCGGTGCCGAGTATTACTCCAAGAGAAAATACCCCCTTGAACAGGATTCGAACCCGAGTCAGCAGATCGAGAGCGCAATGTGCACCACTCTAACCAACCAGGCTATATCCCTTGCCCCCAGAGAGGATGACAGACAGACAGACAGACAGACAGACAGACAGACAGACAGAAAGTAAGACAGACAGACAGAAAGTAAGACAGACAGACAGAAAGTAGGAGAGGCAGACAGACAGAAGACAGACAGACAGACAGACAGACAGACACAGAGGTAGGGGAAGTGGGTGGTTTATTGGTCACCGTTTTTCTTAAATAGAGCAACAACCAAGATACATGTTCTTTTCACACACACACACACACACACACACACAAAACACACACAACACACACACACACACACACACACACATATATATATATATATATAATATATATATATATATATATATATATGTATGTATGATATGTATGTATGTATGTATGTATGTATGTATGTATGTATGTATGTATGTATGTATGTATGCATGCATGCATGCATGCATGCACGCACGCACGCACGCACGCACGCACGCTCTCATACATGCACGCAGAGAGAGAGAGAGATTAGAGAGAGAGAGAGATTCAGACAGAACAGACAGACAGACGCGAAAGCACACAGGAAACCCACCTTACGACAGCTATTTGCTGCGCTCTACAGTATCAAATCGCAGCAAGCTTTCTTTCCCTGATGAGAACACTGATGCTGCCGATACACCCATAACAGCCACGGCCAGTTGCACAGCATGGCACCGGGGTTAAGTTTCCTGGAGCGGTATTTCTTACCACTACAGGAAATGATCCTTTCACCTCTCAGGTTACTGATGGATGAGTGACTAAGATCGCAAAGTCACGATTGGTCAGTCACAAAGGTCACAAAGTCACCGATTGGTCAGTCCCAAATTAAAGGTCAACCAGCTACGCACGATTTGATTGTCTCGATATCAAGAATCATATGACTTTTCGCAGAAAAACGGTTCATTCAAAGATTTGCTGATGTTGGCTAAGAACAGATGGTTAAAATGGTGATGCTTCTTCCACTACCAATACTTTATTTCAACTCAGAGAAACTCATGTAGGTGACGGGCACCATTAAAACAGAAGACAAAAATTAAAAAGTGAATGTAACACCGTTAACGAATAACAAGAAAAAATAGCAGATATGTCGTCAGGAAAAAAATATTAGGTTAATAAGATTTTTATGGGGGGGGGGGGGGGTGTAGCCTAGTGGTAAGAATTGAATTGAGTATCAGTCTATAAAATACAGATGCTATGTCGCAGTTGCATGAAGGAATGGCATTTCCTGAATATTTGAGGGGCATAGCTAACTTCAGATCGTCTTTACCTGACAAAACGCTAATCATAGCGACATACATTTTCCATTTAAGGAAAAAAATCCTCTGCAAGTCGGAGTATCGCTGCATATAAAATAACGAGGTTCTTGAGGACAACCGTACGCGTAAACCTCTCATTCATTTCATTTATTTTTATTTTTTATTTTATTCTTTTATATCGAGGATAATGGAATAAACACTCATGTGCTTTTTTTCATCCAGTCCCCGTGTGTATGCAGTCGTGTAAATATTGTCATCTAGAGTTCATGTACTGTCTCCCAGCAATTAAAAAGTGCGATGGGTGAAACCCAATGTATATTCTGACTGATCCCCACAATCAGAAGAACTTGGAAATGCCGAACTACAACATTAACAACAACAACAATAAAACAACAACAGCAACAACAGTATACTAATGTTTGCGAACGTTACCGCCATCCTGAACGCGAACATGACGTCATTTTCATGAATCACTACCTCAGAGTGTCGCAACAACGACAACGCACGGCAAAGAAGTCCGTGTGAGTTGCTGTATAGGTCACGAACTTTGCAAATGTCGTAAATGCGCTTATGCCCTGAGAGGAGCGAGAGTTATGTCATCAATTCAGCAAATCATTATCAGCTTGAGAAAAATCATCAGAGAACGAATCGATTGGAGAGGGGGATTGTAATCATGAGATGGGTGGGGATTAAAAGAGTGGTTGTAGTGTGGTGTTGTTAACCTATTGGTCGGTGGTTTGGATGTAACCCATCCGCCTAGAAAGCTAGATGTGTGAGAGTAGAACATTGTGTGCCGGTGGGAACAGATGACAAGATTTGCAAAACTGCATACACGGGGACTGGATGTAAAAAAAATATTTTAAAAAACCACATGAGTGCTTATTCCATTATCCTCGATATAAAAGAATAAATAAATAAATAATATATAAAATAGATAAGCGTGAGTTCGATCCCCGTTTGAGCCGGAGCGCCACCCCCCCCCCCCCCCCCCCCCCCCCAGATCCACTTGACCTTGAGTGATGGTCTGGGTGCTAGTCTTTAAGAGGAGACGATATATCGGTGTCCTATGTGCAACATATACTCAGCACATATAAAAGAACCCACAGCAAACATGATGGTTGTCCCTGTAAAATGTTGTTTAAAAAGTCACTCTCGTAGGGAAAATTTACACATTCAGGCAGGATTTTTTTTTAAATGACTAGTGTTGCTGCTTTTGTAGTGACGCGCTGTCTATAGAGAAAAGAGCCCAAATTTCACTCAGAGATAAGTGCACTGTTTGAAAGTGATATCAGTCAATCGATCAATGGTTATTAATTTGCAGTGAATGAAAGTGGTATCAATCAATGAATCAATCAGTAATTAGTCAATCAATCAATCATTCGTGGATGCCGTTCAGATTGTAATTTAGTGTTTACTGATCTTACAGTGCAAATTGTGAGTTTTGATGGAAAAAACTATGTGCTTGCACAATATATATTATTTTGTCTCGCCTAGCTTTCCTTGTAAAGCTACTCATGCAGGCATGCGCGACAGTGTGCATACTTAGTCTGACTCATCTGTCTCTGTTTCTCGGTGTCTGTCTGCCTGACTGTCTGTCTCTGTCTCTGTCTCTCTCTCTCTGTCTTCTCTCTCTCTCTGTGTCTCTCTGTCTATGTTCTGTCTGTCTGTCTGTCTGTCTGTCTGTCTGTCTCTCTCTCTCTCTCTCTCTCTCTCTCTCTCTCTCTCTCTCTCTCTCTCTCTCTCTCTCTCTCTCTCTCTCTCTCTCCCTCTCCCTCTCCCTCTCTCTCTCTTACGAAAACTTCTATTTCATTTTTTGCATCTTTCCAGTTTTGCCCCTGAAAGTGTATTGTGGTCTAAGGCCGATGTACATTAAACAATTTCAGTGTTCAGTGTTCATCTCTCTCTCTCTCTCTCTCTCTCTCTCTCTCTCTCTCTCTCTCTCTCTCTCTCTCTCCTCTCTCTCCTCTCTCTCTCTCTCTCTCTCTCTCTCTGTTTTGTAAATGCCATAGTTTGCCGGTGTAAATAAAATATTCCAGCTTTCATTTTATATGCTGCACTTAATGCTTGTATTTTGCATGTAATCAAGTGTTGACATACCCAAGTATAGCTCCATCAATAACGTTGTTCCCAGGCCTGTTACATTTTATGTAGTATCCTAGGGAGCAAAGTAAATTAACCAAGATTTGTTTTAGCTGTGTTAAAGTTAAAGTTAAAGTCTGTCCCGAGCCATAAGGCTCATCAGGCCGGTGCTTATCCCGGTTTCTGTGGCGTTAAGCGACTGAGAGTCATAGACTCCCCCCTGGGTAGGACGCCAGTCTATCGCAGGGTTAACCCC
>CM060330.1:9955236-9965236 GCA_030674155.1 Stramonita haemastoma
ACACACACACACACACACACACACACACACACACACACACACCCCACACACACACACACACACACACACAACAACCACACAACACACAAACACACACACACACACACACACACACACACACACACACACACACACACACACCACACACCCCACACACACACAACACACACACACACACACACACACACACACAGAACACAACACACAAAAACACACAAGCTCCAGCAAAAAGACTTGAACCACCACGATTCCAAAAGGACTTGCACTACTAGACAAACAAAGCAAGGGGAGTGGGGCAGGGACAGGGGACCATGTGGGACCCCTCTGCAGTTGGGCAACACCATGTACAGTGCCGGCTACAGCTGGCCTTCATAGGCAAACTGAAGAGCAAGAACGAGGGCGACCACCACGCTCCGTCCAGCAGAAGGTCGGCACGGCGTAGGGGCAATCTCCGGCCATGCCAGCGTAAGTGTTGAAGATTTGTGTTGGTTAGTGTGTCGGTGATGGGTAGATTGGGGAGGGATGGGTGTAAGAGAGAGATAGAGAGAGAGAGAGAGGGTGTGGTGTGGTGTGTGTGTGTGTGTGTGTGTTGTCTGTCTGTCTGTCTGTCTGTCTGTCTGTCTGTTCGTGTCTGTCTGTGTGTGTCTGTGTCTGTGTCTTTCTGTTTCTCTCTAGATGTTTGTCTGAAGAGCCTGTCTGGGAAGCAGTAAAATGAAAGTTTGTTATGCTTAAAATATATAGATCATCGTGTTGTTGTTGTTCTTCTTCTTCTCTTCTTCTTCTTCGTAATTTTTCTTCACAATTCTTCTTCTCTTCTTCTCTTCTTCTTCTTCTTTCTTCTTCTTCTTCTTCTTCTTCTTCTTCGTAAATTTTTCTTCACAATTCTCTTCTTCTTCTTCTTCTTCTTCTTCTTCTCTTCTTCTTCTTCTTCTTCGTATTTTTCTTCACAATTCTTCTTCTTCTTTGCAATTCTTCTTCTTCTTCTTCTTTGAATTCTTCTTCTTTGCAATTCTTCTTCTTCTTCTTCTTCTTGCAATTCTTTTCTTCTTCTTCTTCGCAATTCTTCTTCTTCGCAATTCTTCTTCTTCCGCAATTCTTCTTCTTCTTCGCAATTCTTCTTTCTTCGCAATTCTTCTTCTTCTCGCAATTCTTCTTCTTCTTCTTTTTCTTCGCAATTCTTCTTCTTCCAATTCTTCTTCTCCGCAATTTCTTCTTCTTCTTTGCAATTCTTCTTCTTCGCAATTCTTCTTTGCAATTCTTCTTCTTGTTCGCAATTCTTCTTCTTCTTCTTGTTTGCAATTCTTCTTCTTCTTCGCAATTCTTCTTCTTCTTCTCGCAATTCTTCACAATTTTTCTTTGCAATTATTCTTCACAATTCTCTTTTCTTCTTCTTCTTCTTCTTTTCTTCTTCTTCTTCTTCTTCTTTCTTCTTCTTCTTCTTCTTTGCAATTCTTCGTAATTCTTCTTCGCAATTTTTCTTCGCAATTCTTCTTCGCAATTCTTCTTCGCAATTCTTCTTTGCAATTCTTCTTTTCTCAATTCTTCGTCTTCTTTGCAGTTCTTTTTTTCGGAATTCTTTTTTTAATTCTTCTTTTTCGTTTTTTTCAATTCTTCTTCTTCTCATTCTTCTTCTTCTCATTCTTCTTCTTCTCATTCTTCTTCTTTGCATATTTCTTCTTGCATTCTTCTTCTTCTTCTTCGTAATCTTCTTCTTCTTTGCATTCGTCTTCTTCGTCGCATTCTTCTTCTTCTTCAGATTTTTTTTCTTTTTCGCATTCTTCTTCTCCTTCGCATTCTTCTTCTTTGCATCCTTCTTCTCCTTCGCATTTTTCTTCTTTTAAATTCTTTTTTTATTTTTGCATTTCTTCTTTGCAGTTCTTCGCAGTTCCTCTTTGCAGTTCTTCGTAATTCTTCTTCGCAATTCTTCATCTTCGCAGTTTTTCTTTGCAGTTCTTCGCAATTCTTCTCTTTTCTTCTTCTCCTCTGTCTGTCTGTCTGTCTGTCTGTCTGTCTGTCTGTCTGTCTGTCTGTCTGTCTGTCTGTCTGTCTGTCTCTCTCTCTCTCTCTCTCTCTCTCTCTCTCTCTCTCTCTCTCTTCTCTCCCTCTCTCTCGTACAACATGTCTTTTCCTAGTTTAATCCACTTTCAGGGAAGGAACTGGAAAGAATAAAAAGAGACTTTTCTATCAATCTTTAGTGGGAAGAATCTAAGTTTTCTTTTAATATAGCTTTTATTGTTCATTCACGAGACTGAATTTGTATGACAGCTGTTGGGCGTAATTTTTGTGTGTTTTTTTTCGTGCTTGCTTTCAAAACTAATTATCAATGTTAATTATTTGTAAACGAAGAACATGATTAATCAAAATATGAAAAACAAGCAAGCAAGCAAATAAGTAACATACAATATTTGAACAGGCAGAATGACAGACATAGATCGCGAATGCAGAGAAATGTTATAAGGAACCTCCTAAAAGAATATTCTTAAAGGGTAAAGGTGTTCCCACAACCTTTGCGATAGCTAGGGAGCGAGGGTCAGTGACCTCAACTTTTGTATGAGCTAGTATTTGAGGACAGCGCCCATTCCTCTCCCTCACTGCTTTACATCCCCTATCCCTAAGAGGTCAGTATCCATTTACAACTGGGTGAACTGGGGAACTGTACTGAAGCCAAGGCAGTCACCAACAGTCACTGATCCAAGACGTAGTCATGCTCAACGCTGCTTAAATGTGTATTGATAGACATGTAAGGTAATGATGGACTTTTTAGCGCAGTTATTGTTAATGTAACTTTGTAGCGTTTATATTAATCAAACTATCATGATGGAAGCTGCATTGCTTTGCTTTGATTTCGTTTGTGTTTCGAGTTTTTTGTTTATTTGTCTATTTAGTTTGATTTTGATATTTGGATGGTGGGCTTGTTGATTAGATTGTTTTAAATTTAATTAGCTGGAGTTTTGGTTGGGGACAGGGGTGGTTGGTGGTGGATTCTTGTACCAAAGTGTTCAATTATTACTGTATGATCCTGAAACAAAACAACCAAACGATCCAACTTCTGTTTTTGGCAATATTATTCCAATCTTTATGAAAGTCATTTCTTTCTCTCTTTTTTTTTTTTATACTTTCATATGAGATGGGTTTCTAAACATGTTGATTTATGTGGTTGTATAGGTAAAAGATATAGTTTACTAGTCAAAACACTAAATCGTGATATTACACGAATTTATCTAGACAATCTGGAATGGGGAGGAGGAGAGTAAGATACGACCATGAGTGCTTTTCTTCTTGATATTGCATCACAGGACATCGTTTTGTTTGGGCTTCCGTCAGATGAGACCACAACCACAACGCCCCGCCCCCTCCTTCAGAAAAAAGAAAACAACAACAACAAAACAAGAAAATTAGACTATGCTGTGTGTGACAAGGAGACCTAGTTTTCAAAACAATAAACCTAAGAGTTTCTTTAACTTCTCCCAATACAAACGAAAACAGCATGACTTTGAACAGAGATAAACTGGCATGCAACAAAACATACGCTAAGTCTTGAGCTTCAGAGTCTCAAACTGCACTGCAACAGAACATAGGCTAAGTCTTCAGCCGCAGTCTTAAACTAGCATGCAACAAAACATAGTCTTCCGCCGCAGTCTTAAACTGCACTGCAACAAAACATAAGCTAAGTCTGTATTGATGGTTTGGATAGTGAGGCTGGAGACTTCAAAAGCTACACAGTGTGCTGATCTCACGAAAAATTGTTTGTATTTCCTGTTTCTTTATTTGTTTGTCTCTAAAAGCAGATGTTTGTTTTCAATTTACTCGAGGTTCACTTTTTCTGGTGCAGGTGTCTAGAAACCCTCATCCAGATTTATGAGGTAGCTTTGTCTATTGTGTTGCTAGAATGGTAGGAATTGATAGGGGGAAGTTTTTAGTTGGTGATATATAACTGTTTCTGTGTCTGTCTGTCTGTCTCTCTGTCTGGCTGGCTGCTGGCTGTCTGTCTGTCGTCTGTCTGTCTGTCTGTCTGTCTGTCTGTCTTCTCTCTCTCTCTCTCTCTCTCTCTCTCTCTCTCTTTCTCTCACTCTCTCTCTCTCTCTCTCTCTCTCTCTCTCTCTCTCTCTCTCTCTCTCTCTCTCTCTCTCTCTCTCCTCTCTCTCTCTCTCTCTCTCTCCTCTCAAAGAAATTAATGGAAAAACTTTTAGTTAATGGTCTTCGTATCCTCTGAAAAAAAAGAAGTAAAAATGCATAGATAAAAAGAACTGGATTGTTACAGGTTGGAGGGTTGGGTTTTTTTTTTAGGGAGGGTGTTTAACGACCTGTGTTTCTTAAAGAGTGTGTGGGTAGGAACTGAGTTCTGCGTTTGAGAGAGAAGCTGGGAGACAGAACGAGAAAATGAATGAACAAATGGTCTTTATTTTTTCAAAGGTTACAGTTAAACATTCATATACATGAGACTTCAGACTTTTACTGTACATTGGCCTTTGGCCACAATACAAAAGAATGGTGGGCGTAGAGTGTGGGCATATGCATAAGTGTTATAAACATATTGCTTTCAACGTATATGTATCTGAAATAATGTATCAGCAATAATGTGACAAGAAAGTTATATAAGCTATATCTTAAATGTTCATCACGAAGCAGAGATACAGACAGACAGAGACAGAGACCAACAGAGAGAGAAAGAGAGAGTTGGGGTAGAGATAGAGAGGATGACGATAATGACGATAGTAGTGATGATATTTATTTTCAAGGGTATTGTAAACTTTTTTGATCCGTCCCTTGCCTTGAATGTGGGAGATGAGAGAGAGAAGACAGACAGACAGACAGACAGACAGAGACAGAGACAGACAGACAGACAGACGGGACAGACAGACGACAGACAGACAAACAGGCATAATAAATAACAGGGATTTAAACCAAAACCGGGGGAGGGGGAGACAGACGGATATACGTAATCTCGACCTTAGTGTGGCATATCTGTATGTACTTTAAGGAAGTAACAAGTATGGACGTCTCACAAACGCAAATTGGAATCATCAATGTCATGTGGATATGGCTGATCATTTCATGAAAATGCATATGTTCTGTTTTTGAACGTTCTCCCCCAGACACTCTGTCTGTCTGTCTGTCTGTCTATCTATCTGTCTGCTTTGCCTCTCTCTCTCTCTCTCTCTTCTCTCTCTCTCTCTCTCTCTCTCTCTCTCTCTCTCTCTCTCTCTTCTCTCTCTCTCTCTCTCTCTCTCTCTCTCTCTCTCTCTTCTCTCTCTTCTCTTCATTTAAATCATAGTTTGAACTTTTGTTTGTTTTGTGGTGGTGTTTTTTATAAGGGAGGGGGTTCTATTATTTTTAATTTTTATTTTTGCTCTGTTTGGGGATTTTTTGTTTGTTTTGGGGTTGTTTGTTTGGGGGGGGGGGTTGGGGGTTGATAGTCCCTAAGCAGGACAAGGGCCGGATGAAAAAGTATGTGAATGCTTACCTGTCACCCTTGAAAATAAATACTATATTAATTCATTCATTTATTGCTCTGCTCTGCTCTGTCTCTCTCTCTCTCTGTCTCTGTCTCTGTCTTGTCTCTCTCTCTCTCTCTCTCTCTCTCTCTCTCTCTCTCCCTCCTCCCTCCTCCTCCTCTCCTCTCTCTCTCTCTCTCTCTCTCTCTCTCTCTCTCCTCTCTCTCTCTCTCTCTCTCTCTCTCTCTCTCTCTCTCTCTCTCTCTCCTCTCTCTCTCTCTCTCTCTCTCTCACTCACTCACTCACTCACCTCACTCACGTCTCACCAGGTAACTAACCTACCAAACGCTGACATGAATTACAGGATCTTTAACAGACATATTTGATCTTCGGCCTGCAAATAGATACACGAAAAGAATAAGGGCAGTTGTAGGTATACGCCTTAAGTTGTCCCTGGAGACCCCCTTTCACCAGATGTGCCTGCTGAAATTTAAACCCTTTACTTCATAGAAAACACAGGATAAAAGTTAAACAAAACTCACATTTCAATTTCTTTCTTTTTTTGTCCATTCCTTTGGGAATATGGGGATTTTTTACTTAACTAAAAAACAAGATTATGACTGAACAACTTGGCTTCCATGTACCGAATAAAAAAAAATACTTTGGCACAATGCTATAGTTTAAAAGAATTATCTTCCGTGTTTCAAATTGTTATTTTTAACTGTTTTATGTATTATTTTCAATAGTTATCAATCATTTTAACAACATTAACATTGGACTGAGTCTGGATATTCTGTTGAAAAAAAAACCTTGTTCATACATCAAAGTGTTTGAATGTTTAACATAAAATATTGGTAACCGTTTTCATACCAGTTGCATTGAATATCGGACAAAAAGAAAAGACAATAAAATAAACGCACCAATAACGCTTCAAGAAAGGCGTCAATAATGCATTCAAAGCATCAATAACTGACAGAGCTTGCATTGCAGCCTCGACCTCAAGCAAGCAGAAGAGAAGATAACGGTAAAAAATACAAAATATCTCAATAAAAACGAGAGAAGGAGACGTAGCGTGGAGCTATTGTGCTGATTTCAGCTGTAGATAATTATCGATTGGTTCAAGGCATCGCAAGCATCTGATCTGATCCTAAGCTATAAATTTCAAAGCCCCTGTGTCCTCTGCTGCTTTCTACGGCTGTCATATGATGGCAGAGTCAGTGTACAGGTTTTTATTTCTGTCGACACAGCCAGGGTTTGTAAAGGTCGCCAGGTTTTTAGCCTTGAGAAGGTTTTACGTCAATGCTTGTGTAGTTGGTTCTAATGCATTGTGTGTGTATGTGTTATGATAGCTTGCTGCAAAACCACCCCGCCCCTAGCTAGGTGAAAGTGAATGGCAGAATCAGCTTACATGCATGTGTGTGTTGTGTGTTGTGTGTGTGTGTGTGTGTGTGTGTGTGTGTGTGTGTGTGTGTGTGTGTGGGGTTGTGTGTGTGTGTGTGTGTGTGTGTGTGTGTGTGTTTTTGTGTGTGTGTGTGTGTGTGTGTGTGTGTGTGGTTGTGTGTGTGATGTGTGTGTGTGTGTTTTGTCATTTTCTCCCATGTTTTACTGAATGTTTTGATGTATGTATGTTCCATTTTCAAGGCCGAATTCAGTATCCTCTCTCTTTCTCTCTTCTCTCTCTCTCTCTCTCTCTCTCTCCTCTCTCTCTCTCTCTCTCTCTCTCTCTCTCTCTCTCTCCTCTCTCTCTCTCTCTCTCTCTCTCTCTCTCTCTCTCTCTCTCTCTGAAAAAAACTTCCAATAGTTTTTTTTAAATGTCATGAAGTATTGCGATATAACCAGTCTTGGTCCCACTACGTACATGCCACTTCCAAGAACAACATTCTTGAGTAGACAAGAGGAATGTGACCATTGTAAGATGAAAAAAAAATCTTTTAAAAATAGTCAAGCAAAAAGAAACCATTATTGGCGCACATCTCTTCTGTTGTTTTTGCTGCTGCTGTTGTCGTAACATTAAAGGCTATTTATGCTTGATAGCATAAGACCTAATATCCATAACAATAATAATGTCTCTTGTTGTTCTATGTTTCATTTAACAAAGAGGGATAACATTACGTAAAGTCTTTAATCTGCACATAAGAGCGGTTTTCAAGTCTGCAAGAAGGAACTCGCTGGGTGTTTTGGGGAGGTATTTTGTTTTTTGTTGAGATTTTTTCTTTTTTCTTTGTCCCTGCATACACTACACTAGATTTTTTTCAGGCAGTGTGTCGGGGTCAAGTTAAACCTGTCAAAGCCCGTCCCTCTCCATGTTGCATGGTTTGATTTGATTGATTTATTATTTTATATCGAGGATAATGGAATAAGCACTCTTGTGCTTTTTTTTTTATCCAGTCCCCGTGTGTATTGCAGTTTTTGTAAATGTCATCTGTTCCCACCGGCACACGATGGCCTACTCTTACGAAAAGCTGAACAGGATTTAACGTGTGCGCAAGGTGTTCTGCGTGCGTTCGCACACGGGGCCTCGGTTTAAAGTCTCATCCGAAGGACATGGTGCATGCTGGGTGTATTAATGTCATTCATGCCACCGGTCATAGCTGGCCTATTCTTTCACAACAGGCGGATCGGATTTTAACGTGTGCACAAAATGTTCTGCATGTGTTTGTACAGTCTGTTGGCCTTTAGTCTCATCCTAGTGACTTCCTTGAGAGTTGAATCAGCACCATAATAAGGAGGGAAAAAAACATTCTAGAACAGACAGCTCAGTAGAAATTCTGCTTCGCATTCTTCGCAGTCTTCTGCGCTGCACTACCGTTAAGCGTCTGACAAGTCAGGCCCAGCGCATCCAACTTCGGCATGGGAAAGATCTTTTACCTTTGAAGTCTTTCTGGGGAAAAAAAGCGGGAGAATGTACCAAGAAGGCCCAAAATAGACGAGAAGGGGGTAACAGGAAGAAAAGGAACAAGGCAGAGAAAAATAGAGGAATAAATTCCTTGCTCAGAATTTCCAAAAGTTGGAGATGCTATTCATACTGACAGGCCACCGGTATCCCAAGGAGAGAGAGAGGGGGAAGGAGGTGGAGTCAGAACCAATGTTAAGGGGCAATATCTTCTCAAAAAGACATCTCAGTAGAGATTTAAACCCATGCCCTCAGTTACCCCAGATTACGAGTTCGACGCTCTAACCACTAGGCTATCCTGCCAACCATGCCTCGAATAAGAGTGTGCAGTACACCAGCCGCCATGGTGCAGTGGTTAGTGCCTTGGGTCACAGACTGGAAGGCTGCGGGTTCGAACCCCGTAAGAGTCATAGGGATTTTTCGGATTCCGGCCGGCTCCTACCCAGAGTGAGTATGCTGTAGGCTCAGAGGAAGACTGGGACCACACAGTCGAGCTTCGTCCACTTTACGGATTCGATTTTTAAGAGTGTTGTCCGAATTGCCCGATCAACACTGCAGGTTTGGGTATCTCTCAGGCTTGGTTGACGCCGGGATATATTATATGACAGTAAGCGTAGAGAACAACCCTGTCAAGTAGTCTCAAAGCGGATGCACTTCCATATCAGGAGCATTATAACATCATCTTCATTATCATTGATCATCATGCAATAGGAAAAACTGCCTCTGATTCAGCAGCCTGGTTGGTCTGGTCTCTTGGTGACCTCAGATTCAGTTTACCCATACACTTCTATGCCTGTGGTGAATTTGTGTCAAAGCCTTTGGGGTTGGAGGTAGGCCGGGGACGGTCGTTGGAGGGACGTTGTGGTGGTCGCCACCTCGGGTGGGCAACTCACTCAGTCTGGCTCTGTGACTGAGCTAATACTGTCGTTAGTAGGGGGGTTAGTAAGTAGTGTCCTGCGTATGTTAGATCAAAACAGGCTCCACTGAGCACCACCAAACTGACCCAGCAGAAGTGCAGAGACCCTCTGGCTGGTGGCCCCACGGCGGCCTGATATTGATGGGTACCTGTAGACTTTTGACCCTGAGGATGATTCATAACGAATCTGGGTATGGCTGTGGCAAGGAGATTCAAATGAGCGGTGTGGGAACAGGGGGATGGTAACATCACAGAAGATGAGGCAGCAAAAAAAAATGTATAGTACAGTGAGTTTACAGGATGTCAGAAAGAGGTACATTTCTGTTCAGTTCCACTTAAAAAAAAACACCTGCCTTCTTTTTGTTCTTGTGCACGGTGATGTCATTCAGGCCTGATCGATACAGACACCTGCAATACAGACACCTGCAATACAGACACCTGCAATACAGACACCTGCAATACCTGCAATACAGACACCTGCAATACAGACACCTGCAATGCAGACACCTGCAATACAGACACCTGCAGTACAGACACCTGCAATACAGACACCTGCAATAGTGACCAGATTGCCTAGACAGTACTCTTTGACACTTCTGAAAAAATGTGCAGGGAAATAATGATGATGATGATGATGATGATGATGATGATGATGATGATGATGATGATGATGATGATGATGATGATGATGATGATGATACTGCTGCTGCTGCTGCTGCTGCTACTGCTACTGCTGCTGCTACTACTACTACCACC
>CM060330.1:9970236-9972736 GCA_030674155.1 Stramonita haemastoma
GCGTCGCCCTGAAGATAGCGGCCCCCTAGAGACGCTGAGGTCTTTAACATTTCACTGCTCAACGACAGTAAAGGTTAGGGGACAGCTTCACCTGTGTAGGCCTGTGTTGCTCATATGCAAGACATGACACCACCCTCTCACTAGACTTTGAAATTGCTTTGTCATATTATTCTTTGTTGTGCTTTTTGTGTGATGTAGAAGACGATGAGATTTTTTTGTTGTTGTTTGCTGTTTTGTTGTTTTTTAGTCGGTGTGAAATATGCACAATCATTATAGAGCCGTCTGTTTAATCTTTGTCTGTCGGTTCCAGTGTGGTTGTGTGTGTGTGTGAGTGTGTGTTGTGAGTGCGTGCGTGCGTGCGTGCGCGCGCGCGCGCGCGCGCGCGCGCGCGCGTGTGTGTGTGTGTGTGTGTGTGTGTGCCTTTGTGTGTGTGTGTGCGTTTGTGAGTGTGTATGTGTGTGTATGCTTGTGTATGTGATTGTGTGTGTGCGCGCGCACACGCGCGCGTGTGTGTGTGTAGGGTGTGTGTGTGTGTGCGCGCGCGCGCGCCAATGTGCACGTGCTAGTATGTGTTTATTTGTTCTGTTTGATTCTTTTATTTCGCCTCAACTTGCTCAACGGAGATAGGTGCTCCTCCCCTTGTCTGGAAAATATCTTGTGAAAACTTAGATCTATCTTCTCCTTTCTTTTATTTATTCATCTGTTTACTTATTCTTTTATTTTGAGGATAGTTGAATAAGTACTCATGTGCTTTTTTTTTTTTTTACATCCAATCCCCATGTGTGTGTGCAGATTTGTACATTTTGTCATCCATTCCCACCGGCACGCAATGGCCCACTCTTCCGAAACGCGGAATGGGTTTTAACGTGTGCGCAAGATGTTCTGCGTGCGTTCGCACGCGGGACCTCGGTTTATAGTCTCCTCCAAAGGACTTTTGGGAGGAGTGGAGTAGGCACTGATGTTAACTCCAGAGGAAAAATCCTCTTGAACGAGATTCGAACCCGGTTCAGCAGATCACGAACGCATCACTCTAACCACCAGGCTATCCCGTCCCCCTACGGGGATGAGTCGTCGATACACATAATTATTGCAAATCGGAAGACAAACGATTCCAAATCTGACAGATTCTATTGTCTTTGCGAGCGTGTGAATCGGTAAAGTAACAGATTTTTCTGGGGAAGTTAGGAAGTACTTGTTTTGTGTTTGCACTACTAGTAGTGTAGTGTAGTGTATGTAGTTAGTGTAGTGTAGTGTAGTGTAGTGTAGTGTAGTGTAGTGTAGTGTAGCGTAGTGTAGCGTAGCGTAGCGAAGTGTAGTGTAGTGTAGTGTAGTGTAGTGTAGTGCAGTGCAGTGCAGTGCAGTGTAGTGTAGTGAAGTGTAGTGTAGCTTGGCGTAGTTTAGCGTAGTATAGTGTAGTGTATCCGCGCCTCAACTTGTCAATCCATATCTCCGTTTTTGCTTTTTGTGTTTATCCTTGATTCCATTCTCTCATTAATTTTTACAGATGAGAAGTCTGTGGTTTCGTTGAGTCGACAAATCATTGCCGTACGGAGACTAGACAGAAACATGGGTAAATTGACCAGCTAATTCACCAACCCATGCTTTCCAGACTGGTGAACGACATTCTACATGTCATAGTTCTTCTCGTAATTTATGGCAATAGACGTAAACGTAATAGTGGTATTGTTGTAGTAGTAGTAGTAGTAGTAGTAGTAGTAGTAGTAGTAGTAGTAGTAGTAGTAGTAGTAGTAGTAGTAGTATAGTAGTAGTAGTAGTAGTAGTTAGTAGCATCACCGTCGTCGTTTTAGTTGCCGTCGTCGTCGTTTTGGTCGTCGTTGTCATCACCATTATCATTATCATTATCTCACCATCATTATCATCATCATCATCATCATCATCATCATCATCATCATCATCGTCACCATCATCATCACTGTTATCATCACCACCATCATCTTCACCATCATCGCCATCATCCTCAATCATTCATTTTCACAAAAAAGCGAGTGTAGTGAAGAAGGGTGTGGCAATGTAGACCCGGGCCAAGGTTAAGAGGCATGGATCAAGTATCCCCGTGGATGGTTATGATGTGCACTGCGCTCCCTACCTGCTCAGTTATCTATAGATAATTATCTCTATTTCAATATCGTTGTCCTAGTTCCCTGACAAGAGTTTTGTTATAGACACTAACTGCTACTCTGTCTGTGTGTGTTGTGTGTGTGTGTGTGTGTGTGTGTGTGTGTGTGTGTGTGTGTGTGTGTGTGTGTGTGTGTGTGTGTGTGTGTGTGTGGTGTGTCAAAGTCAAAGTCAAACTTTTATTTCCAGATGGTACATTGAGTAAGCATTCCAATTGCTTTTTTTCATCAAGCCATCCATCTAAAAATAAAAATAAAAAAAAATAAAAATAAAAAGCAGAAAAAAAGAGAGAATAATCATATTTGAACAAGGAAAATCTTAAAGAAGATATGTGGTACAAATGAAAAGATTAAAAATGTGTGTG
>CM060330.1:9977736-9980236 GCA_030674155.1 Stramonita haemastoma
TCTACAATCCAGGTTCTTTAAATTTACAGACATATTCTACAATACAGGTTCTTTAAATTTACAGACATATTCTACAATTCAGGTTCTTTAAATTTACAGACATATTCTACAATCCAGGTTCTTTAAATTTACAGACATATTCAACAATCCAGGTTCTTTAAATTTACGAAGGGAAATGTCAATAACTGCATCTCGCAACTTTTTATACAAAAAAAACTATGTTTTTGACCGGTTTAAGACCCATATCCAGCCTAAACAACAGCTAACACAAAGACACCATTTTGTATGAATTTGGGTTTTTCGGTTTGGTTTTTGTCGGGTTTTGTTGTTGTTAGAGATTTATTTTTGCTTTTGTTTTGTTTTGCTTTGGTTTATTGTCGTTTTTGTTTGTTTGATCTCTAATCAACATTCTAGTTTGCTATCCAAACAGAACATGGAACAAGTCGATTGAAGAAAACTCTTATAATATATCGGTGGTCTAGGAGTAACGCACCTGCCTAGAACGCAAAAAGTCTGGGTTTCAAGTGTGTGGTGGTTCGATCCCCGTTTGGGTCCGAAACTTTTCCCCCATCCACTAGACAGTGAGTGGTGCAGAGGTGTAGGTACTAGTCTTTTGAATGAGACGGTAAACTGAGGTCCCGTGTGCAACACCCACTTAGTGCACATAAAAGAACCCACTGCAACAATAGAGTTGTCCCTTGCAAAATTATATTAAAAAAGCCACTCTCGTGGGGAAACAAATACAGTTGCAGACACAAAAAGAAAAAAGTCATGGGTGGCGCTGCTCTTGTGGCGACACGCTCTCCCCGCGGAGAGCAGCCTGAAATTTACGCAGAGAAATCTGCCGTGACTTTAAGTGTTACGCAATAGAATATACAACACAATACAATAATATGATTCAATACAAAACAATACAGACATTGGTGGTTGGTGGAGACTGGATGTGAAAAGCACATGAGTGCTTATTCATTATCTCCACAAAAAAAAAGAATTTTTGTTTGGTTTGATTTGATTTGATTTGATTTGGCTGGGTAGTGGACAGACGCATGAAAGAAGGAACAAATAATTATTTTCGCTCCACAAGCAATTTTGCTGTGTCCTGTTCAGCATACCACTTTAAGTCACGGCAGATTTCTCTGCGTGAAATTCGGGCTGCTCTCGCCGGTGAGAGCACATCACTACACAAGAACAGCGCCACTTTTTTTCTTTTCTTTTCCTGTCTGCAACTGTATTTGTTTCCTTAACATAGTTGCCCTGGCCGGGGCGGGTTTACAGAATTTTACCCGGGACATCTCTCTTGTTGCCGTGGGTTCTTTTACGTGCGTTGATTATGTGCAGCATACAGGACCTCGGTTTATCGTCTCAGACTGGCAACCTAAACCACAACTCAGAGTCTAATAGATGGGTGAAAAGTTCCGGGCCCAAACGGGGATCGAACCACCGCACACTTGCAACCCGGGCTTTTGGCTTTCTAGGCAGGTGCGTTAACTCTAGACCACCGATCCACCGCCGGCTGTTTCTTCGCCAACAGAACTGTCGTCGTCTGCTTTAGCTGCCGATGCTTGTCGCTTTCTCAGTGTTCGATATGTCATCACCAGTCTGTCTTGTCTCCTCGCTGATTGTCTCTCTTGCAATCGATGCTATATCCCATATTATGCCATGTTGATCTAGGCAGATACCGTGTCGGGAACCAACGCAATCGTTGGTATAATTGCCATGTATCTGTATGCATGCAATACGCTAGCAACAACTTTTTTTGGAATTATTTTTTTTACTGTCGGACACTTGAAGCAATAAGCTTGCCACTCCCCTCGCTCTCACCCCCCCCCCCCCCCTCTCCCCCATCCCCCTCGTTCCGTCTCGCGTGCGTTTTAGCATTCCTACTAATAACCAGATTAGAAATGCCATGCCCGTGATCTAAAACAATTAAAGGCATGTGCTTGAATTTTTTGCAGAGGCGGGGGGGGGGGGGTGTCTTTTTTTCTGTTTTCATTTCTCGGCTAGAGCTCCGAGGTTCACCAATGGTTATGTTCTGCGTATGCGACCGTTTTTACTTACGCTGAGGCGTTCATTCAAGGGGGTCTTTTCCCCTCCTGGAGTTAACGTTTATGGGCACCACTGCCCCAAAAAGCTTTGAACAGAGGTCCCATGATGATTACGTCAACGCATCTTGAACCGCTTGCACTCATGTTCAAACCAAATCTTGCCTTTCTTAGATTTAGGGCTTTTTTTCGTTCCGTGGATAGAGATCCGAAGTCCACCAATGGTGAGATTTGGGGTATGCGACTGTTTTGTACCCCACCAGTAAGGTAGCCGCATTTCTACTTCGAGAATATATAAATACAATACCAATGTATATGCGTTCTTGCAACATGTTATCTGCACCTACCGGCACACAATGGTTAACACTTCAGTGTGTGCAAGATGTTCTGCATGCGTTGGCACACAGGGTCTGTCTTATCCGAAGGACTTTCGGGAAAGTGGAGTCGGTACTGATATT
>CM060330.1:9985236-10002736 GCA_030674155.1 Stramonita haemastoma
AGATCTAATCTTTGTGTTGTCATTTGCAAATATCTACGAATATGGACGTTCATTGTTAAGGAGGAGGAGGCTATGAAATATGATGCTCGGATTGCAATCAATTCCATTACTCTCGATATAAAAGAATAAAATAAAATCAAATAAATAAATCAGACTTTCGACATAATTGTTTCGTGGTAGAGCTTCTACGACGTATGTTTGGACAGTTTTTTCTCAGTTAATTTTTATCTTCTACTGTGCACAAAGAATCTTTAAATGTTACGTTTGTTTTGGGGGTTTCTTTGGAGGAGAGGGGGTTTGGATGCTTGCTTGCTTTTTGTTTTTGTGTGTTTTGTTTGGGTCTTTTTCTTTTTGTATCACTTGGGAGAGTACGGTGTTTTTGTCGTTTGTTTTGTGTGTACATCTTTCTCTGTCTTCTCCTTCTCCTGGCATGTTATGTTTTGCATGGCGATGTTTGTATTGCCAGGTTCTTGTAAAAATTACCACACTACACCGTCAGATGATTTCTTTTTTGTTTCTGAGCTTTTAGATTTTTAATATCCCTGAAGAAGCTATGTGGCTACCTTCATTGTGAGATTGAAAGAAGTGGCAGGCTCAAACAACCCAGTAACAACAACAGCAGAACATCTTGCGCACACGTTAAATCCTGTTCCGCTTTTCGTAAGTGTAGGCATCGTGTGCCGATGGGAACAGATGACATTTACAAAACTGCATACACGCGGGAATAGATGTAAAAAAACATATGATTGCTTATTCTATTATCCTCGATATAAAAGAATAAATAAATAAATAAGTAAATAAATAAATGAAAACAAGCCCCCAAAACAACCACACACACACACGCACGCACGCACGCACGCACGCACGCACGCACAGCACGCACACACACACACACACACACACACACACACACACACACACACACACACACAACTGGGGGAGGGGAAAACCAAACCACCCACTAATATGGAACCACAAAGTTCTCACCATAAAATGGAGCAGCAATTATTTTGCAATCACTTTTCTACCTCATTCTCTTTAGTGCAACGAAACACCTCAAAAAACAAAAGAAAACAAAAACGATATAAACGGTATCTACTTTCTACGTGCAATGGCCTTTAGTACATCCACACCAACAGATTTAGGGGGTACCGTCTGATGACCCCCCCCCCCCCCCCCTCCAAACCCAATCCCTTTGGAAAGAAACGATCCATAACAAGAAACCACACCCCTGCATTCCCCCCCCCCCCCCACACACACACACACGTGGGCAGCGCGGAACAGATTTCTTTCCCATGCCACATGACAGAAAGCGCACGCGCCAGCACGCGCGCGCTTGTCCACACACACACACACACACACACACACACACACACACACACACACACACACACACACACACACACACACACACACACACACACACACACAACTACTACTACTACTACTACTACTACTACTACTACTACTACTACATACACACACACTACTACTACTACACACACACACACTACACACACACACACTACTACAACACACACACACACACACACACACACACACTCACACACACACACACACACACACACACACACACACACACACACACACACACACACACACAACACACACACACACACACACACACACACACGATACATCGCTCGTGCAACCTGTGGCTGGAATTAGACAAGGGGTAGTGCCAGCTGATGGGCTAAAATTGGAGTTAGCCTGTGGTTTGGGCTGGCATTGTCGCGTCACCACCCTACCCTACCCTTCCCTACCCTACCCCACCCTACCCCCACAAACCGGCTTAGTGCACAGTTGCTGTGCAAAGTTTAAGCAGTCAGCAGCATTCCACATAGCTGGAATAGCCGTGACACGAAACTGTGACCAATTTCAAAAATAAAGAAAGAGAAATTTTTTAAGCTTGATAAGCCGGGCAAAAAAAACCCGGATTATATCTATTACTGCGTCGCATTTTGACTTGCGCAAGTACAGAAAATCATTAAAAAGGAAGAAAGCATACTTTTGAAGCTTACCAAGGGGAGGGGGAAGTGGGGATTATATCAATGATGGTTTCGTATTTCTGACCGTTGTACTGGTGATGAAAATCAACAGACAAAAAACGGAAAGAGGGCTAAGCGTTGTTTTCCTGTGGTGTCAACTATACATCAAGCGCTGTTAGCTTTGGCTCTTCCTCGCTTTGGTGCCCGCGCAACATTCATTCCCCTTTCGCAGGTTAGGTTGAACTGAGCAAAGAAACCTGCCGATTATCGACTCCTTCTCCCCAGAACTTGAAAGTGATGACGCCATGGCAAATATTGCACTTATCTCTGTTCGTGATGCGTACAGAATCGGGCTAGGTTTTGAACGTGGCGAATTGTGAAAGCAAAACCCTCAAGCCTCGAAGGTTGGTTTTGTTTTTTGTTTTTTTAATTTCTGTCGGTTCGTGTCGTCTGCGGGTGCCATGTCGACAGAAGCAGAAAAACGTGGTGTCTTTGTTCCTTGAGGTGGGGATCGAGTTTCCAGAGAAATGTCAGCCCAGGGTGTGAGGACGATACCAGGCCAGATTTCTGCCTCAGCCAGTCTGTCCAGCCAGCTTCCGTGTCAATGCTGCTGCCTGGTTTTCAGTTTCTAGAACGTTCGTCACTGTGGCACGATTCCGTTTGGTTCTTTTTGGTGTGTCTGTTATTTTTCTTTCTTTTACCAACGAGTAACTAACAGGTGGTGGGTGACTATCTGTGTGTGTGTCTGCTCCTTTTGTCATGATTCTTCTTCCATCATGTCAGAAACTGTATGAGAGTGAGGTCCGGACTTCCAGGGAAATGTTTCTGTTGTGTGGTGGGATTCTGTGGGTGAACTAGCGGCAATTCTTGCGGTTCATATTTGGCAGTTACCGCTCTGGTATCATGAATTGTTTTTTTTTTCTTTCCCTGGACCTATCAATGATTTAAGCTAGTGTGTTTCTGGCACCGGTTCTTGTCTAACTGAACGAAAGGTGAACCATCTTGCCAAGTGGGATCCTTGACGTGAAGTGAATAACATTACTGATATAATGTTCGACAGTTTTCGTCGGATATGCTGTGTTTCTGAAACTCAATGTTCGTCTTCTTTTGTGTTTTTGTGAGTGGTGCTGAAATCCTGGCAGATTGGAAGCAACAACAAATAGGGCCATCGTGATGTGTGACAAAATATTTCATAAGATTTGTGTCTTGAAGCCAAATGTTGAGCTCATTGGATTTTTCCAAGACCGTTGATTGTTTAACCTGTACTTCCAAGACAGCAAACATCAGCCCAGGAAAATACCCTAACCAAAGAAAAAGCAATAACAACCGATCAAAAAAACAATAAAAGAAAAGAAGTAGAAAACACGTTCGACAAAACTTCACGCAGTGATTTTTTTTTTAACAATCTGTTTCGTGCTGCTTCAAGTGGGAAATCAGTCAGCAAAAAAACCACTTAAAACCAACAACAAAAAACCAAAAAGAAAACCTACCCACATTCATCTCACCCCCCACCCCCCAAACACCCCAACCCAACCCACCACCCCAAAAAAAACCCAAACAAATCCACCCCACTGAAGCCACCTACCCTAGTGAAACTCTCTAACCTTACCTACCCAGAACCATGTCCAACTGGGATCGCGTCGGACGGGTAGGGGGGGTCGGGCAGGGGGTACGGCAAAGGGAGGGGGAGGCAGCAGAGTAACATGCTGGGTGTTCTGTCTCGCATCAAGGTGGACATGCCTCTTGGGGGCCGCGGCACCTCTACCCGCGGATGGAGAAAGAAGGCCGGGGGTTCCAGTCGTTACAGCTTCCGATCTTCTACCTCTTTGGATTCCCAGAAAGGGGTGAGTAGGGTTTTTTGTGTGTGTGGTTTTTTTTTTGGGGGGTTGTGTTTTGTTTTGTTTGTGTGTTTGGTGGTGGTGGTGGTGTGGGGGGGGGGTGTATGTGTGTGTGTTTTGTGTGTGTGTTGTGTGTTTGTGTGTTGTGTGTGTGTGTGTGTGTGTGTGTGTGTGTGTGTGTGTGTGTGTGTGTTGTGTGTGTGTGTGTGTGTGTGTGTGTGTTTCTCTGTGTGTGTTTCTCTGTGTGTGTTTCTCTGTGTGTGTGTTTCTCTGTGTGTTTCCGTGTTTCTGTGTCTGTCTGTGTCCATCTCACACTCTCTGTCTGTCTGTCTGTCTGTCTGTCTGTCTGTCTGTCTCTCTCTCTCTCTCTCTCTCTCTCTCTCTCTCTCTCTCTCTCTCTCTCTCTCTCTGTCTCTCTCCCTCCCCTCTCTCTCTCAATTATCTATCTCTATATGTGCGCACATATGTATATGAGAATGAATAAGATGTGATAGTAATAACATTAGTGGCAAAAGTAGTGATGGTTGTGGTTGTTGTTGTAAGTACCAGCAGCAACATCAGTAACAGCAGCAGCAACATCAGTAACAGCAGCAGCAGCAGCAGCAGCGGCAGTAGTAGTAGTAGTAGTAGTAGTAGTAGTAGTAGTAGTAGTAGTAGTAGTAGTAGTAGTAAAAGTAAAAGTAGTAGCAGCAACAGCAGCAACAGCAGCAGTAGCAGGAGCAGTAGTTAGCATTGTTTTGCTTGTGCCAGTAGTTAACACATTTGTGTCCCATATCCTATGTGGTCGTAGGGTAGCAAAGCATCAGAGACCTCAGCTTTTCTAGGGGCCAGCATATCGAGGGTGGCGCCCATCTCCTCATATTTGTACCGTCTGTTATCTTAGCCGTTTGTTGTACGCTATTGATTTTGTATAGGAAATATTAGTTTCATTTTAGACAGAGATTCTAGATCATTAAATTTTGCATAAAGATGTACAAAGGGATGGTTCTAGTTTACATGTGTAGAAGAGACGAAAGAGACTATCCTAGTTTACTTGAACAGGAGAGCTTGAAAGAGAGTGGCTTAGTTTACCTATGTACAAGATAAGGACAGAGAGTTCTTTAATTTACTAACGTAGAAGAGAGGAAAAGAAAGTAGTTTAGTTTGCTTATGTGGAAGAGAGGTAAAGAAACTAGTATAATTTACACATTTTCATGAAGAGGAAAGAGACTAACACCAGTTTAGTTGTGAGGAAGAGAGGGAAAGAGTAGTTTAATTGACTTGTATAAAAGTCGGAAGAGTAGGCCATTGTGTGCCGGTGAGAATGGATGGTAAAAGTTGTAAAGATGAGAGGGAAAGAGGGTAGTTTAAATTACTTGTATAGATGAGAGGGAAAGAGAGTAGAGAGAAAGAGTAGTTTACTTGACTTGAATAGCTGAGAGGGACACAGAGTAGTTTTAGTTTACTTGTATAGACGAAAGAGAAAAAGAGTAGTTTACTTGTGTGAAAAAAGGGAAAAGAGAATGGCTTGTTTCTGCAGCAGTAGAGGAAAAGAGATTAGTTTAGCTGTGTAAAAAGGTAAAAGGTAAAGGAGTCCTATAACCCGTGTGGTTGTAGGAGAGCGAGGCGTCAGAGACCTCAGCTTCTCCAGGGTCAAGCACATTTAGGGTGGTACCCATCTCCTCTCACTCACTGCTTTACCTTCCCTGACCCTAAAGAGCGCAGATACCCATTTACAGCTGGGTGAACTGGGGGACTGTACTGAAGCCAAGGCGCGCAGTCACCCATCCAATTGGTAACCACGCCCTGTGCTGCTTAACCTTGGCTGGGGGGAAACGAGTGCTCTGACCACTGAGCTATCCCGACCCCTGTAACCAAGCTCGATATTACCTAACTGTCCCTTGGGGAAAGTGAGTGTTCCGACCACTAAGCTATCTTGTCCCCTTACTTGTGTAGAAGAGAGGAAAAGTAGGTAGCCTACCTCAAGTTTACTCGTATAGAAGTGAGGGAAAGAGCGTAGTTTACTTGTGTAGAAGAGATGGAAAGAGAGTAATTCTAGTTTACTTGTGTTGAAGACAGATAAAAAGGGAGTGTTTTTTGCAGTTTATGTAAAAATGATAATATAGTTCTATTTTGCTTGTTAGGCAGAGGGGATGAGATGAAATTGTAGTTTTATTTTGTGGGGAAAAAACAGTGCAGTTCTATTTCACTTATGTGAGAGAAAGAGGTTGATATTTTTTTTCTTTTTGTATAAGGCAGAGAAAGAGAGATTAATTATCTTTTATTTGTGAAGAATATAGCGTAGGAGATTAATTATATTTCTTTTATGCAGATGACGAGGTGTAGTTGCATTTTATTTGTGTAGAAGAGAGAGGGAAAGGAAGGTTCTATTTTACTTTGTGTAAAGATTCGGTATTAGAGAAGAGATCTGTCTTACTTCCGGAGGAGAGAGGGATATGGTAGTTGTATGTTTCTAACATGTGTAGAAAAGGATAGAGTAGTGTTATACAGGTGTACATATATATATATATATATATATATATATATATATATATATATATGTATATATGTGTGTGTGTATATAGATAGATAGATAGATAGATAGATAGATAGATAGATAGATAGATAGATAGATAGATAGATAGATAGATAGATAGATAGATAGATAGATAGATAGATAGATAGATAGATAGTGTGTGTGTGTGTGTGTGTGTGTGTGTGTGTGTGTGTGTGTGTGTGTGTGTGTGTGTGTGTGTGTGTGTGTGTGTGTGTGTGTGTGTGTGTGTGTATAGCGTGTACTTGTGTAGAAAAGGGAGAAAGAGAAACAGAGAGGCAGTTCGCTAGTGTAAAAGAATCAATGTCTGTTACATTAAGAGATTACTTCATTTCAGTCTGTGTAGACGAAAGAAAAGACGAGAGTTCTGTTTTCCCTATACACAACAGATCTGCGCCATCTTATCTAGGGTTTTGTTGTTTTTTTTAGCTTATGTATAACGGTAGAGAGAGGGGGGGTGAGGGTGAGATAAGGACAGAGTGTGTCTGTTGTGTAAGGGAAAAGTTTTTCTTTGCCTAAATAACAAGGAATCTACTATGTTTTCTTTTGCTTACGTGGAAAAAAAAATCGACTTATCTTCAATGTGCGAGAATGCGACGAAAGATTGTTGTTTCTTCGGAAATAGCAAGCTGCAACCATTTCCTTTCAACATTTGATAAGATGTATCTGAAAAATAATATATGTGTGAGTCCACATGCGGGCACGCATACGTGTGTGCTGTGTGCGTCAGAGAAAGAGAGATAGACAGAGAGACAGACAGTCAGAGAGAGACAGAGAGGGGGGAGCCATTGTGTTCTTGTTTGTAGCAGGTGGGTTATACAGTAATTCAAAATTCAATGATGGACGATGAAAAAAAAAGTATATATATATATATATATATATATATATATATATTATAATATATATATATATATATATATATATATAATATATTTCAAACGGTTTCTATACTGCTAACATGCCTACAAACAAAAAAAATGCACGTTACTTTCGTACATAGTCCTTCCGTATATTTTAGGCTATTTTTTATACGAAAATGGGGTATTATAGGAAGAGGAAAGGAAAGTAGTAATGGATAGATAAAGGTATGTCTATCTTCTTTGTTTATGTGGAAGGGCAGAAAGATAAATGTCAGTTTGAATATCTATCACAGAAAAAAAGTTAATGTTGTTGTTGTTGTTGTCTTTCTAGGTGAAGGGAGGGATAGTCAGTTATTGTTTACTAGCAATGGCACAAAATCTTTTGGGAAAAAATTAGTTGCGATGTTAGGGTTAGGTCGTGTCTGGGATACCATTAAAATTGTGTTTTGGGAGCTGAGCGGGATAGCGAAGTGGTTAGAGTGTTGATTTTGCAATCCAACAGCCCAGGTTTCAGCCACCAAAGACGCACCTAGTGCCTGTATGGCGGGATTTTCCTCCCTGGAGTTAACATTAATACTGACTTTGCTCCGTGTAAATTTCTTTAGATGAGACTATAAACCAAGGTCTGGAATGTGAACTCACACAGAACGTCTTTCGCGCATACAAAAACCCATTCAGCCTTTTGGAAGTGTATGCCCATGTGTCCAGTATGAATGTATGGCACAAAAATTTAACTTTTCAAACTGATGTCGTGTTTAAACCTCATCTTCGAAGTCGGAATGTATGTGGCTACCTTTCTGGTGGGTAAAAGGCGGCATGCCCTTGGTGAACCTTGGAGCTCTAGCTGAAGAATGAAGCAAAACATCGTGCTTTGAATTACAAGTTTGTGTCGCTTTAGAGAATTATTTTAGTGGCTGTTTTGTGTGAAGTTCATAATGCTGTTTGTGTTAGAAATAGCGTTGGTTGTTGATTGTTATAAGTAGTACTAGAGCAGTTCTGTTTGTCTGTCTGTTTGTTTTTATCTCTGTGTTTGTTTGAACTGTGTGCAGCTGAGGGTAAGTAAACACAAGCGCTACTGCCCAAGCTTGCAATTGCCAGCAGTCTGCTTTAGTGTACAATGTCTTGAGTTGGGGTTTTTTGGTGCTTTGTTTTGGTCTTTTCTGTGTGTTCACACGTTCAGGCAATCATGTGCACGTTCGCGCACAGGTAAACATGGACAAAGAAACCAAGGAAACATATATATATATATATATATATATATATATATATATATATATATGCGCACGCACAAGCACACAGTCACACACACACACACACACACACACACACACACACACACACACACACACACACACACACACACACCACACACACACACACACGCACATACACACACGTACACACACACACACACACACACACACACACACACACACACACACACACACACACACACACACACACACACACACACACACTCATGAGACAGACAGACATAGACAGAAATACAGACGGACTTGACTATCGAATGAAAGACAGGCCCAGTTAGAACGTCCAGTATTCCCACTGTACCCAACAGGCTTTTAGAAGTCAAATTTATAGCTTGGAGAACGTAGAAGACAGGCAGGCTGGCAAGCTGTCGACAACAGTAGCCGTAAATTTCTAAATCAGTTAAGTTGTGCTCCCCCCACCCCCACCCCCAATCCACCCCTCGCCACCCTCCACTCCTCTCTTTCCCCCATCCTGCTTCCTTTGAGAAGAGCATCTAAATACCTCAAAGCGTTCGCCGAAATCAAGAAACGGTTCCCAGAAAGTTTACTGTAATATCTGAAACACTTCCATAGATAGTTCATGCTAATGTACATTTTTCCTCCTCAGACTGTGTGTCACAGTTCTAGCACATTAGCCAGTAGACAGTGTGTAGATGTGAAGAAACAATCCATTTCTTATGATAATATCATAAGAAATAATATATACTACATCTTATGTAGACTAGCCGTATATTTGATATGTAAGAATTAACCCTAAAGTAGTGTTTCTGAAATCTACCATTAAACTCTGCTGCTTATATGAAAGGGTCTTCTCATTATTCATAACTGCTCCTTTGAACGTGTTATTCAACAATCGATCTACACCTTATACCTTTCTATGATAACAAAATAGCAGGGTTAAAAATCTAGGAATCGTTCGCACGCTTTCTACTCCACGTGTGCGGTCTGAGTTTTCCTCCCCCTGCCCAGCAGTGCAGCCAGGTGTGCATGAAAACACAGGCATGCTGAGAAAACAGGTGATAACTTCTGCACAATTAGATGAATGACTTCCAAATTTCACTGTGTGAATGTCATGTAAATAAACTAACAGTAGCTCAGTTGTCACAGCTTTTGAGTTAAAAATAAGTCTTTATTTGAATAACAAAATTGGTAAACAGCCCAAAAATGCACCATTTTCCTAATACGAAACATGAAATATGAAATATGAAAAACCAATGCTAAAAAAAATGAAAACGTTTTCTGTACAGTTTTGTATATAAATGAAGCTTTATTACCTCTTCAGAAAAACAAAAACAACGACCATGCCGTACACGTCATTTCAAAGCACACGTGGCTTCGGAGGGAAGAACACTCCATTCTAGCTTAGCGCTCTGTTACGAGTATACTCGTGAATGGGGTGATAGGTTAGGCGAAGTTTACGAGTATCCTTGTAAACGGGACAGATAGAGTTCTTACACAACGCGAAGTTATATGTCCCACCTCAATACCAAACTTTTACACTTGAAATAATGCGTTCTAATGTCTAAGAATCGTCTAAGAATCATCCTTTCCGGCAAGAGTGTGTCCCAATTTTTTCACCAAAAAAATGTTTAAACAAGTGTCACATAGTTCCTAGATAATGCACTGAGTGTGTCTTATATTTAGAATGTTACCTTCACATCAATCGTAATGTTGATTACAGAATGTCAACCTTCCTGCCCTCTCTCTCTCTCTCCTCCCCCCCCCCCCCCCAGTCCTCTAAAAAGTACCTGTAATATCTAGAATGTATGACACAGATTGTGTGTCCTATTTTAGATAATTCTTTCCCACAGAATATGTTCACTGGTGAAAAAAAATGGCACAGCTGCTAAGAGCTTTGCAATAATTGTGAATGCACATGAGTTTGGGGGTAGATTTGCTGTTTTTGTTTGTTTGTTTTGGGGGTTGTTTGTTTGGGGGATGGGTTTTTTTTTCGTTTTGAACTCATTGTGTTGTTTCACATGCTTGCACTGATACACACACACACACACACAGCACTGCTGCGAGCAATATTTTTCCATTCACTTGCGCTGGACTGAATTGAAAGCAAAATGACTGTTGTATCCACTTGGTGAATTTAAGTGCTTACGGAAGTGTTCTGGTATATGCCGCTATGCGCACTACATATTTCAACATTAACTCGCGCGTGCACGCCCGCGGTACACACATTCACTCACACACACACATGCGCGCACAATTGCACACACACACACACACACATACACACACACACACACATAAATACACACATCACGCGCGCGCGCACTATTAATTTTTGTTGAATATTACGTAATGTGAAAAAACATTAGATTAAAGAAGACTCGCGCACATACACACACATACACACACACACATACACACACACACAAACATACACACACACACATATATATTTATATTATATATATATATATATATACACATAAACCGTACAGACATACAGACACATACGCAAACTGTACACAGACACATGCACGCGCTCACAAACGCACGCGCGCACACACTTACGCGCACACACACATCCACACACATGTAGACTCTGAGTGTGTGTTTGTGTGTGTACGTGCGTGCGTGCGTGCGTGCGCGCATGCGTGTGTTTGTGTGTGTGTGTGTGTGTGCATGCACGCGCGTGCGTGCATGCGTGTGTGTGTGTGCGTGTGAGCATAATACACGACACTTGTGATATCTGTGATAATTGTCAGTGCTCTCTTAAACGTCTGGCAGTGAGCCATGGCACGGTAAGTGAGGCAGCTCCCCCCCCCCCCCCCCCTACCTTCTCCCCTCCCCCACCTCCCCACCTCCCTGCAGGACTTGACAAGATAAATCAGAAACCAAGGTAGAGTTTTATGTCAGTTTTAAATGACTGTATAATCGGTGAGAATTATCGTGGAAGAGGCGAGCGTGTGGGTATCTCTGTCTGTCTGTCTGTCTTTGTGTTTGTCTCTGTCTTTGTGTCTGTCTCTGTCTGTCTGTCTGTCTGTCTGTCTTTCTGTTTGTCGCTCTGTATTTTTGCCTTTCTTTTTGTCTGTCTGTCTCTGTGTCTGTGTGTCCCTCTGTCTCTGTGTGTCTGTGTGTGTGTGTGTGTGTGTGTCTGTCTGTCTGTCTGTCTGTCTGTCTGTCTCTCTCTCTCTCTCTCTCTCTCTCTCTCTCTCTCTCTCTCTCTCTCTCTCTCTCTCTCTCTCTCTCTCTCTCTCTCTCTCTCTCTCTTTTATATATATATATATATATATATATATATATATATATATATATATATATATATATATATATATATATATATATATGAGTGTCTCTTTGTCTGTCTCTCTGTCTCTGCCTGTCTCTGTCTCTCTCTCTCATCTTTTTTTCTCTTATGTGTGTGTTTGTGTGTGTATGTGTGTGTGTATGTATGTATGTATGTATGTATGTATGTATGTATGTATGTATGTATGTGTGTGTGTGTATGTATGTATGTATGTATGTATGTATGTATGTATGTATGTATGTATGTATGTGTGTGTGTGTGTGTATGTATGTATGTATGTATGTATGTATGTATGTATGTATGTATGTATGTATGTATGTATGTATGTGTGTGATTGTGCACGTTAGCACATGTATGTAAATGTGCTCTATGCGCGTGTTCACATTCGCGTCAGTATTCCCATGTGCGCGTGCAAACACAAACTCATTTTAGACCACAAAAGTTTGAAATAAAAACAACAGGTAAATCCCACCAATTACTATTGCCTATTTTGATATCATTAACTGCTGTTTTTATTTTCCTATCAATCCCAAAACTCGGAACACGGCTACCTTAATGATGGGCAAAAACGTCCACATACGAAACAAATCTCACTATTGGTAAATTTCGGAGCCTGAGCCGAAAAACGAAGGAAAAAAATGGCATCATACGAGAATGCTAACCTGAGGAGAACAAGGTGAAAAGTGTGTGTTAATATGTATAACAGGTCCAGCATACATTGCCCTCCTCCTCCTACAAACCAGTGATTGATTTCTAGTTCTGCCTGAACTTCTTGGGAAGTTTTTGGAGCACTGCACTGAACTTTCCTGGCTAGTGTAGTGTAGGCACGTTGAACTGGCAGTATCTTATTTATTTTATTGATTCATTAATAATCAAGAATAATGGAATAAGCATTCATGTGCTTTTTTCATCCAAGTCCCGTGTGTATGCAGTTTTGAAAAATGTCATCTGTTCCCGCCAGCAACGATGGCCTTCTCTCACGAAATAATTGGAACAGGATTTAAACGTGTGCGCAGATTATTGCGTGCGTCGCACACTGGGCCCTCGTGTTTTTAGTCTCATCCGAAGGACTTTGGGGAGAGTGGAGTCGGCACTGAACCTGGCAGTGTAGTGTAAACCGTTGAACCTGGCAGATCCATCCTTCCCACATAGCAAGGCACACTTTGGGTTAAGTCCATACCACCGGCATTAATAAGATCATTTTCCTACAAAGGCCGATGAAGTTTTGATGTCACTATTCTGCGTGCGTTAGCACACAGAACTCGTTTTCAACTGTCATCTGAAGATTTTTTTCTGGAGAGTGAACTGTGTACTAGTTTGAACCCCTAAGGGAAAAATTCATCTTGGATGGACACTCTAATGGAGACACGAACCCCTGCACTTATTTTCTGTCAAATATGAGTATGTTTTAACCACTAGGCTGTCCAACCCTTTTTATAAACCAAACATTAATATCAACTGCAACTGTCACGCAAAAGTTTGCCTTATTAAACCGACACCTCTCCCCATCCTCCTCCTTGTTCGTCCTCCGCTTCCTCCGCCTCTTCCTCCGCTTCCTCTTGCTCTTCCTCCTCCTCACATTTCGAGTCCCGGTTTTATGCATGTCTTCCCTTTACGCTGATAATGAAAGATGAGCAACGTAGCAGCGAAAGAAAACATGTTCCCTTTCTTTTCTAAAATAGTAATGCAAAAAAAAAAAAACCCGGAAAATTCAAGGCCAAAATTGTATAATTCGTTAAAGGGGTGTTTCCTTTTCTTTCTTTCTTTTTTTTCTTTTTTTTTCGGGGGGAGGGGGGTGGCAGAGAGAGTTGGTCGCTTCCTAGCCATGTAGTGTTGGTATTGATAACTGCATGATAACGGCCGATGTTGCGCGAAATACTAGGAGCGGATGCTTAACCACTCGCTCTGATTGGCTGAACTGGGGCATGCGCATCACGCGCAGCGGAAACTATGCCGGAAGCTGTTGTCACAGCAGACGGCCAAAATATGTAAGGGCCTGATGAATCAGACTCTTAGCTGGCATTGTAATGTACTGGTGCAGTTGTTTTTGACACTTAACGTGCTCTCTGGTGTACACATAATACATGTGTTCTGTAATCGGGGTTTGGACACTTTTCCTGTGTCTGGTTTTTAGCTCTGTTTTCACTGAGAATCTTTTGACGTCTTGCATTTTCCAGCGTCTATACATTTCTCATAAAAACTTGTAGACCCTTAAATATGTTAGAAAATGCTTGTCTTTTTTTTTGGGGGGGGGGCTATGTTTATATTTTATCACTTGTTTTGCCCTTTTCTGTATAAGTTATTGTGTAGTAGGTGTGTATTGAATTGCACACATGCATTAACTTAAATCCCATCCCCTCCCTCCTTCCCATCGTACTTAAAGTAAACATAGACGCAAAATCGAAGACTACAACAACAACACATTCTTTGGTAGATTCTTTCGCTGTAAACCAAATATACTTATCCAAAATTACATGACGCTTCCGAGCTATAACATAAAATGGAGAACAAAATCATTGTGGAAAAGATTATTAAACAAAAACTGATAGTTTAAGTTATCTAAAGCTTTTCTTTCAGACACTGTTTTGAATCTAACTAGTCACAGCACACTGAAAGTTTCGTCACTAGATTGTAAACAACAAGGAAGCGATGTTCAATATTATGCAATATTTCACTTCAAAGTGGCCCTCAGATGTATGTGCGCAGTTTATTTGGCTAACTCCTGAACGTGCTAGTTTTTGCGCCCTCAGTTCTGTCAGTCCATCATTTTACAGGAAGGTATTGGAAATTCCAAACAATATTAGAACGGAAGTCCGGGTAGGCCTGATGGGGTATCTACCAAAATCACAAGGAACTTACCACAATTACATAGTATTTACCAATCATATAATACTTCCTACAATCACTTAGTAGCTACAAACTCACATAACACCCAATAGAATCACATAACATCCATCCAATCACATGGTATCTTTCAAAATCCCGTAACACATCAAAATCACATAAACACATCAAAATCACATAACACCATCAAAATCACATAACACATCAAAATCCCATAACACAATCAAAACCAATAACATATCAAAATCCCATAACACATCAAAATCACGTAACACCCATTAAAATCACACAGTATCTAGCAAAATCAATAATCACATCACATAGTATCTGTCAAAACCACATAATCTCTATCAAAATCATAAGTTCTGGAAAGCTGAAAGACGGAAGAGGGAAGGAGAGAGGAGGGGGTTTCCCGCTGAATAGGAAGTACCCTTGTTCTTCCTTCTTTCTCTTCCTGCTTTTTTCCCTTCCTCGTGATACGGGGACGGGATAGCTCAGTGGTCACAGAGCTCGCTTTCCCCCAGTGGCCCTCAGATTATAATTATGTGCGCAGTTTATTTGAAGACTACATGTGATTTTGTATTCCTTCCTCCTTCCGAGGTTCACTAGTGGGAAGATTTTGCGTGCGCAACCGATTTTGCTCGCCATTAAGGTAGCCGCATTCTGATTTCGGGGACGATATCTAAACACGACTACACCAGTGTGCATGCGTTTATTTTTTTTTTAAAGTATTGTCACCTGTTCCAACTGGCACACTGTGGTCTACTCATCGGAAAGGAGGAACAGGTTTTTACGTGTGCGCTTGATGTTCTGCGTGCTTTTAACACACAGATCTCGGTTTATACTCTCTACGAAGGGCTTTAAGGGAAGTTGGAGTTGGTGCAGATGCTAACTCAAGGAGAAAAATCCCCTGGAACAGGCGTCTCGGTGGTCGCTGAAACCTGGGGTCGATGCCCGTGTCGTCAGATTGTGAGTCAGCGCGCGTTCAAACCACCAGACTCTCTTGCCCCCACTTCCTAAAGGTAAAGGTGTCCCATAACCTAGGCGGTCGTAGGGGAGTGAGGCATCAGAGACCTCAGCTTCTCAGGGGCCACCATGTTGAGGGCGGCGCCCATCTCCTCTCCCTCGCTGCTTTACCTTCCCTGACCCTAAAGAGGGCAGGAACCCATTTACAGCTGGGGGAACTGTACTGAAGCCAAGGCGCGCAAACGGTCACCCATCCACGTGGTAACCACACTCGACGCTGCTTAACATTGCCTGGGGGAAAGCGAGCGCTCTGACCACTGAGCTATCCCGTCCCCTTATCCCTTCCTACTACAATGTTAATGGAAGACAATAAATAAGACACTTTAAAATAGGTGGCGATACTCTTGTGGCAACGGCATTCTTCCCTAGATGAGTAGGTCAGATTTCATGCAGATTTCAGAGAAATCTGCTGTGTCTGAAAGTGGTATACCGTATGGTGCAATGTAATACCCACTATCGAGTGAGAAAAGCCGAATTTACGTGAGTAGCAGCATCAAAATCATCTGTCATTGTAGTTGCTCTGTAGGTGAATGACTTCCAGACAATATCATGCACGCGAGTGATACAGTTTAAGAACTTATGTTGTGTAATCGTTTTTCGTTTTTTGTTGTTTTTTTGTGTTTGTTTGTTGTTGTTTTTTTGGGGGGGGTTTCACCAGTAGGATGCCTGGGGTTCTTTCAGTTATAAACAACATCCCCACTCTCTGGAAATTCTGTACTAGAAATGTCTCCTTTTCCATCACTTCCTTTATTTCTTCTTTTTCCCTCTGTCTCTGTCTCTCTGTCTCTCTCTATCTCTCTCTGTCTCTCTCTGTGTCTCTCTCTGTCTCTGTCTCTCTTCTCTGTCTCTCTCTCTCTCTATCTCTCTCTCTCTCTCTCTCTCTCTCTCCTCGCTCTCTCTCTCTCCCTCCCTCCCTCTCTTGCTTATTTTCTGCCTATCCAGCCCATTCTCCTGCCTTTTTTTTTCAAGCAAATCTGATTATTTTTCCCTTATGAACCTTTAAAAATAGCTGCCCTGAAATCAGAACGTGTCGGCTGAGGCCAGCAGGCAGACCTCTGCAGAGTTACAAGCACAGGAGAAGACCAGACACTATGCATTCTACGCAATATGGCCCTGTTTCTTTTTCCACTTTTTTCTTTTCTATTTTTCGGGTGGGGGAGGGGGCTGTTGTCTTTCTTTTATGAGAACCATCCCCTCTCTGGAAAAAAAACAAACCTTCCCTGGAGCTTATATCGCCTGATTTGTGTTGCCGAGCGCTGTTTTGTTGTTGGTTGTTGTTGTTGTTGTTGTTGTTGAGAGAAGAAATGTGGGGTGTTGGTAATGAATGTGCACGATTCCTCATTGCTTATTAATGGGGGACGGGATAGCTTAGTGGTCTGAACATTGCGCTCGCAATTTGACGACCTCCGGTTCGATTCCCGTTCGAGGGGATTTTTCCCCTGAAGTTAACATCAGTGCTGACTCCACTCTCCCCAAAAAGTCTTTCGGATGAGACGTATTAAACGAGGCCCCGTGTGCGAACGCACGCAGAAAATCTTGTGCACACGTTAAATCCTGTTCCGCTTTTCGTAAGAGTAGGCCATTGTGTGCCGGAGGGACAGATGACAAGATTTACAAAATGCATGCACACGGGGACTGGATGTAAAAAGCACAGATGCTTATTCCATTATCCTTGATAAAATAATAATAATAAATAAATGAAAATAAATAAATTCATTTATCAATCCTGCGATAAATCTGACTTCTTTTTTAGAGGGCTTGAGGGCTTTTCTCTCTAAAAAGCTACACCTAAACTGCTACCTTAATCAAGGTTAAGCTCGATTACACTTTGCATATTTGTTTTCATATGGTTTTTCA
>CM060330.1:10007736-10017736 GCA_030674155.1 Stramonita haemastoma
ATCCTATCCTGTCAGTAGCTTGGTTATAAAAGTGTGTCTGTCTAAATCCTGTAGTAGTGAAGAGGAGGAGAGAAAGAAAACGAAAGAAGCGAACAACACACGGCAGTCACACCCAGATACTTAAAGAGCAAGGTGACCTAGTGCCACAGACCTGACATTTCAACATCTCACTCTGACATCTTAACACCTCGTGACTCAGTTGTGGTGACACCGTACAAAATGGACACACCCCATCCATGCCGTTTAATGGTCGTTGTTATTGTTTTTGTTGTTGTTGTTTGTGTGATTATAACGTACGTCTCAGCGGAGATTTTCGATTTAGGAAAGTTTTATCAGTTTAGTGACTCTCCACCTCGAAATGAGTTACAAGTCGCCCGAACACGTTTACCACAATGAACAAATCCAACATCACTCAGTCAAGAGCGCTAAATTTAGCGTGCTCCTTATTCTTACCCTCAATCCAAGTGTGGTCAGTTCCTGCTGTAATTAGCTCCAGCTGGCTCAATCTGGGCTGGGATGGGATGGAATAATTAGCAGCTGTGAGGAGTTGAAAGTGAGGAAAACTGACATGCTGTGGTAGTTGCATCCTGACTTGGTTTAACTGCTCCCTTAACTCCACGAGGAGTCGCTTCAGGTGTTGCACTGCGTTTTTTCAGAACTAAGGAGTTGAACCTGATGGAGCACATTCCTTTTCAGGGGGCATGCTGTGCATAGAGGGCGGGATAGCACAGTAGTCAGAGCACTCGCTTTTCCCCAAGTCAAGTTAATTAAGCAGCGTCGAGCGTGGTTACCACGTGAATGGGTGACCGTTTGCGCGCCTTGGCTTCAGTACAGTCCTCCCAGTTCCCCCAGCTGTAAATGGGTACGTGCCCTCTTTAGGGTCAGGGAAGGTAAAGCAGCGAGGGCGAGGAGATGGGCGCCGCCCTCAATATGCTGGCCCATAGAGAAGCTGAGGTCTCTGATGACTCGCTCCCCTACGACCGCCTAAGTTATGGGACACCTTTACCTTTAACTTTAACTTTTTCATGCTGTGCGTGTTTCTGTCATCCATCCCACCAGTCGTAGTAGCCTAGATGGTCTTCTGTCCCATCAAATGCGGATGGGGTTTTAAAGTGCTAGGCAACCCCTACCTAACTTGGAAATCTCCGCTGGAACGTAATTACAACCACAACAAAATCACCACGTATAGGGAAAGATGTTCAGCATGAGTTCACGGACGGGATTTAGGTTCATAGTCTCATTTGAAGGATTTTAAAGGCTGAGGAGTCAGTTCCACTGTTCTCTGTAGAGCAAAATTTCCTGTAACGGGCACCTCAGTGATGAGACTTTAAACCGAGGCCCCGTGTGCGAACGCACGCAGAACATCTTGCGCACACGTTAAATCCTGTTCCGCTTTTCGTAAGAGTAGGCAATCGTGTGCCGGTGGGAACAGATGACATTTACAAAACTGCATACACACGGGGACTGGATGTAAAAAAAAAAAGTACAAGAGTGCTTATCCCATTATCCTCGATATAAAAGAATAAACCAAATCAAAATAAATCAAATCAAATCAATGACTTGAACCTGTGCCCTCGGCGACTGTCAGACCAAGAGCATGATGCTCAAACCACAAGGTTGTTCCGCCCAGTTCTGGAACAAACTTTTTAAAAAATAGAAGCAAACGAATGAACAAATATAAGCAGAAACAGTATCACACTAACAGGGTAAGAATGATAGAGACACCGAAATTAAAACATAGTGTGTAGATGCTTCAGTGTGGGTTACTGCCTTCAAAACAGCTGTATAGTGGTTTGGCTTTTTTCGAGTAGTTTTCTTTGCGACTTTCAGTTGAAGGTTCGCTTCATGCGACGATTTTCTGTTTTAACTGGTCCTGAGGACAGTCAGATGGTTAGATCGTGTTTTGTCACATTGTTTGAAAACCATGGGTGTGTCTTTAGCTGGCTGTGGCGCAAGCACTTCATGTGTATTGATGAAAAATTGGTTTTTAGCCATTCAAGGGTGGAAAGCACCTGATCGATTTTTTTTAAACACAAAAAGAAGGGGAGGAGTTGAACGAAAGAATAAAGAAAGAAAAGAAAAGAAGAAGGACAAGAACAGAAAGACATAATGAAGGGAAAAGGAAGGAAAAGAAGGAAAGACTAAACTAAAGATAGGAAAGAAAAAGAGAAAGAAAGAAAGAAAGAAAGAAAGAAAGAAACAAAGACAGAGTCAGACAGACAGACAGACAGACAGACACACAGACAGACACACAGACAGACACACAGACACAGAGAGAGAGAGAGCCCTGTGATAGCCCTAAAGTGGTCCTCGTTGTCGGTAGAGCTATAAACAACTTGAATAAATTCAACAGATAAATGCAAAGGGTCTTTATGTTACATCAGCTGTATGATGTACCAGTATGGTCACACATTGCCGAGAGTGATGGCAAGTCCAATCAGAGTGTCATTCATGGCATGTAGGAATTGTCAGGTTTTGTAACGTGGCCAAAACTGTTGCAAGTCTGAAAGCAGAAGTGTCCAAGGCTGATGGTCAACTGTCGGTCAGCAGGTTATGTCCCTTGCCAAAACTGTAACAGCGTTTTTTGCTGGGTAGGGTTTTTGCGGGGGGGGGGGGGGGGGGGGGGGGGGGGGGGGTTGGTTGGGGGTTTTTTTGGGGGGAGGTCTTTTTATTCGTTGATGTTGCAACCTATGTTCTTTCTCCGCCACACGTTTGTGCATCAGCATGCGTGTAGGCACACACGCATAGATGACGTGTATATGAACGCACACAACTAAGTGCATGCTTGTGCATACACATAAATGTACGCACACATGTGTGTGCGCGCGGAAGCACACGCGCGCGTGCGCGCAGACACACACACACACACGCGCGGGCACACACACACACACACACACACACACACACACACACACACACACACACACACACACACACACCACACTCACTGTCGCACAGCAACAACTCAGCACAATGGATATGCATAGATCAAGTGTTTGAATACGATCGATTCTCTGAGAATTTCCCCCCGAGTTCTTCACCGCAAGAATTTTCAAAGATTTTAAATCTTCTCCCTACCCCCTACACCACCACCACCCCCTCGTGTGTTTTTTTTCTTTACCTCAAAGGACGCGTCACGTGTTACACTTACCATATTAATAAATGGAGGTGTAACGGGGGGGGGGGGGGGGGGTTCTGTTTGTGTATGTGTTTGTTTTGTTTCTGTTTTAATATCAAGCAAATGAGGAATGCTTCCCTAGTTGTCATTGCATTGGGCTTGACCCTTATTAGGCTCAAAATACTGAGCGTACGCAGATTTACTGAAGTATTGTGTAGGATGTGTTGAAAAACTAAAGAAGTAAACAAACAAAAGCCCATAGAGATAAAGCGTTGGTAGATTTGGTTGATGGGTGGGTTGGTTGATTGGTTGGTTGGTTAGTTAGTTGGTTGGGGGAGGGTTGTTTTGTTTTTGTGGTTGGTTGGTTTTGTTTGGGGTTGTTTTGTTGTGCTTTTGGGTTTGGGGGGGGGTTTTGGGGGAGAGAGAAGCGCTTAAACAGGTTCAGATGGCTTGGTGATAAAGACAACAGCTAGTGATTTAAACCGCACTACTGCCAGAAGCTATAAGTATTGTTTCAAGTAATGGAAACGGGTGTGCTTCTATTTCAAAGCGCTCCTTCCATGCCCAGCATCATTAGTTTCATTTTCGTTGTCATAGATACCTGCGTGTGTTCGGGCGCCCTATTGTAAAGACATTCCAGCGCACAGCGCATAAACCCAGCCATTCTTATTCATTACAGTAGACATGTAGATACCGACAATAACTGGACGATAAGATACAGTACTATTTAATACCCGACTACTTCATTTGCGCGTTTTAAAACCTAAAACACCATCTTTGGAATCGATGAAGTAGTATGGCCAATCGATGAAGTAGTATGGCCAATCGATGAAGTAGAATGGCCAATCGATGAAGTAGTATGGCCAAGGCAAAGTCCTCGTCAGTTTTTGACGTAAACAGAAATGCCAAGGTGTAGCCAACATTTTATTCTTTGACATGTCATGCAGGGATTGTTTTTTCCTTCGTGACAAGCTCCTGGCATAACAACTTAAACTCTCCTTTACAGGAAGAAAAAAGTCCTCTGAAGTTATGAGTCCGGCTGCCTATTTGGCGAGGTAATGTGAAAACTGCCATCCACGCAAACTTCTCATCTCAGTATGTTCTTTAGATCTCACAGTGATTCGAAGTCCTTGGGATGAGACTATAAACCGAGATCCCGTGTGTGAACGCACGTAGAACATCTTGCGCACAACGTTAAATCCTGTTCCGCTTTTCGTAAGAGTAGGCCATCGAGTGTCGGTGGGAACAGATGACATTTACAAAACGCATAACACGGGACTGGATGTAAAAAGGCACAAGCAGTGCTTATCTCATATCCTTGAATAAAAGAATAAAAATAAAATTAAAATAAATAAAATAAAAGGCGGGATGAGTGAAATGGTGACTATTCTGGGTAATTGCCAAGGTGTTGTTAATCTAAGGAACGACCAACAACAACACCAACCCAGCGGCAATAGCTGTGGCATTGGTGGTCCCTTTTGTTCCAGTAATTTGCTTACATTTCACAGGTGTTAAGTATTAGGCTTTCATCTGTGTTGAGAGAGCATGTAAGTAGGCACCAATCAGTCTCGGAAGACTATGGAGTTGCGCTCTAGTCTTTAGAGCGCAAAACCTGGGTAAGTATGTATGGAGGCAAACTGTGTAATGTTTTCTTTTTTCTAAATCTCTTATCCTCTAATGTAGAGCATGTGTAATGTTTTCTTTTTATCTACTTTTTAAAAAACTTTGTGGCACATAGTCTCGCTTCCTTTTTATTTATTTTTTTTGGGGGGAGTGGGGAGGTTCGATCTGTGCTTGGGTGAATTTTTTTCTTATTCCTTTTTCAGTCTTTAGATTTCGTATTTCTATTTTGGGTTGTTGAGAAGAATTAGCATAAAATAAAGCTGTCCAAACAAACATAACTTCTTGTCTTCGTCTCTAATCCTCTCTTCTCCTCCTCCTCCCCCACCTCCTCCTCCTCCTCCTCTCTCTCTTCTTCATCTTCTTCTCTCTTCTTCTTCTTCTTCTTCTTCTTCTTCTTTCTTCTTCTCTTCTTCTTCTCTCTTCCTTCTTTTTTTTCTTTCTTATTCTTCACAATTCTTCTTCTATTCTTCTCCTCTTCTTCATTCTTCCAATTCTTCTCCTTCTTTCGCATTCTTCTTCCAATTCTTTTTCGCAATTCTTCTTCTTCTTTTCTTCTTCTATCTTCTTCTTCTTCTTCTCTTCTTCTTCTTCTTCTTCTTCATCTCTTCTTCTCATTTATTCCCTGTCCTATTCTCTTTTCCTCTCCTACCCCTTTTCTTTACCCTCTCCACCTTCTCTCATCTTCTCTTCCTGTTTCTTCCTCCTCCTTCTCATTTTCAACTCTTTCTTTCTCCTCGCCTCCACGTACTTTCTTCCTTTTCCTATTATATGTTCTTTGCTCTTTTCTCTTTTCCGCCTTTTTCTGTTTTTTTTTTCTCTATATATTCTTTCTTCTTTCCATCATTCCTGCTTTCTTGTTGTTGCTCTCCTTCTTCTTCTTCTTCTTCTTTCTTCTTCTTCTTCTTCTTCTTCTTCTTCTTCTTCTTCTTCTTCTTCGCAATTCTTCTTCGCAATTCTTCTTCGCAATTCTTCTTCGGAATTCTTCTTCTTCTTCTTCTTCTTCTTCTTCTTCGCAATTCTTCTTCTTCGGAATTCTTCTTCTCTTCTTCTTCTTTTTTCTTTCTTCTTCTTCTTCTTCTTCTTCTTCTTCTTCTTCTTCTTCTTCTTCTTCTCTTCTTTCGCAATTCTTCTTCTTCGCAATTCTTCTTCGCAATTCTTCTCGCAATTCTTCTTCGCATTCTTCTTCTTCGGAATTCTTCTTCTTCTTCTTCTTCTTCTTCTTTCTTCTTCTTCTTCTTCTCTTCTCTTCTTCGCAATTCTTCTCTTCTTCTTCTTCTTCTTCTTCTTCTTTGCAATTCTTCTTTTTCTTCTTTGCAATTCTTCTTCTTCTTCTTCTCTTCTTCTTCTTCTTCTTCGTCTTCTTCTTTTTTCTTCTTCTTCTTCTTCTTCTTCTTCTTCTTCTTCTTCGCAATTCTTCTCGCAATTCTTCTTCGCAATTCTTCTTCTTCTTCGCAATTCTTCTTCTTCGCAATTCTTCTTCTTCTTTGCAATTCTTCTTCTTCTTCGCAATTCTTTGCAATTCTTCGCAATTCTTCTTCTTTGCAATTCTTCTTCTTCTTCGCAATTCTTCTTCGTCGCAATTCTTCTTCTTCGCAATTCTTCTTCTTCGCAATTCTTCTTCTTCTCTTTTTCATCTTCTTCTATTTTTTTTCTTCTTCTTCGCAATTCTTCTTCTTCGCAATTCTTCTTCTTCGCAATTCTTCGCAGTTCTTCTTCTTCTTCGCAGTTCTTCTTCTTCTTCGCAGTTCTTCTTCTTCTTCGCAATTCTTCTTCTTCGCAATTCTTCGCAATTGTTCTTATCCTACCCCTTTTCTTTACCCTCTTCCACCTTCTCCTTCTTCGCAATTCTTCTTCTCCTTGTTCCTTCTTCTCCTGTTCCTTCTCATTTTCAAGCTCTTTCTTTCTCCTCGCCTCCGCCTACTTTCTTCCTTTTCCTATTCTTCATGCTCTTTTCTTCTTCTTCTTTTGTCAGTTTTTTTTTTCTTCATATATTTTTTTTTCAATTTCTAGTCTTCTTCCTGTAATGTATTCCTAGGAAACGCAACAGTAGAGAGAGAGAGATTGCTCGTTGCAACGATTGACTGACGGGAAGAGTTGGGACTTGATTTAGACATGGGGCAAATGTCACTTGTCAACCTGTGTCAACCTGTAGCGCTATCGCTTATGGTTTATTGTCTGTCACACGGTGACTCTCTGTCTGTCTGTCTGTCTGTCTTGTCTGTCTGTCTGTCTGTTGTCTGTCTGACTATCATTCTCTCGGCTTCTGTCTGTTTGTCGGTCGAGCGGTCTCTCTCGATCTCTCGATCTCGATCTCGATCGCGATCTCTCTGTCTCTCTCTGTCTGTCTCTGTCTCTGTCTTCTGTCTCTCTCTCTCTCTCTCTCTGTCTCTCTCTCTGCTCTCTCTCTCTCTCTCTCTCTCCTCTCTCTCTCTCTCTCTCTCCTCCTCTCTCTCTCTCTCTCTATCTATCTCTCTCTCTCACACACACACACACATAAACACTCACACACAAACACACACACATATATAAACACACACACACATTAACACACATACAAACACATAAGCACACACACAAACACATAAGCCCCCACCCACAACACACAAACACACACAACACACACACACACACACTCACAACACACACACCACACACACACAAACACACACAAACACACACACACACGCACACACATACACACAACACATACACACACACATAAAAACAACACCCACACACACACACACACACACACACACCACACACACACCACACACACACACACACAAACTAACCAAACAAAGAAACAAGGATGATATAATATTTCCTTTTGCAAAAAAAAACAAAAAAAACAAAGAACATTATCTGCCATTTGCTTGAAAATCGATACGATCTTAACCCAAATCAATGTTCTCTCAAAAGAATATTTCTTCCCTTCTCCTCTCTCCCTCCCCCTTCATTCCCCTTCCCCCTTCTCCCTCTCCTTCTCCTTCCCTACTTCTTTGATCTTTAGAGATGAAACTACAGGTTTTCCAGTAAATGTTGTTTGATACATCTTATTAATCATTTCTTAAGGCAGTTCAGTGTGGTTTAAAAACCATAGGATGCAAAAGAAGAAAAAAGACAACGATAATTAGTTCAATGTGGATAATGTGACATGTGGCTGTGAATTGAGTGGGCTGGATAGAAGCTCTAGGCTTCCTGTTGTTCTTTGTGATGTGAAGTGTCGTAAGATCAAGTAATATTGTTGTTGGGGAATATTTTTCAGACAAAAAGATAGTGTAAGTCAGTTCCATAGATAGAACTGGAGCTGTAAACTTGTTTTTCTTGCTCAAGTGTATGCGTTTCACACAGATACATCTGCTGTGACTGAAAGTAGTGTACAATACAATACAATACAGTACAATACAACTCTACAACTGTAAAACACACACAACAGAGAAAATTCATATATTACAGTTTTTACCTAACAAAATTATTAAGCAACTGCCAAATGGAGAACCCATAAGACGTATTTTCGTTCTACTTTTGAGCGCTCCTTTTGTTTCTTTTTCTTCCATTCTTCAGCGAAAGCTCCAAGGTTGTCCAAAGGTGGGACTTTGCCTATAATTACGCACCCGTTCACCTACCATAGAGTTATCCCATTCGGGAACATCTAAACCCAACACCAGTGTGAGTGCATATTTTTACAAATTGTCATCTGTTCCCATCAGCACTTAATGGCCTAAGCGTTCGAAAGATCAAACGGGCTTTTAACATGCGCGAAAAATATTCTGCGTGTATTTTGCACATGTGACCTCAGGATATAGTCTCATCCGAAGGACTTTGGAGAAATCAGTACTGAAGTTAACTCCAGTGGGAAAATCCCCTCGAATGGTGGTGGGTGGTTCGATCCCGGGCCGTCAGATCGAGAGCTGAGCGCTCTAACCACTAGGCTATCCTGTCCCCACGTTTGACTTTCAAAATTGGCAGTGTAGGAGTTTTACGTGTCTCGTGTTCTGGATGGGGTTTTGAAACAAGTTTGAGCAAAAAACTTGTTCGAGGCATTTTTGTGTGTGGGAGGTAGTTTTTCTGGAGGTAACGTTGTATGTGTAACAGGAGAGTGCATTGTTCGGGTAGTGGAAGTGAAGGTGTGCTTGTAGCTCCACAGATCCTGCTGGATCACTTTGCTTTCTGTGTGTGTGTGTGTGTGTTTGTGTGTGTGTGTGTGTGTGTGTGTGTGTGTGTGTGTGTGCGTGCGTGCGTTTGTGTCTGTGTGTGTTGTGTGTGTGTGTGTGTGTGTGTGTGTGTGTGTGTGTGTGTAGTGTTCTTCTTCAGTTTTTAACGTCTTTCCACTTTAAGTGATACAAGGGTGGGTGGGTGGGTGGGTGTGTGTGTGCGTGCGCGCGCGCGTGTGTGTGTGTGTGGGGGTGTTTGTGTGTGAGCATAAGTGTGTGTGTATTTGTATGTGTGTGTTTGTGTGTGTATGTGCCTGCGTGCATGATACGTGAAAGTATGTCTTCCCTTCTGCAGAGATAAGTGAACAGATGCATTATCGAATCTTTTAAACAACTTCGCTCCACTCATTGAGCAATTGATTGATTGACCTATTCCATATAAAAGCTTCTGTCTTTAATTATTGCATCAGCTCATTTTCCTTGATGCACTTTAAAACTGATTGATTTATTGCTTGATTGACTGATGGATTTATCGTATTATGACTGATTGATTGATTGGATTAATTGTTTAAATATGTAAGATTGCCACTCTACCTGAAATTTCTGGTTGCTGCCAACAAAGTGTTGAGTGTGAAACAGTTTGAAACAGTTGTTATTAGTTATTCATTTTTAATTATTTTATCTTTTATATCGAAGATAATAGAACAAGCGCTCATGTGCTTTTTACATCCAATCCCCGTGTGCATTCAGTTTTGTAAATCTTGTCATCTGCTCCCACCGGCACAACACTGGCCTACTCTTACGAAATGCGGAACAGGATTTAATGTGTGCGCAAGATGTTCTACGTGCGTTCGCACCCGGGGCCTCGGTTTAAAGTCTCATCCATAGGAATTTTTGGGAGTGTGGAGCCAGCACTGTTGTTAACTCCAGGAGAAAATTCCCTCGACCGGGAATCGAACCCGGGTCGTCAAATTGCGAGCGCATGTTCTGACCACTAGGCTATCCCATCTCCTTTGCGATTAGTGCAGGGTGGTAAGTTAAGGAAACACAAACAACATTCATTATGGAAGTTAGCGCAGTTGTACTTCCTCTTCTCAGACAC
>CM060330.1:10022736-10030236 GCA_030674155.1 Stramonita haemastoma
GCAACCTTTGCTAATCCTCACTCTCCCGTAACAGAAATTCAACACAGGCATGCACAAACGCCTGCATGCAGTCACACAAACTCACTCTCTCTGTCTCTCTGTCTGTCTGTCTGTCTGTCTCTGTCTGTCTGTCTGTCTGTCTATCTGTCTGTCTCTCTCTCTCTGTCTCTCTGTCTCTGTCTCTGTCTCTGTCTCTGTCTCGTCTCTCTCTCTCTCTCTCTCTCTCTCCTCTCTCTCTCTCTCTCTCTCTCTCTCTCTCTCTCACACACACACACACACACACACACACACACACATACGCACGCACACACGCACACACAACCAACACACACACGCACGCACGCGCACACACACACACACACACGCATATTTCTGAGCATCCTAAAGGTTTCATTTCCTGACTCCTAGTGTCGATGTGGTTTGGTGTGTGTGTGTGTGTGTGTGTGTATGTGTGTGCGTGTGCGCGCGCGCGTGCGTGCGTGTGTGTGTGTATGTGTGTGTTTGTGTGTGCGCGCGCGCGTGTGTGTGTGTATGTGTGTGTTTGTGTGTGTGTATGTGTGTGTGTGTGTGGTACATGTGTTACATGTTTTATTGATGTTTTTGTATAGTTTTTCTTGGGGGTGTAATTATATTGCCCAACATGTGCCTCTCGTCTGACAAGATAACGTTCGTTATACATGGAAACTCACTTTAATGGAAAGGGTTTCCTGTGTGGCACTGTAACTGGAGTGATAGAGCGTTTGATTTCTATCTCTGTGGATCCACGAAGTCGTGGGTTCGAATCTCAGCAGGAGCATCGAGTGAATTAAGCGCTTTAATGTTTGTTTTATAAAATTCAGCCCTATACAAATTTCATACATTATTCTATCTATCTATCTATCTATCTATCTATCTATCTATCTATCTATCTATCTATCTATCTATCTATCTATCTATCTATCCCTTAGTCTGGCGACCGTGGGGGCACCCCTGAAGACTTGACAACCAGTTTGCTCCTTTGCTCTCTCTGTTCTGCCTTTCTCAAAGTTTTGTTGAGTTCTAGGCCTGTCCATTCGCTGATGTTGTCCTCCCATCTCTTCCTTGGTCTGCCTCTTTTTCTTCCTCCTTGGACAGTGCCTTGCAGTATTGCTTTTGCAAGTCCTTTTGATCTTGTTACATCCCTACGAAAACCTTCTATCAATCGTAAAGAAGCGTAAACTTCAATCCATTATTATTATCATTAATTAAGGGTGAGGATATTTACCATATCCTACGTCAACTTCTAGCGCAGACCTCCAAGAAACTTTATTCGTGTATATATTTATATATTAGAAGATCGCATATACACGTTAAACATCCTCTATGTAATATTCACGTCAGCGTTCGGTGGGTTATTGAAACATGGACACATAAACAAAACGCACCCTTTGTTTTGCAAGGGGTGGGGTCGGCAAAGTGCAACTAGACTAGGAGGTATGGCTTGAGAAAAAAAAATTAATGTTAGTGCACTACCCCCATCGACTCCTGGAGGAGTTAAGGGAGAGATGAGATGAGAGAAGAGCAGGAATGTTTTCTGAAGGCTTGTTAGTTTTTTATTTCGTTCCTCGGTTAGAGCTCCGGTGGAATTCACCGATGGTGACATTTTGCACATGCGACCGTTTTTACCCACCATTAAGGTAGCCGTATTCCAACTTCGTGGATGGTTTCCGAACACAACACCTGCAAGCATGCTTTTTTGTCATTTGTTCCTTCCTACCTTCGGATGAGACTATAAACCGAGGCCCCGTGTGCGAACGCACGCAGAACATCTTGCGCACACGTTAAATCCTGTTCCGCTTTTCGTAAGAGAAGGCCATCGCGTGCCGGTGGGAACAGATGACATTTACAAAACTGCATACACCACGGGGACTGGATGGAAAAAAACACATGAGTGCTTATTTCATTATCCTCTCTACAAAAGAATAAAATATAAATAAATAAAATGGCCTACCCTTTCGAAAAGCGGAAAGGGTTTTTAACATATGTACAAGATGTTCTGTGTCCGGTTGCACACGGGGACTCGGTTTATAGTCTCATCTAAAGGACTTTAGGGGAATGGAGTCAGCACAAATGTAAACTCCAGGGTAACATTCCCTAAAACGGGCGGCACCGTGGAGGCTCGATCCCGGGCCGTTTATTTCTATTTTATTCCTCAGATCGCGAGCACAATGATGTAACCACTGGGCTATTCTGTCCCCCTTGTATAATCGTAGTATAATCATCCTCTGAGTAATTTGGTTCCTGGTGTGTTTTCCCATCCCACGTTTTGCGCGTTTAGTGTTCTGTGCCCCCGTCCCACCCCCCTCTTTCTATGTCTGTGTCTGTGTCTGTCTGTCTCTCTCTCTCTATGTCTCTCTCTCTGTCTCTGACTCTGTCTGTTTGTCTGTCTGTCTCTGTCTGTCTCTCTGTCTCTGTCCTCTCTCCCTCTCCCTCTCTCCCTCTCTCTCTCCCTCTCTCTCTCTCCCTCTCTCTCTCTCTCTCTCTCTCTCTGTCTGTCTGTCTGTCTGTCTGTCCTCTCTCTCTCTCTCCTCTCTTCTCTCTCTCTCTCCTCTCTCTCTCTCTCCTCTCTCTCTCTCTCTCTCTCTCTCTCTCTCTCTCTCTCTCTCTCTGTCCCTCTCTCTCTCTCTCCCTCTCTCTCTCTCTGTCCTCTCTCTCTCTCCCTCTTGTCCCAAAGAGTATACCAGTTGACTAAAATTAAACATTTCCTAGACTACCATTCAAAGAAATTATTTTTTCATGCTTATATACAATCCTCAATAGACTATGCTTCAACCCTCTGGGATTCTGCCAGTGCAAACACTATGAAACCATTATTAAGCCTACATAAACGTGCTCTCAAACTTATCCTTCTGAAGAAAACAACCTTACTTGAAGTGGATTTCACTCAGCTAAGTATTCTCCCCCTACAACAAAGACTGAAATATAACAAAGGCATAATGATGTTTAAAATAATGGCAGGAGCTGTTCCCACATCCTTAAGAGATAAGTTCCCAATGAATCATTCCAGAAATACTGAAAAGCCAAGTGTCCCAATCCCAAGAATAGACTTGTTCAAGTCTAGTTTGCTATACTCAGGCCCTGTGCTGTGGAATTCCCTTCCCGATTCAATTAAACAGCACCAATCATTGACAACATTCAAAAATCACCTTCAATTTCACTTGATGCATCAAAAATACTGAATCAGACTCATCCTGTTGGATATATACATATATATGTGTGTATGTGTATATGTGTGTGTGTATTTATGTATATATATATATATATGTATATGTATATATATATATGTATATATATATGTATATATATCACCATATCCCTCTCCCTCTCTCTCCTCCCTCCCTCCCTCCCTCTCTCTCTCTCTCTCTCTCTCTCTCTCTCTCTCTCTCTCTCTCTCTCTCTCTGTCTGTCTGTCTGTCTCTTCTATCTTGATGAAGGCTGTATTCATACTTATGTTTTCAATTTTAATCTGAAATTTGATTATTATTGAGTTTGATAAATGTTATTTTAATATCTCAATGTTTTAAGTTTAGTTAGTATGTGTTTTTTTAATTATGCTGTGTTGTTATTCATTTTTGTGATTACATAGGCTATTCACTGAGATTGATCATTACAGTATATATAAACTATGTGTATTTTATCTACGATGTGTAGATGTTCATTTTTATAGCTATATTGAATTTGATTTGTGTGTCACTAGTTAGTGATTCTCTCTCTCTCTCTCTCTCTCTCTCTCTCTCTCCTCATCTCTCCTCTCTCTCTCTCTCTCTCTCTCCTCTCTCTCTCTCTCTCTCTCTCTCTCTCTCTCTCTCTCTCTCTCTCCTCTCTCTCTCTCTCTCTCTTACCATCCATATTGAGAAATGTTTGTTCATATCTTGTACTCCCTTTTTGATAATTACGTGTGATGAATGTAATGATTTCCATGTAAAATTTTAATTAATGATCGTAAAAAAAAGGATAAAATAACACTGAACAATTTTGTCCACTACCACATAAAATATAATTAGAAACATACATTTTATGATTGTGCTCAGAAGATTGATAAGATATAAGATATTAGGGTATATATGTCCCAAAATATGTGCCTTACAGCGGATAGATTCCTCTTGTGTTCCGTTCGGTTATGATTTCACTCAGAATTCAAGGCATATATTTCCTTAGAATGAAGTGTTTTTTTATGAAATGTGCGAGAACCAGTGAAAATGTGTGTGTGTGTGTGTGTGTGTGTGTGTGTGTGTGTGTGTGTTTGTGTGTGTGTGTGTGTGTCTATATGTGTTTGTGTGTGTGTTTGTGTGTGTGTTTGTGTGTACGTGCGTGTGAGTGTGTGTGTGTGTATGTGTGTGTGATTGAGTGTATGTTTCTGTGTATATGTGTGTGTGAGAATGTGTGTGTGTCTGTGTGTGTCTGTGTGTGTGTGTGCGTCTGTGTGTGTGTGTGTGTGTGTGTGCGTCTGTGTGTGTCTGTGTGTGAGTGTATGTAGAACATTATCCGATTGATAAAAATGTTTTGCCTATTTTGAAACATCTAGGATGTTCTATGTAAAAAAAAACATAATGATAATAATTCTGATTTATTTTAATTATATTTTTATTGGTAGTATGTCTCCCCCCCCCCCCCCCCCTCAAATAAGGATATTAGTTCTTAAAATTTCCCCTTTATCCAAATGTATGATTTATATCACATGTATAATTTTTGACAGATGGTGGTGGTTTGATGTTTTTTCTTGAGTTGTTTATTTCATTTTGTTCTCTTGTTTGCTCTTTATCCATTAACGCTTTCTTCTCTTCCATAATCAAAATCTTTTATTGTGACTTCAGATTTTTGTTTTCTGATCGAGTGCATTTTTTTTTTTATTACCTTTTCATATATAGTGTCCTTATTCTTGGGTGTTGTTTGGTATTGCGTAAAGTTTATTGTTTAGTATCTTCTCAATTTGATGTAACCCTGAAAAGGGCGGGGACTGGATGTAAAAAAGCACACAAGTGCTTATCTATTATCCTCGAATAAAATACTTTGCCTTGCCTTGCCTTGCCTCTCCCCCTCTCTCTCTCTCTCCCTCTCCCCATCTCTCTCTCTCTCTCTCTCTCTCTCTCTCTCTCTTCTCTCTCTCTCTCTCTCTCTCTCTCTCTCTCTCCTCTCTCTCTCTCTCTCTATCTATCTATCTATCTATCTATCTATCTCTCTGTCCGGTGTTTGATGAGGAGAACTGGGATGTATCAAACATGCCTTCTTGTCCTTACCATGATATACCTATCAGGTTTATAGAGCCTCTCTCAGAAGCTGCATAATCTGACAGGAAAAGCGAAATATAGCTTTCCAGATGAAAATTTTAGTGGTATTGGGTTCGTGTTTCAGAACACACAGCCCCCCCCCCCCCTCTCTGTCTGTCTGTCTGTCTCTCTCTCTCTCTCTCTCTCTCTCTCTCTCTCTCTCCTCTCTCTCTCTCTCTCTCTCTCTCTCTCTCTCTCTCTTTCTTTCTTTCTTTCTTTTCTTTCTTTATCCTTTCCTTTTTCAAGTTTTAATATCTGTTTTATCCGGAATAAAATGCTAGACGATAGACACCTGGAATCCTTTAGGGGAGGGGGGGGGGGCTCTCTCTTTCTTTCTTTCTTTCTTTTATTCTGTCTTTATCATTTCCTTTTTCAATTTTTTACAGATCTGTTTTATCCGGAATAAAATGCTACACGATAGACACCTGGAATCATTTTGGGGGGGGGGGGGTTACATATTTTCAGCTCATACATAAACTAGGTATGACAGATTTGAAAAAATGCGCACAAGAAAGGGGTTTTTGTGGGGGGTTTTAGGGGGTGGGGGGGTGGTTCTTCCTATTTCAGAGACGTCTGCTGTTTCTTGGAACTGCTTTCATAACAAGTAAAAAACAATTATTTTTTCTTGGCAGTGAAAATGGCCGTGTCCTCTTATTTGTTATCTCCCTTTTGACTGTATTCACTCCCTTCCCTCAATTACTACAATTGTTTCCAAACTGTTCCTGTCTGAAACTTGTTTCGCTCGTTTACATGGTTCCACACAAAAACAGAAGCATTGTTACAAACACGACAAGGTTCTGTAAAAGCTAGCTGTATTATAAAAATAAGACAGAAGGAAAAGAACCTTTTTTTAGTCTAGAAGATATTTTTAACTACTTTTCATGATATTTCATTAAAGAAATCCAAATCTACGTAAATGACATGCAAGTTAGTTTAGCTCGCTTATGAGTTAGTAGTTAGTGGATCTCTGCAGTGGCGTACATTAAAACAAGGTAGCAAGAAACCACATGTAAGTGGTTGCTTGACATACATCATTAAGTGTAATTTTCTTATCCACACATGCACACGCTAGTTTCCTCATTAAATACGCACACAAACACATACGTATATTTGCCTACAAACAGACTAACAGGCAAACACCACACACACACACACACACACACACACACACACACACACACACACACACACACACACACACACACACACACACACACACACACACACACACTAGTTGGCCAATTAAATACGCACACAAACACATACGTATATTTGTATACAAACAGACTAACACACACACACACACACACACACACACACACACACACACACACACACACACACACACACACAGATATAATATATATACATATATATACTGTATATGTATATATATACTGTATATGTATACTGTATATGTATACTGTATATGTATACTGTATATGTATGTATGTATGTATGTATGTATGTATGTATGTATGTATGTATGAACGTATGTATGTATGTATGTATGTATGTATGTATGTATGTATGTATGTATGTATGTATGTATGTATGTATGTATGTATGTATGTATGTAAATATAGATAGATAGATAGATAGATAGATAGATAGACAGACAGACAGACAGACAGACAGACAGACAGACAGACAGACAGATAGATAGATAGACAGATAGATAGATAGATAGATAGATAGATAGATAGATAGATAGATAGATAGATAGATAGATAGATAGATAGATAGATAGATAGATAAATAGATGCAATCAGCTAATGTTTATTTGGGAACCTATATGAAGACATATTCAGCATTTCAAAATCAAAAACAGCTTGCTGTGCGTCTTTACCCATTTTAAATGGAAAATAGATTTTTTCTAAGCCGACAGTTTTGCTGATAGAAAGGAACTTTCACCCTGAAACTTAATATTGCTTCTGATGTGTGGGAGTGGAGAAAAAAGTGTGTATGAGAGAGAGAGGAGAACGCTGTGTGTGTGTGTGTGTGTGTGTGTGTGTGTGTGTGTGTGTGTGTGTGTGTGTGTGTGTGTGTGTGTGTGTGTGTGTGTGTGTGTTGTTTGTGTGAGAGAGAGAGAGCTTGCATGGGTCTATCTGTCTGCCTTTGTGTGTGTGTGTGTGGTGTTGTGTGTGTGTGTGTGGTGTGTGTGTGTGTGGTGTGTTGTGGTTGTGTGGTGTGTGTGTGTGTGTGTGTGTGTGTG
>CM060330.1:10040236-10042736 GCA_030674155.1 Stramonita haemastoma
TGTGACCATGGTATGCACAGCAAACAACAAGTAAATGCAAACAATGTGGAAAACCATTATTTTTCTAGGGGTAGGAGGCAAAGAAGAGAAGTATGTCTATTCCACCCTTAAACCCTGAATTCGGTATGGTATGGGAAAGAAGGTCGCATATGCCAAAATCTCACCTTTGCTGAACCTCGGATCTCTTGCCAATGAATTTTTTTTTTATATACCACTTTATGTCACAGCAGATTTCTCTGCATGAAATTCGGGCTGCTCTCCCTGGGGAGAGCGCGTCGCCACAAGTGCAGTGCCTACCCATTATTTGGGGTTTTTTCCTGTCTGCAACTGTATTTGTTTTCCTATCACAGTGACTTTTTTCTACAGAATTTTGCTAGGGACAACCCCATTGTTGCCGTGGGTTCTTTTACGTGCGATGAATAATGATGTGTAATGCACGGGACCTCGATTTATCGTCTCATCCGAAAGACTAGCACCCAGACCACCACTCATGGTCTAATGGATGGGGGAAAAGTTTTAGGCCCAAACTAGAAAATACATTAGAATAAAAGATGGTGCTTTAAGCTATGAATGCAACTACGACAACAAAGAATAAAAACAGAACTGTGGCTAGTTGTAACACAAATAGTATTGGTGGTTTTCTTAAACTATTTACGCTTTCTTCATCAGGCAACTCATATTTAAAAAGGTAAAGTGTCCCATAACCTGTGGGGTCGTAGGGTAGCAAGGCATCAGAGACCTCGGTTTCTCTAGGGGCCAGTATATTGAGGGCGGCGCCCATCTCCTCTCCCTCGCTGCTTTACCTTCCTTGATCTTAAAGAGGGCAGGTACTCATTGACAGCTGGGTGAACTTGGGGGACTGTACTGAAGCCAAGGCGCACAAACAGTCACCCATCCAATTAGTAATTACGCTCAACGCCGCTTAACCTTGGCTGGGGGAAAGCGAGCGCTCTGACCACTGAGCTATCCCGTCCCCAACTCATATTTCCAGACACAAAATCTAAAAAATTGCTGGTGGAATAACTTCGATGCCATTAACAAAACCTCCAGTGTTGTCCAAAACTTACTTTGTTGAGTATCAGGATCTAAACACTGTTTGTTGGGGTTTTTTTTTAATTTTCTTTGAAAGTGGTGGAAAACTACAAATATAGTACCTGTTGCAGCAAACGTTTATGAAAAGGGTGAACATTCCAGAAAGTGAAAGGTCATGAGTTTGACCCCTGCCTGACCCTGAACTTTCCCCCTCATCTTTTAGAGACCAGGAATTGATATCTGTTTGCTAGTCTTTGAGATAAGATGATAAACCGAGGTCACGTGTGTAACATCACATAATAGTGCTCATGGCAACAAGAGAGTTGTCCCTGGCAAAAATGTGTACATATAGCCACTCTCTTAGGGAATTAAATATACATGCAGGCAGGGGATATTTTTTCTTTATCAAAAATTATCCTGTGATGACGGGTTCTTCCAGGGGAGAGATGCTAGAATTTCATGACAACAGATCTGCTGCACCTAAGACAATACAATCCAATGTAGTACAACAACGCAATACACTGTGTGGGACTTGAACATCCACAGAAGAGGGTTGGACAAAACAGTCTTTAAAATCAAGTCTGCACAGAGTTATAGCTATTATTAGTATTACTGATCCCCGAAGTCCGAATGCAGCTACCTAAATGATGGGCAAAAACGTTTACATACGCAAAAATCTCACTATTAAATCTCCAAGCTCTAGTCTAGGAACGAACAGAAAAAAAAAGTATTCCTAGTTGTGTAGGGAGAGTAAACATGAATGTTGCAAGTAAAGTTGAATCTGGTATGAAAGGGTTAATTTTCTTCTTTTCTTTATCATTTTCTTCTTGTTTTTGTTTTAAATGTTCCAGCTACTATCAACAGCAACGTAAACATTTCACTCGTAACACTTTAAATGGATTTTTTTTTCTCCCTTAACAGATATTATGGGTGTAAGTGGCATGGTGTCTGCATATGTGTCTGTCTGGTTTCTTTTTCCCCTCATTTTTCAGGAGGGAAGGGGAAGGGGGGAGAGCAGAGTGTAGTTTCTTTTTAGAGGGGCCCAGAATAGAGGAGAGAGGAGGGAATGGAAAAGGGTGTAATCTGTAGTTTCCCGTTCTATTTTTATTTGGAAGGAGCGTGAAGGAAGGAATGTTTGGGGGATGGTAAGGAAGGATAAAGATTTCTAGATATTTTTTATATGGAGTGAGGGTGCAGAAAATCTGCAGTGTGCCTTCAGAAGCGTGAAACTGTTGCCAGAGTAGATTCCTGTGTGCTAACACGCCTCTCTGACTGTCCGGGAATGGGATCAAGTTTTGGAAGGATCCGTGTGTGTTTTAATTTGCATTGTTTTACTTTATTCTGATTTATATTATTTCTTCGTTCATTATTAGGGGCTTCTTATTACTTTTTCTACTTTGATTTTTTGGTGGATTTTTTTTACAGCCAAACTTTATATCAAAAAAAAATTTTTTAGAACGCTACGAAT
>CM060330.1:10054378-10056878 GCA_030674155.1 Stramonita haemastoma
GGAAGGTTGCATATGCCAAAATCTCACCTGAGATGAACCTCAGATCTCTTGCCAATGAACTATTCTTTTATTTTATTTTATTTTATACCACTTTATGTTACATCAGATTTCTCTGCATGAAATTCGGGCTGCTTTCCCCGGGGAGAGCGTGTCGCCACAAGTGCATCCCCTACCCATTATTTTGTTTTTTTTCCTGTCTGCAACTGTTGTTTCCCTACCAGAGTGACTTTTTTCTACAGAATTTTGCCAGGGACAACTCCATTGTTGCCATGGGTTCTTTTACTTACGCTAAATAATGATGTGTAACACACGGGACCTCTGTTCCTCATCTCATCCGAAAGACTAGCACCCAGACCACCACTCATGGTCTAATGGATTGGGGAAAAGTTTTGAGACCAAACTAGGAAATACATTAAAATGAAAGATGGTGCTATAAGCCCTGAATACAACTACGACATAAACAATAAAAACAGAACTGTGGATAGTTGTAACACAAATAGTATTAATGTTTTCTCTTAAAACATTAACACTTTTTTTATCAGGCAACTCATATTTCCAGACACAAACTCTGAAAAATTGCTGGTGGAATAACTTCAGTGCCATTTACAAAACCTCCAGTGTGTTCAAAACTTACTTTGTTGAGTATCAGGATCTAAACACTGTTTGTTGTAGCTTTTTTCTCTCCAAAAGTTGAGGAAAATCTACAAGTATAGTATCTGTTGCAGCAAGCATTTATGAAAGGGGGGCAGGGGTGAACATTCCAGAAAGTGAAAAGTCATGAGTTTGACCCCCACATGACCCTGAACTTCCTCCCCCCCCCCCCCCCCTCCCCATCTTCTAGAGACCAGGAGTGGACATCTGTTTGCTAGTCTTTGAGATAAGATGATAAACCGAGGTCACTGTGCAACATCATACAATAGTGCTCAGGGCAACAAGAGAGTTTTCCCAAGCACGTAAAGCCGCTCATTTAGGGAATTAAATATGCATGCAGACAGGGAAAATTTTTCTCTTTATCCAAAATTATCCTGTGATGACATGTTCTTCCAGGGGAGAGATGCTAGAATTTCATGACAACAGATCTGCTGTACCTAAGAGTGGGAAACAATACAATCCAATGTAGTACAACACAATACACTGTGTAGAATATAAACATCCACAGAAGAGGGCTGGACAAAACAGTCTTTAAAATCAAGTCTGCACAGAGTTATAGCTATTATTAGTATTGCTGATCCCCGAAGTCCGAATGCAGCTACCTAAATGATGGGCAAAAACGTTTACATACGCAAAACTCTCACTATTGGGAATCTCCAAACTCTCGTGAGGAACGAACAGAAAAAAAAGTATTGGTAGTTGTGTAGGGAGAGTAAAAATGAATGATTGCAAGTAAAGTTGAATCGGTATGAAAGGGTTAATTTTCTTCTTTTCTTTATCATTTTCTTCTTGTTTTTGTTTTGAATGTTTCAGCTACTATCAACAGCAACGTAAACATTTCATTGTAACACTTTATATGGATTTTTTTTCTCCCTTAACAGATATTATGGGTGTAAGTGGCATGGTGTCTGTATATGTGTCTGTCTGGTTTTCTTTTTCCCTCATTTTTCAGGAGGGAAGGGGAAGGGGAGGAGAGCAGAGTGTAGTTTCTTTTTAGAGGGGCCCAGAATAGAGGAGAGAGGAGGGAATGGAAAAGGGTGTAATCAGTAGTTTCCCGTTCTATTTTTATTTGGAGCGAGCGTGAAGGAAGGTAATGTTTGGAGGATGGTGAGGAGGGGTAAAGATTTCTAGATTTTTTTTATTTGAAGGGAGGGTGCAGAAAATGTGCAGTGTGCCTTCAGAAGCGTGAAACTGTTGCCAGAGTAGATTCCTGTGTGCTGACACGCCTCTCTGACTGTCCGGAATGGATCGAGTTGCAAGGATCCGTGTCTGTGATTGGTTTTCGGTTTTTTAATTTGCTTTATTTACTTTCTTCTGTTTTCTTTTATTTCTTTGTTCATTATTAGGAGTTTCTTATATTACTTTTTCTGCTTTGATTTTTTGTGGGATTTTTTTTTACAGCCAAACTCTATATCCCAAAAATATTTTTAGACCGCTACACATTTTACTGACTGTAGTTGTTTTTTTTAGTTGGATTATCTTCTATGAAAAATTGTTCTCTTTTATAACTCAGGGTTGTTGTTTGTTGCTTTTGTTGGGGGGTATGACTGAGTTTTGATGGGATTCTTTTGTGGCTAATAGTTCTATGTAGCTATTTTTTACGTATATTCAGTGACATTTATATTTGTTGGGATTTTTTTTCACAATAACAGTTTAGTGGGGTTTTAAATCAGGTTTTGTGGGGGTTTTAAATCAGGTTTGTGGGGGTTACCTTTCATTAGTTTATGATCTTGGGAGTGTATGATTTGATTTGTCCGGGGGGGGGGGGGGGGTGCTGCTTTGAATTTGGACAAGCTTTACTCGTTGTCTAGTCACAGAAGATATTCTTTTGCAATATTTTCTCAACCTT
>CM060330.1:10071878-10117073 GCA_030674155.1 Stramonita haemastoma
AAACACACTACACAGCTTCTGCTACTACGAGGCGAGACCATCCTGAAGCCTCACAAGTTCTCCTGTGGATGCATGGAGTGCCGCAACAAGATGAAATTCGACCAGCTGCGACTGGCCAAATATCGCCTCAATGCCTTCCGAGGCTTGGCCAGCGAGGCCTACATCTCCTTGTCCAGCAAGGACCCCATCCTCAGTGCCTTCGAGCTAGGAGCCGAGCTCAAGCGTCTCTCGCGCGTGGAGAAACATTTCAAGGTGAAGGTCGTTTATGGGTTATTTTTAGTTTATTTTGGGGGGAATGGTGTTTTGAGGGAAATGGGGGTGTGGGGGGGGTTGTGGGGGTGGGGTGGGGGGGTAGGGGGTGTATGTGTGTGTGTCTGTGTGATGATGATGATAATAATAATGATAATGATGGTAATAATAATGATAATAATAATAATATAATGATAATTTGATAATAACAAGAAGAAGAAGAAGAAGAACGATGATGATGATGACGAAGAACGATGATGATGATGACGATGACGACGATGATGATGACGACGATGATGATGATGACGACGATGATGATGATGATGACGACGACGATGATGATGATGACGACGACGATGGCGATGGCGACGATGATGATGATGACGATGACGACGACGACGATGACGACGTCGACGATGACGACGACGACGACGATGATGATGAGGAGGAGTACGATGACGACGATGATGATGATGACGACGACGATGATGATGATGACGACGATAACGACGACGACGACGACGATGATGATGATGATGATGATGATGATAGAAATAATAATGGTGATGATGATGATGATGATGATGATGATAGTAGTAGTAGTAGTAGTAGTAGTAGTAGTAGTAGTAGTAGTAGTAGTAGTAGTGTAGTAGTAGTAGTAAGGATAATAATAATAAAAGCATCAACACCAACAACAAAAACAACACTGACTTACTAACCACTCTACTCAGGCGGAATATCTGGACCTGGCTGAGCAGCTGAGTGACTACACAGTCAAGCTGCTGGACCGGGTTCGGACCAACAAGGAATTGGAGATCGTCCTCAACAAGAGCGGAAAGCCTGCCGTGGACAAGTACGAGTCTCTCGCCCGCTTCAAACTGGCCCTCAAGTTCAAGGAGAAGAAGGTAGTGTAGTGTAGTTTGGGTGAGGTGAGGGGGGGAGGGGGGGGCGGGGAGAGGGGTGTGGTTGTGTTGTGGTGTGGTGGTGGTGGTAGAGTGTGGTGGGGGGAGAGGGTGGAGGGGTGGTGGTGGTGGTGGTGGTGGTGGTAGAGTGTGGTGGGGGGAGTGTGGAGGAGATCGGTAGGGGGCTGGGGGAAGGGGAGAGAGAAGAAGGGAGAGAGAGGGGGGAGGAGGGTAAGATGGCGTGTGTGGATATTGTATGTATACGTGGAGGGATGTTGTTGTTGTTGTTGTTGTGTTGTGTGTGTGTGTGTGTGTGTGTGTGTGTGTGTGTGTGTGTGTGTGTGTGTGTGGCTGTGGTGTGTGTGTGTGTGTGTGCGTGTGTGTGTGTGCTTGATGTGTGTATTTATTTTTGATTTATTCTTTTATATCGACGATAATGGAATAAGCACTCATTTGCTTTTTTTCACCCAGTCCCCGTGTGTTTGAAGTTTTGTAAATATTGTCATCTGTTCCCACTGGCACACAATGGCCTACTCTTACGAAAAGAGGAACAGTGTATGTGTGGAGGAGGGTAGTATGTGTATTTTTGTGTATGTGCGAGGAGGGAGTGTTAATTTATGATAAGAGACATAGAGAATATATATATAAAAATAAATAAATAAAAATAATAAATAAATAAATAAATAATAACCTAACAATCCTTTCCTGCGGCGATTGTATATTTCAGTTTGTGGCGCACGCCAGCTGTCAGCAGCGCGTGGTACGCACATGGTACAACGGTTGGGGCGGCTGCAGAGGGCGGTGTGGTCACGCCGCATGGTCATGACCTTCCTCTTCGTGCTGGGCTATCCCTTCCTCGTTCTCATGCACCTCGTTCTGCCCGGCACACACGTGAGTGCAGTAGTGGTCAGGTCGTTTTGGAGTATAATGTTGTTGTATGATGAGCAGTAGTAGTAGTAGCAGAATTGTCGTCATTGTTATTGTCATCATCATCATCATCATCCAGCAGCAGCAGCAAGCAGCAAGCAACATTGTTGTCGTTATTGTTATTATCAGCACAGCAGCATTGCCATCGCGTATGCGTTGTCATCATCGTCGTCGTCGTTAGATTATATATATATATATATATATATATTATATATATATATATATATATATTATATATATATACATATATATATATATGTTGTGTGTTGTGTTGTGTGTGTGTGCTGTGTGTGTGTGTGTGTGTGTGTGTGTGTGTGTGTGTGTGTGTGTGTGTGTGTAAGAAAAACATAGAAAAACACAGACACACACGGGCACGCAGAACACACACACACACGCAAACACACACACACGCACGCAAAACAACAAACAAACAAAGAAACACACATACTCACACACACACCCACAAACACACACACGCACACACAAACACAACACACACATACATACATACAACTACATACATACATACATACATACATACTACATACATACATACATACATACATACATACATACATACATACATACATACATACATACATACATACACACAAACGCAGCCTTTACATGTAGTTTGCAATTGTTCAGCCTACAGTTTTAGATTTTAAAGTTCTCCATTGTTCGATTGTTTTTGTTATTATTTGCATTTCTTTTGCCATGTTTTGCAAGCATTCTTGTTATATAGTTTTGTAATCAGTCTTCTTATGTACATAATTACCAACACACTTTTTAAAAACCCTTATCTCTTTATTGCCCCCCCCCCTCCACCCCTCCTCCCTCGTCTAATATCACTTTAAGTGTACAGACGTAAAATCAAAGACACACACACAAACTCACACACACACACCCAACCCTCCCCCCCCCACACACACACACACATACACACATGAGTGCTTATTCCATTATCCTCGATATAAAACAATAAATGAATAAATAAAAAACCACAGCACCCAAATCCAACATCACTCAGTCAAGAGTGCTAAATTAAGTGCGCCCTTTCCTTTTACCTAGTCCAAGTGTGGTCAGTTGCTGCATAAATAGCACCAGCTGATCCTATCTGGGTTGGGATGGGATGGATTAATTAGCAGCTGAGAGGAGCTGAAAGTGGGGCAAACTCACAGCTGTGAAACACACACTACCCACCCTGCAGGCGACAGGAATCCTCAAGTTCCCAGTGGTCAAGTTCCCGAGTCACGCGGTGTCCTTTCTGGCCTTTCTGCTGCTGATCGTCCTAACACATAACACTAACACACTAACACTAACACACTAACACACACACCTAAACACACACACACACGCACACTACACACACTAAAACACACTACACACTAACACACTAGGTGGCTAGATGGGGGGGGGGGGAAATTCAATGCTTATTCAATGTACCATCTGAAAATGAAAATTTGACTTGACTTGACACACTAACACTCTCTCTCTCTCTCCTCCTCCTCCTCCCTCTCTCTCTCTCTCTCTCTCTCTCTCTCTCTCTCTCTCACCCACATCCACACCACACACACCACACACATCTCACCTCCACACACACACACACACACACAACTAACCCCACCCACCACACTAACACCCACCCCCCTCTCCTATCCACAGGCGACACGAATCCTCAAGTTCCCAGTGGTCAAGTTCCTGAGTCACGCGGTGTCCTTTCTGGCCTTTCTGCTGCTGATCGTCCTGGTCACCGTGGAGTCTTCGGCCAGCGTTAGCAGTGACATGACCCTGAGGTCAGCCCACCCCGACCTCTACCCCGCTACAAGCACCTGTACGACATCGCCAAGAACCTCACCGCTAACGTCTCTGCCCTGGCCGGTCCTGACTTCCCCTTGAGGGCCAGCCAGCCTACCAGCACGGAGATCATGATGAGTTTGTGGATTGTGGTGAGTGTAGTGAGTTTGTGTGGGGGGTGGTTGTTTCGTGGTGAGTGAGTTTGTGTGTGGATTGTCGGTGAGTTTGTGTGGTGTTAAGTGAGGTCATGGTGAGCTTCTGGATTGTCGGTAGTTTGAGGTAGTTGTAGTAAGTCATGTTGAGCTTGTGGATTGTCAGTGAGTTTTTAGTTGTCTTGGTGGTGAGTTTGTGGGTTGTCTTTGAGTTGTAGTGAGGTCATGGCGAGCTTGTGGATTATCGGTGAGTTTGTGGATTGTCATGGTGAGCTTTGTGGATTGTCGGTGAGTTTGTGGATTGTCGGTGGTGAGTGAGTTTGTGGGTTGTCAGGTGAGTGAATTTGTGGATTGTCGTGGTGAGTTTGTGGGTTGTCGGTGAGTGGGTGAGTTTGTGGGTTGTCTGTGGTGAGTTATTGAATTGTCGGTGAGTTGGGTGGTGTTTAGTGAGGTCATGGTGAGTTTGTGGATTGCCGGCGAGTTTGTGGATTGTCGGTGACTTTGTGGATTGTCGGTGAGTTGTAGTGAGGTCATGATGAGCCTGTGGATTTTAGGTGAGCTTGTGGATTGTCGGTGAGTTTGTGGATTGTCAGTGAGTTTGGGTTGTGTTTAGTGAGGTCATGGTGAGCTTGTGGACTGTCGGTGAGTTTAGGATTGAGTGGTGTATGGATATCACAGTGAGCTTATAGATTGTCAGTGAGTTTAGGTAGTGCTTGGTTTGGGTGGTGTTAGTGAGATTATGGTGAGTTTGTGGATTTTTGGTGAGTTTGAGTTGGGTAGTGTACATGTTTGTGGATTGTCGCCGTGTTTGGGTTGGGTTTCTGTGGTTTTTAAGCTTGTGGATTGTTGGTGAGTTTAGGATTGGGTTTGGGTGGTGTATGGAGATTTTGATATGGTTGTGGATTGTCCATGAGTTTAGGATTGGGTTTGGGGGTGTTAGTGAGATGAGCTTTTGAATTGTTGGTGAGTTTAGCTAGTGCTGGGTTTGGGTGGCGTTAGTAGGATTTTGATGAGCTTGTGGATTGTCGGTGAGTATAGGATTGAGTTTAGGTGGGGGTGGGGGGTATAGCTTGTAGACTGTTGGTAAGTTGAGGGCTGAGTTTGAATGGTGCAATAAGATCATGCAGCACTTGCGGATTGTCTGCGAGGTTAGAAGTAGTTGGTTTAGACAGTACAGCACAGGTTTGTGGATTGTCAGTGAGCCTCCTTAAAGTTCATTTAAGTTGATGAATGTGGATTTTTTTGTGAAGTTAGTTGAAAAATAGAAAATGGGTTTGTGCTACTTGAATTAGCTCAAGTGTTATGCTTGAGTTTGCTATTAGTTTTCTTTGGTGTCTTTCACATAGACAAGTGCATTGAAAAATAAAATGTGTGTGTGTGTGTGTATCTGTGTGTGTGTGTGTGTGTGTTGTGTGTGTGTGTGTGTGGTGTGTGTGTGTGTGTGTGTGTGTGTGCGTGCGTGCGTGCTTGTGTGCTGCGTGTGTGTATCTATGTTTATGTGGTCGTGCGTTTGTGTGTGCGCGTGTGTATGATACATACAAATACGCGCACGCTTATGCATACATGCGTGTGAACATGTGTGTACGTCTGCATGCATGCATCTACACGTGGATTTACCTCTGTGTGTGTGTCTGTCTGTGTGTCTGTCTGTGTGTGTTGTATGTGTTTTTGGTGTGTGTGTGTGTTGTGTGTGTCTGTATGTGTGTGTCTGTGTGTTGTGTGTGTCTGTGTGTGTATGTGTGTGTTGTGTGTGTGTCTCTGTGTGTGTGGTGTCTGTCTTTGTGTGTGTTGTGTGTCTGTCTGTCTTGTGTGTGTCTGTCTGTCTCTCTGTGTCTGTCTGTCTGTGTATGTGTGTGTGAGTGTCTGTCTGTCTGCCTGTGTCTTTATGTGTGTGTGTGTGCGTGCCTGTGTGTGTGTTTCAGGGATGATATTCCAAGAATGTCATGAGATCTTCAGCTCAGGACTGCAGGATCACCTCAGCAATCTCTTCAACCTGATGGACTTCCTCCTCCTCAGTGTCTACACCTCGGTCTTCACCATCCGCTTCTGGACCATGAGCAAGGTCTGTGAGGGGGGGGGGGGGGGTATGGTGTGTGTTGCGTGGGTGTGTTGTGTGTGTGGGGGGGAGGGGGCTGTGGGTGGGTGGGTGGGGGGGGTGTTGTGTCGTGTGGTGTGTGTGGGGGGGGGGTTGTGTTGTGTTGTGTTGTGTGTGTGTTTGTGGGTGGGTGGGTGGGTGTTTGTGTTGTGTTGTGGTGTGTGTGTGTGTGTGTGTGTGTGTATGTATGTGTGTGTGTGTGTGTTCGTGGGTGTGTGTGTGTGTGTGTGTGTGTGTGTGTGTGTGTGTGTGTGTGTGTGTGTGTGTGTGTGTGTGGTGTGTGTGTGTGTGTTGTGGGTGTGTGTGTGTGTGTGATGGTGGGTGGTGGGTGAGTGGGTGGTGGTGGGTGTGTGTGGTGTGTGTGTTGTGTGTGTGTGTGTTGGTTTGTGTGTGTGTGTGTGTGTGTTTGTGTGTGTGTGTGTGTGTGTGGTGTTTGTGTGTGTTTGTTTGTTAGAATGTGTGTGTGTGTGTTTCACAATATTTTCTAAAAATAACAAAAATAACAAATTCCATTTTTTTTTAAAAAACGTTGGTGATGTTTTGTTTTGTCATAATATGGAGAATAATGTTTTTAAAAAATGGTGATTTTTGTGTTATTCTTTTGACATTATTCCGCGGGGGCAGGGGAAGGAGTATTTTAATAAGAAAATAGGCCTATTTTATTTCAGTACGTTGAAAATAATTATCTTTGTGTGTGTGTGTGTGTGTTTTCGACAGTATACTTCAGGGGTTGACATGCTGAGCAATTTAGACACGTCCGATCCCACCCTGGATCCCTTTAATCCCCATGTACAGCGGGGGATTTACTGGCTCAATGCAGGTAGGTTTGTTTTGCTCTGTGTGTGTGTGTGGGGGTGGGGGGTGCTTGTGTGTGTCTTTGTGTGTGTGTTAGTGTGTGTGTCTGTGTGTAAGTGTGTGTAAGTGTGTTTGTGTGTGGGTTGGTGGGTGTGCTTGTGTGTGTATATGTGTGTGTGTGGGGGGGGGGGGGGGGGTGCGTGCGTGTGTCAAGTCAAGTCAAGTCAAGTCATTGATGAACCTCTCTGTGTGTATGTGTGAGTGTGTATGTGTGTGTGTGTCCAGGATATGTGTGTGTGTATGTGTGTGTGTGTGTGTGTGTGTGTGTGTGAGCGTGTATATGTGTGTGTGTCCAGGATATGTGTGTGTGTATGCGTGTGTGTCCAGGATATATGTGTGCGTGTGTGTGTGTATGTGAGTGTGTGTGCATGAGATTGTGTGAATCATATAATCAGGGGGGGGGGGGGGGGGGTTGGTTGGTTGGTTTCTTTGGGTTTTTTCGTTTTTGTTGTTGTTTTTGTTGTTGTTGGGGGGGGGTTGTTGTTGTTGTTTGGGGGGTCGTTCCTAAGCTAGAGCTCCAAGGTTCATCAATGGCGAAGAGTATGCGTGTGTGACTGTTTCTACTCACCATTAAGGTAGCCGCATTCCGACTTCAGGAATGGTGTGTAAACACACCTGTGTGCATGCGTTCTTTTGGTGATTCTGTCATCTGTTCCTACTTTCACAAAACGGTCTGCTCTTTTCGAAAGTTTAAACGGGTTTTAACGTGTACGCAAGATGTTCCACGTGGTTCGTACTTGACGCCTAAAGTTATATAGTCTCATCCGAAGGACTTTCGGGGGAAGGGAGCTAATACTGATGTTAACTCCAGGGTTAGATCCCTCAAATAGGCGCCTTGCTCTCACCACAAGGCTTAAAGCCAAAACACTTGCAATGATAACAGCAGCAGCAGCACAAAAAAAAAAGGATTTCTGATAACATTAACAATTGTAGCAATGATGACGACAACGAGGGCGACGACGGTGATAAAAATAAGGAGGAGGAGGATGACGACGAGAACAACGATTATGATCAGAAAAAAATATTTTGATTATTTTAATGGCATATTTATTTATTTTTTTTATTTATCTATTCTTTTATATCGATGATAATAGAATAAGCAATCGTGTGCTTTTTTTCATCCTGTCCCCGTGTGTATGCAATTTTCTCAATTTTTATCATCTTTTCCCACCGGCACACAATGACCTACTCTTACGAAAAGCAGAACAGGATTTAACGTGTGCGCAAGATGTTTTGCGTGCGGTTCGCACACGGAGCCTCGGTTTATAGCCTCATCCGAAGGACTTTTTGGGGGAGAGTGGAGTCAACACATATAAAACAGTAGTTAACCTGTGGCGTTGAAGGAAGGTGGCAGGATGGTTAAGACGTTCGCCTGCCAACAAGTAAACCGTGAGGTTCCGGGTTCGTACCCAGCCTCGCCCTTTCTTCCCAGTTTGACGAAAAATCGAACTGAATGTCAAAGTCATTCGGATGAGACTAGAAACCGAGGCCCCGTTTGCGAACGCACGCAGAACATCTTGCGCACACGTTAAAACCCTGTTCCGCCCTCCGAAAGAGCAGGCCATCGTGTGCTGGTAGGAGCGGATGACAAAATTATATATAAAAAATAAATAGCCCAGCATGCACACAAGTGTCGTGTTGAGACACCATCCCTGAGGGGGGGGGGGGAAATAATGGGTAGGCGCTGCACTTGTGGCGACGCGCTCTTCCCGGGGAGAGAGAGCAGCCCGAATTTCACGCAGAGAAATCTGCTGTGACATAAAGGGGTATAAAAAAAATAATAATAAAAATATTTTAAAAATAAAAATAAAAAACGACGACGGCAACGATAATGATTATAAGGACGACGACGACGACGACGAGAACAACGAAAACGATCAGAAAAAAAATGATGATAACGATATTAATAGTATATAAAACAGTAGCTAACGTCTGTCGTTGTCGTGGCAGACCGGATGAAGTGGAACAAGTGGGACCCTGTGAACATGGCGGAGGGGATGTTCGCCATCTCCAACATCCTCAGCTTCTCCCGCATCTCCTACCTGCTGCCGCCAACGAGTACCTGGGCCCCTGCAGATCTCCCTGGGCAGGATGTTGAAGGTAAGGGTGTTCACACCTTCCTTGCTTCAGGTAGTGTTAGATTTGTGTGTTGAAGGTAACGGTGTTTACACCTTCCTGTCTGAGGTAATTTTAGATTCGTGTATCGAAATTAACTTCATTACAACCTCATGCTTGAAGGTAGTTTTAGATCCGTGTGTTGAAGGTAATGGTGTCACACCCTCGTTGCTTTCGGTAGTTTTAGATTTGTGTGTTGAAGGTAACGGTGTTTACACCTTCCTTGCTTCAGGTAGTTTTAGATCCGTGTGTTGAAGGTAATAGTAGTTTTAGATCCGTGTATTAAAGGTAATGGTATTTACACCTTCCTTGCTTCAGGTAGTTTTAGATTTGTGTGTTGAAGGTAACGGTGTTTACACCTCTCTTTGCTTCAGGTAGTTTTAGATTTGTGTGTTGAAGGTAATGGTGTCACACCCTCGTGCTAATTTCATTACAACCTCATGCTTGAGTTAATTTTAGATCCGTGGGTTGAAGATAGTTAATAACCTTACACACTCCAGCTTTAGGTAATTTTCTATCCGTGTGTTGAAGGTAACGGTGTTTACACCTTCCTTGCTTCAGGTAGTTTTAGATTTGTATTTCGAAGGTAATGGTGTTGACACCTTCCTTGCTTCGGGTAGTTTTAGATCTGTGTGTTGAAGGTAACTTCTTCTTCTTTTTTTAAGGTGATTTCATTACAACCTCATGCTTGAGGGTAGTTTTAGATCCGTGGGTTGAGGGTAATGGTGTCACACCCTCATGTCTAAGGTAATTTTTTAGATCCGTGAGTTGAAGGTAATGGTGTCACACCCTCATGTCTAAGGTATATTTTTTAGATCTGTGAGTTGAAGGTAATGGTGTTTACCCTCATGCTAATTTCATTACAACCTCGTGCTTCAGGTAATTTTAGATCCGTGTGTTGAAGGTAATGGTGTCACACCCTCATGTCTGAGGTAATTTTATATCTGTGTGTTGAAGGTAACGGCGTTTACACCTTCCTTGCTTCAGGTAGTTTTAGATCTGTGTGTTGAAGGTAATGGTGTTTACACCTTTGTTTCAGGTAGTTTTAGATCTGTGTGTTGAAGGTAATGGTGTTTACACCTTCCTTGCTTCAGGTAGTTTTAGATCCGTGTGTTGAAGGTATCGGTGTTTACACCCTTGTGCTTGAGGTAGTTTTAGATTCGTGTGTTGAACACTATTTCATTACAACCTCATGCTTCAGGTAGTTTTAGATCCGTGCCTTTAAGGTAATGTCCTTAAAGCCTCATGCTTAAGGTAATTTTAGATCCGTGTGTTGAAGGTAATGATGTCACACTCTGTGCTTGAGGTAATGTTAGATCCGTGCCTTGAAGGTAATGGTGTTTACCCTCATGCTAATTTCATTACAACCTCATGCTTCAGGTAATTTTAGATCCGTGTGTTGAAGATAATGGTGTCACACCCTCATGCCTTAGGTAATTTTAGATCCGTGTGTTGAAGGTAATGGTGTTAACCCTCATGTTTGAGGTAATTTTAGATCCGTGCCTTGAAGGTAATTTCATTACAAACTCATGCTTTAGGTAATTTTAGATCTATGTCTTGGAGGTAATGGTATCACACCCTCCTGCCTCAGGTAATTTTAGATCCGTGTGTTGAAGGTAATGGTGTCACACCCTCATGCTTGAGGTAATTTTATATCTGTGTTGAAGGTAATTTCATTTCAACCTCCTGTTTGAGGCAATTGTAGATCCATGTGGTGAAGGTAATGGTGTTTACCCTCATACTACAGGTAATTCTAGATCCGTGTCTTGAAGGTAATGGTGTCACACCCTCCTGCTTCAGAACAGTTATCAAGCAACTGATACTGTTTCTTGTTTTGATCAACGAAACCCGGCCGACTGATAACACGGCAAGCGCTTGTGTTTTTCAGGACATTTCTTTGATTTGTTCGCATTACAAGATTCAGCGCTGTATAAATCCCACATATCATCATTATTGTTGTTGTTGTTGTTGTTGTTGTTCTTCTTCTTCTTCTTCTTCTTCTTCTTCTTCTTCTTCTTCTTCTTCTTTTATTATTATTATTATTATTATTATTATTATTATTATTATTATTATTATTATTATCAAGCAACTAATACTGTTTCCTTTCTTGATCAACGAAACCCCGACTTATAACACGGCTGACGATGGTGTTTTTCAGAACATTTTGATTTGTGTGCTTTACAAGATTCGGCGCTATATAAATCCCACTTGTCATTATCATTATTATTATTATTATTATTATCATCATCATCATCATCATCATCATCATCATCATCATCATCATCATCATCATCATCGTCGTCGTCGTCGTTGTTGTTGTCGTCATCATCATCATCATCATCATCATCATCATCATCATCATCATCATCAACATCATCATCATCATCATCGTTGTTGTTGTTGTTGTTCTTATCATCATCATCATCATCATTATTATCACCATCATCATCATCATTAAACCAACAAATACCGTTTCCCTTCCAATCAAACAAAACCCCCAACTTCCACTGACGCTGGTGTTTGTGTTATTTTCCAGGACATTTTCAAGTTCCTGGCTTTGTTCTCGCTGGTGATCATGGCCTTCATGGTGGGGCTCCACAACCTCTTCTGGTACTACAGCGAACGCAGCAGCATCGAGATTCAGTACCCGGGCAGACCTGACGCCGGGGAAGTGAAAGCAGAAATTGCCTTTGGCGGGTAAGTGTTGTGTGGGTGCAGAGGGCAGAGAGATGTGTTTTAGTTGGGGGGTTTTTGTTTCAAAGTGTAATATGTGTTCATGGGTGCCCCCCACGGTCGCCAGACTAAGGATAGATAGATCGATAGGTAATAGGTAGATATGATAGATAGATGATAGATAGATAGATAGATAGATAGATAGATAGATAGATAGATAGATAGATAGTAGATAGATAGATAGATAGATAGATAGATAGATAGATGAGTAGAAGATAGATAGATAGAGAGAGAGAGAGAGATAGAAAGTAGATAGATAGATAGATAGATAGATAGATAGATAGATAGATAGATAGATAGATAGATAGATAGATAGTAGTGAAAGGTAGGTGAGTCTCCTGGAAACGGAGGGAGAGAGAGAAGGAGGGAGGGAGGGAGAGGGGTGAGAGAGACACACACACAGGAGAGAGAACAGAGAGAGAGAGACAGAGAACTTCGAAATCGAATGTTTCATTGAGGGTAATTGGATAAGCCACAGGCTTCGTTAGACTAGGCCTTTATAAAAAAAAAATTAAAAATTAAAGGAAAAACAAAAAACAATCTGTAACATACGTACAACAATGAATGCTAATGATTAAAAAGAGACAGACAGAGAGACAGGCAGACAGAGCGGAAGAGAGACACACAGAGAGGGAGAGACAGAGACAGGACAGACAGACAGACAGACAGAGACAGACACAGAGACAGAAACAAACAGACAAACAAAAAACATAGAAAGACAAAAACAGAGAGAAACAAGCATGCACACAATAAAACAATTACGCACGTTAAAGATACCTCCTCACTGCAGGGTGATGGCCACTTTCCGCACGGTCTTCTGGTCCCTCTTCGGCCGCGGGGAGCCGGACGCGGTGAGGCTTGGGGGCTACAACAACAACCTGACGGAGGACGTGGGCTACATCATCTACGGCGTCTACAACATCGTCATGGTCACCGTCCTCATCAACATGCTCATCGCCATGATGACTCGCTCCTTCACCAACATCGCTGTGAGTTTTGGGGGGCAGTGTCTTCTGGGGTTTTTTTTTTCTTGTGACTGTTTTTGGTTCAGGGGCGCGACACGTGTATTTGGGAGTATTGGTTTAATTAACATTCTATTTATCTGTCTACCTGTCTATCTATCTGTTTATCTGTCCATCTATTTATCTATCTATTTATCTGTCTATCTATCTATCTACCTACCTATCTACCTATTTATCTATCTGTCTATCTAGCTATCTATCTACCATGTCTATCTAGCTATCTCTTTATCTATATATCTGTCTATTTATCTATCTGTCTATCTATCTATCTATCTGTCTGTGTATCTATCTATATACCTAGTGTCTATCTATTTATCTGTCTGTCTGTCTATCTATCTATCTATCTATCTATCATCTTATCTATCTACTTCTATCTGTTATCTATCTATTATCTAGTTGTCTATTTATCTGTCTGTCTGTCTATCTATCTATCTATCTATCTATCTATCTATCTATCTATCTATCTATCTATCTATCTATCTATCTATCTGTCTGTCTGTCTGTCTGTCTATCTATCTATTTATCTAATTGTCTATCTATCTGTTTATCTATCTGTCTATCTATTCTATCTATCTATCTATCTATCTATCTATCTATCTATCTATCTATCTATCTATTCCGTACTCTATCTATCCCGTAGTGTGGCGACCGTAGGGGCACCCCCGAAAACCCCACAACCAGTTCCCTTCATTCCTCTCTCAAGGTACATTAACGTATTCAAAAATTATACATTGACACAATTACAATAGAACAACAACAAGCTAGAAACTTCATAATATGCTCAGACTATCAACCTATTCTTCCGAAAGGCGGAACGGGTTTTTAACAAGTGCGCAAGATTTTTTGCGTGTGTTCGCTTACGTGGCCTCGGTTTATAGACTCATCCGAATGACTTTTGACATTCAATAAAATGTTTTCGGCAAACTGGGAAGAAAGGGCAAGGCTGGGAATCGAACCCAGAATTTCACAGTTTACTGGTTGGCAGGTGAACGTCTTAACCATCCTGCCACCCTGCTCCTTAAAAGGGTTTGTTTTTTTTTAATTTGATCTCTCTCTCTCTCTCTCTCTCTCTCTCTCTCTCTCTCTCTCTCTCTCTCTCTCTCTCTCTCTCTCTCTCTCTCTCTCTCTCTCTCTCTCTCTCTAAGTATAAAGGTAGTAAAGGTAAAGATGTCCCATAACCTGTGCGGCCATAGGGGAGCGCGGCGTCAGAGACCTCAGCTTTTCTAGGGGGCAGCATATTGAGGCAGTGGACGCCCATCCCTCTCCCTCGCTGCTTTTCCTTCCCTGACCCTAAACAGGGCAGGTACCCATTTACAGCTGGGTGAAGTGGGGGGGACTGTAAACATATATCTGCTTATAATTATATTTATCTATTCCATCGATAATCTTTTGGTTAAACCCCCTTGAATCTGAATGGCTCCAATCGCCTTGTTCCTAACAGGAAGACTCGGACGTGGAATGGAAATTCGCGCGCAGCCTTCTCTACATGGAGTACATCGGAGAAGGCAGCACCCTGCCACCCCCGCTCAACATCTTGGGCTCGCCCAAAGCCGTAATCCCAGCCATCTTCTGCCGAAACTGCTGCAACAAGGAGGAGGAGGAGGGGGAGGAAGGTGGGGAGGGGGTGGTGATGGAGGAAACCAAGCCCACCTCCAACGGCATCAAGAAAGGGGTCAAAGGGGACGCGGCGGCTGCTGTGCCCTCTGTGTCTGCCGCCATAGCCATGGAGGAAGGAGATGGGGGGCAGGGGGCTAGTACTTCTGGCCAGGGGTCTAAAGAGGTAAGGGATTTGGAGAGAGAGAGAGAGAGAGGAGAGGAGAGTGTGTGTGTGTGTGTGTTGTGTGTGTGTGTGTGTGTGTGTGTGGGGGGGGGGTGAGAGGGGAGGTTTGTCTGTGTTGGGGTGGGGGGGGGGAGAGGGATTGCTTGTGTGTTGTATAGGTCGAATGCAAGCGCTTTGATTTGTTTTTTGCAAGATGTAACGCTATATCAATTCCATGTATAATTATATTATTAATTTATATATTATTATTATTATTATTATTATTATTATTATTTTATTATTATTATTATATATTATTATTCATATATTCATCATCATCATCATTCATCATCATCATCATCATCACATCATCATCATCCATCATCATCATCATCATCATCATCATCATCATCATCATCATCATCATCAATCACATCATCATCATCATCACCATTAACCCTCTCATTTCTATACAACAGAGTCCGGAAGATGCGGACATCAGTCCAGCCGAGGGTGGGGAAGGCAGTAGCAGCGCTGCACGCAATGTGGCCTCGCCCTCGGCCGTGTCCCTGGACAGCCCTCGCCATCACGTGATGGTGCCGCTGGACACTGGCGAGGAGAAACTGACCTATGAGAAGATCATGCAACGCATCATCCAACGCTACATCTTCGACATCCAGAGAGAGGCCGAGGTCACTGAAGGTCAGTTGGGACGAAAGGGTTAAAAGAATTTATCTTGGGTTACGTTTTAGAATTAAGTGTTCCCTCTCTCTCTCTCTCCTCTTTTGTCAGACCAGATAAGCTCCAAAATGACTGCTGTATATCAACCCTGACCCGTCATCACTTGTAAAGCTGAACAGTATCACTTTTTTTTTAATTTATTCTTTTATATCGAGGATAATGGAACAAGCATTCATGTGCTTTTTTTACATCCAGTCCTCGTGTGTATGCAGTTTGTAAATATTGTCATCTGTTCCACGGCACACGATGGCCTACTCTTACGAAAATCGGAACAGGATTAACGTGTGCGCAAGATGCTCTGCGTGCGTTCGCACACGGGTCCTCGGTTTAAAGTCTCATCCTAAGGACTTTTGGGGGGAGTGGAGTCAGCACTGATGTTTACTCCAGAGGAAAAAATCCTCTCGAACGGGAATCGAACCCGCGTCGTCAAATTGCGACCGCAATGTTTGACCACTACTAGGCTATCCCGTCCCCCATGAAAAGCTGAACTGTATCAGATGTGGTTGTACTCTTTGCAGAAAGTTTTTAACTCTTCCTTAACTGTAATCCGCTTTAAAAAAAACAACTCATTTGTATTTGTATTTATATACCACTTTAAGAGCCGCTGCAGATTTCTCTGCGTGAATTCAGGCAGCTCTACCCAGGGACAGCGCATTGCCACAAGAGCAGTGTCACTTTTTTTTCCTGTCTGCGTGTGCATTTGTTTCCCTATCAGAGTTTGTTTCTACATAATGTTGCTAGGGACAGCTAGCACTCTTGTTGCCGTGGGTTCTTTTACTTGCGCTAAACGCGTGTTTCACACACCACCTCATATATCTGTATTACAGCATGTATCTCGGCCCTCATTTTTTTAAGCAATATGGTCTCGCATCAACGCAATACAGTTGCATGCAGGAAAAAGGAAAAGAATGGGTAGGCGTTGCACTTGTGGCGACGCGCTCTCCCTGGGGAGAGCAGCCGAATTTCACGCAGAGAAATCTGCTGTGACTAAAGTGGTACAAAATACAAATGCAGTGTCAGTGTAGACGTGAGCTCCGAACTTCAGTAAGGGATGCAAACTCGAGTTCTATCCACAACTGATTTTCCACGTCACTAGATTTACCCTCATCAACACTGACCCCCCTCTGTTGCGGGATAGCTCAGTGGTCAGAGCGCTCGCTTTCCCCCAGTCAAGTTAAGCAGCAGCGTCGAGCGTGGTTATCAGTTGGATGGGTGACCGTTTGAGCGCCTTGGCTTCAGTACAGCCCCCCCAGTTCACCCAGCTGTCAATGGGTACCTACTCCTCTTTAGGGTCAGGGAAGGTAAAGCAGCGTGGGAGAGGAGATGGGCGCCGCCCTCAATAATTATGCTGTGCCCCTAGAACCACCTTGCCCGCTCCTCACTTACCCTCCACTCACCACCTTACACGTTTACCTACTTACCTTACCTTTCCTTACCTTACCTCCTACCTCCCTCACCTTACCTTACCTTACCTTACCTTCCATACTTACCTTACCTTATCTTACCCTTACCTTACCTCACCTTACCTTACCCCACCTCACCTTTACCTCACCTCACCTTACCTCATCTCACCTTCCCTTACCTTACCTCACCTTTACCTCACCTTACCTTCACCTCACCTCACCTTACCTCTGTTCGCAGACGACTTCGAAGAAATCAAGCAAGACATCCTGAGCTTCCGCTTCGAGATCCTGAACCAGTGGAAGCAGAAGGAGGCGCTGCAGGACGAGATGGCGGGCAACGTGAAGAGCATCCTGCAGATGATGTACCCAGACCAGCCGCACAAGCAGGAGCAGTTCCTCAAGCAGCAGCGCAAGTCCAGTCCTTCGACTCCGTCTCCGAAGAACCCGACGAGGCCGAAGCCGAAGCTTCCCAGGAAGCTGGCAAAGCGTCAGAGAGTAGCGGGACTCAGGAGGTCTCGGAGAGTGAGGGGAAGAAGTTGGGTCTCTAGACATCTCTGTCTCTGTCTCTGCTTGTGGCTGAATCTCAATCTGTTTGTTTTTGAAGTGCACAGACTTCATACTACTACTACTGGTGTACATTATGCTTCCCTTGTGTTAGGTTTGTTTGGGGTTTTTTTTCCATTTCAATGACTATGTTCGGGTTGGGGTTATAGTATGCTTCCCTCGTGTGAGTTTTTATCATTCAATGACTATGCTCGGGTTCGTGTTAGTTGTTTTTTTTTTTCCATTCAATGACTATGCTCGAGTTTGTTGGGTTTGGGTTTGTTTTTTTCATTAGTGGAAGAACGGGCTTTATAATGATAAGTGTTATGATAATTGTCTTTTTTTTCATAATATGTGGACGAACCGGGCGTTATAATGATTATCATCATGTAGGAGATCGTATAGTATAATTATTATGATGACTTCATATTGCTTCACAGAGTGGCTGGTTCACTTGTTGTTCTCTTTCACATGGTTTGTTTGTGGTGAGTGAGTAAGTGAGTTAAACTTGATAACGAATCATGTTGGAATGGTGATGGACATTGCTGCTGTGTGTGTGTGAGTCTGTTTTTTATGTCTGTGACCATTATTGTGATCTAATCATGATACCAGGTTGGATTTGATATACTTTTTTTTTTTTGGTTTCTGCTTGCTACAAATTCTTTTTTTTTCTTATCTCTGCGTTCCCTCAGTGGGTGGAATGCGCAGTGCCTTGTCTTCTCCTGTGCTTGTAACTCTACAGGAGGTTGTCTGCTGGCAAAAGTCGTGGCATTCTGACTTAACTTAGACAAGCTCGGTTTTTTTCCACACGATGCATGCGAGGTATGTTTGTGTTTCTTTAACCAACCGAACGGTGACATGTATCACAGGAATTTTAACAAGTATTATTTGATCTTCTACATGTTAATATACACAAAGATAATTAAGGAACTGGCAGGTCTGCACTCAAAGTTGACCTGGAAGATCGTATAAATTCCAACCGTTAATTTATCAGACACCGCTTTCGAGATTTGATCCCACGACTTTGTGGAATCACGGAATTGAAATCTAGCGGTCTTAACTACTTAGCTCTAGCGCCCTTCAAATTAAATCTTCAGTCTTGCTTGTCACACTAGGCTGATAGGACATCTTCCTTTGGAGGAAAAAATTCGGTTGGAAAAACTAGTTTATTTTTTAACCGTTTTATTGAACCTGCTTCTGTCACACAGGTAGGTTTGTAAAACGAAAACAGTATTGGAAGTATCCGAAAGGGTCAAAGCCGGTTATGCACTTACACACACACACACGTTTGACCGGTTATACACTCCACACCCACCCACCCACCCACACACACACACACACACACACACACACACACAACACACACACACACACACACACACACACACACACACACACACACACACAACAGCAAAAAAAAAATAATCTGCTTGAAGAAAAATCCCATCAGAGAACATTATTGGATGCAGATTCTAAAGCTTGACTTTACGCATTTTATGATGGCAGATATTAAGACCGACAGCTGCTTCTTCTTCATTGTGATGATGTATCAAACATGCACACTGTTTTTCATTATTGCTGATATGACCGTTTTATCATGACAAAGTCGGAATCGTGAAAATTGTCCTCTGCAGCACATTTTTCATATCGTTTAAATCAATTTACGTTGTTGTTGATTTTATTTTGCCGTGTTACTTTCTCGTCATGGTTATCATGATAAATCTTTCCATGCTGATTTAGGTGTGCTTTTAGTTTTCGTCCTGAAGGTATCGATCCCAAGTATTTTCGTCTCGTCCTAAGTATTTTTCAAAACTTCGTGCTTACAACTCAAAATGTTTTGTGCTGGATATTATACGTACTGCACATTTTAGTTCAACACCAGGCAGGATGTAAGTGATGAATTTTTCTAGCTATGAAAAATACGTGCCACTAAAAAAAATGCGCCCTTTCTTTCCACATACAGTACAATGATTAATTACCAGGCATTTTTTTCCGCTATAATTTTCACCAGGTCAATTCATACAAGCGGTAATAATCCTGTATAATTCCTGTCGTTTTTTCATGGTATTTTCTTCTTGTTGTCGATGTTTTGTTTTGTTTTGTTTTGTTTATTTTTTTTTCGGAACAATCTTTCTTTCCGTGCATAATTTATTGAACCTAAAGCACGTTTTGGGCAAGTGTTCTGTCTGCATGACCCATTTTGATGCCACTATGTTTTGTTAAATCATAAGTCCATTTGAGAATGTCGGTCGTTATCTTGTGTGCCTTGATCGTCTTGTTATCAGCTTCTCAGTCTGCTTCATCCATGATAGGAGACTTTACCGTCAGGTGAAACAGAACATTGGTGTTTGTTTTTTCTGCGGTGTGATTGTTTCAGTTTTGTGCCAGGAATAACAATCAATTTCCTTTGCGTTTCCTACACGGACACAAAAAAAAATGCATTGATTTTGAAAAAAAGATATCACGGATTGCTTTGCTCAGTCTCTTGCCACCGATTTCTTATTGTTGCTTTTGTGTGTGTATGTGTGTGTGTGTGTGTGTGTGTGTGTGTGTGTGTGTGTGTTTGTGCGTGCGTGCGTGTGTGTGCGTGCGTGCGTGCGTGTGTGCGTGCGTTCGTGTGTGTTTGTGTGTGCGTGCGTGCGTGTGTGTGATATGGGATGGTTTCTAATGATCGCACAAAACTATTCGATTCAAACATGTCTTCATGAGTGTGGTGGATGATGTCTGTATTTTATCAGAAACTCATTCAGAAAGAAAAAAAAAGTTTTTGTCGTGAGAAAGGGACATGTTCTACAATTCAAACCTCGTCTTTCATGTGTTTTGAAAGTGTTCATGAATCATGTATAACTTCAGACACTGGTGGTCACAGACTGGTACCTACATTTTTCTTGTGCTTCGTGTAATGTGCAAAGCGTTTGTACTCCTTAACTATTGGTCGTGTTTCTTCTTCTGTGGCATCTACTACCATATTCATTCAATGAGGATGTCTATTTTTCATTAAGCTTTATTCATTTACACTGTGGTCCGTTTTTCTTTTTTTATATTTATTATGCGAAATACGAAGCTGAGAAAACAATTACATAAAATGACAAACTTATGTTTTCACTTCTTTCAAATCTATAAGCATGGTGTATTCAAATCAAGAATTCAACTCTTTCAGGAGGGGTTCAAAGTATTAAAAATTAGGCTTTAATGATGATAAAGATCTAATTCATTCACTTTTTTCGAAAAAGATTGTTCCAATCGAAAAATGTTTGACAAATGTTCAAAAAGATTTAACATGCATGTTCAAAAGATCTAAATAATACATTTAGTATGTGAAGAGCATGCCTCGGTATTAAAAAAAAAAAATACATATTTTGCCAATACTTCAATATCTGAATATACTAGTGGTCTCTCTCTACTTAGGCGAACCTTATTCAAAATGAAAGGGGGCAGCTTGAAATTTTTTTTTTACAAGACTGTTTGCCCGTCAAACTTTTTTTGGTGCAACAGTATTATCATGTTTTTTGGTGCACTACTTCTTGCATTGTATCTTTCTTCAAAACAATGTCTGATGAAAAAAAGTCCAGTTTGTAAAGGAGTTAAGTGTTCATTTTCCATGCTATTTTTTATGAGGAATACTTTATGTACATGTTTGGGGTTTTTTCATCTGAACATGTCAAACAGGCAAAATCACGCATTTTGACGTCAATTTTTGAATCTATGTAGATATATTATCATGATGCTAATGTTTGCGTAAGTGGCCATAAATTTATTAAAATAAATTCAGACACCACGTGTCTCTTTTTCATAAGAAAAATCTTTCCTTTTGTTTCCGCCCACCCACCCCCACCCCCCCCCCCCCCGAAAAAAAAATATATATATATACAGTAAGGGTGAAGGGGGTATTTAGAGGGCCTTATCATTCTCTCTTCAAGATGAGAAGACAAGCCTGAAACGAACTTGAAAACTCCACAACATGAACATTCAAAATGGAATTTCCTTTCCTCGGCATTTTTAGCAGACATTTTAATAGCTTGGGGCTGTCTTTTATGGGTATGAAAATGATCAGTTGCATGTTCATCGGTTATTGGTAGGCTACATGCATACCTTAGGTTATTGGTAGGTTACAAGCATACTTACCCAGGCTTTGCGCTCTAAAGACTAGAGCGCAACTCCATAGTCTTCCGAGACTGATGGGTGCCTACTACAAGCATACCTTTCTTTCTCTTTCAAAACTTTTTTTTTTAAATAAAGGAACGGACTCGGCAGCAAGTGAAGCCGGGGATTTAAAAAAAAGGGACATGACTCTGGGACAGATTTCTCAGTCTGCTATTCAATTATCTTGCTCCTTCTTTCATTATTCAACTTTTGTGGACAAAAATATCCGAAAAGGATTCTCTCAATTACATGTTAAATATATATAAAAAAAAATGAAATTGAGAGGTTCACCCCAGATCTGTGATATGCGCAATGATAAAAAAAAAAATACCTACATTTCTTAAGAGGCACTTCATATGTATTTGGTAATTGTGGTTATGTTTACTATTGTCTTTGTTTTCGGGGAGGGTGGGGAGAGTGTGTTACTGTTTGCGACAAAACATTACGAAAATTGAACCAACTATCTTATTATTTCTCTATTGTCTTTGTTTTCGGGGAGGATGGGGGGAGTGTGTTACTGTTTACAACAAAATAATACGAAAATTGAAACAATTATCTCCTAGATTAATTCTGAGTTGTGGATGGCTTTGTGGTACTATTCTTTTTCTTCATGATGACTTTAATCGCGTTGTAAGTTTGAGAATGGCAGAATGTGTTTTGATCTAAGACTTCATTTCAAATTATGATAACATTTATTTCATAAAATTACATCTGTATACATTGTAAAAGTTATCGTTTTTGGCTCTCTGTGATTCTTAAAACGTCTTTTTTTTTTTAAAGTCTATTGACTACATCATCCCTTCAAATGTTACGTCAGTTTGCTATAATTTCATGAAAATTTTTCATGGTTCTGTTTGTTTTGTTTTACTCGGCGATTTGGTGTGGATTTTGTTTTTCTGTCAGGTGGGTGGGTTGCTGTTTACCTATTCAACAAGGACACATTCTGTAACAATAATCAGTGAACCCACAGGACAACGTGTGATCTGTGTACAATGATGAAAATATCTATTGTCTGATGATGGTTGATCCATTCCATTTCATTTTTTGTGTGTGTGTGAAAAGTGATGCATGGCTCTCGTTTTTGGATATTCTTTTGCATTAAAAAAAAAAATCAAGAATAATTTTTTTTTTAAATCTTCACTATTGTTTTTTTTTTTTTTGTATTGTATATGTGAAATCTCTTCTTTTTTTTGTATTGCGTATGTGAAAGCTTGTGTAATTGTACGTAATTCTTATTGCTATTAAAATGCAGTGTTGTTGTTTTGTTTTTTTTCTGATGTTGGTTTACATGTTTCAGAATGCTGTGTGTGTATGTGTAGTCTTTTGTGATGCTTATTGTGTTGGACCAGTGGTGGCGTGTACGTTATGAAACACAGGGAGGGTGTGTGTTTGATCCCACACACAGCCTTCCTAGCAAGCCTTGTTGCCTTACACAAAGTGTCTTTGGAAGTGGTTTGATGTCTGGTTCCACTGAGTGTCACCCCCCCCCCCTCACACACACACACAGACACACAGACAGACACACACACACACACCACACCAAATACACGCACACACACACCAACACACACACACACACACACACACACACACACACACACACACACACACACACACACACACACACACACACACACACACACACACACACACACACACACTCCAGTCTTCATCTTTTTGATGTTTAATAAGTTTCGTCTAATTTTGATTAAATTTCATCAACTGTCTATCTGGAAAATGTCGTATAAGCAGTTTTTCTTTTGTTCCATTTTTGTCAAAGATTTTATGTTAATGTTTTTTGTGGTTTGTTGTTTTGTTGTTGTTGTCTTGTCATTTGCTATTTGTGGGAAGAGGGGGGGTCGTTTCCATAATAATGTGTGTTCTCTTTTCCCAATGTCATGCATTTTCCCGATATACTTTGTTTTGGTTTTTTGAATCCGAAATCGCTGATATTTTTTTCGCGATGAAGAATACGTTGTTTTTGACAGTACAGTGTCTACTGTTCACCTTTTTTTTGTATGTTAATAATTTTTGGCTTCTTTCATTTAAAAAGTTGGATGCCTGCTCTCCGTCTTTGAGCCCATCTCTCTCTCTCTCTCTCTCTCTTCTCTCTCTCTCTCTCTCTCTCTCTCCTCTCTCTCCTCTCTCTCTCTCTCTCTCTCTCTCTCTCTCTCTCTCTCTCTCTCTCCTCTCCTCTCTCTGTCTTCTGTCTCTCTCTCTCTCTCTCTCTCTCTCTCTCTCTCTCCTCTCTCTCTCTCTCTCTCTCTCTCTCTCTCTCTCTCTCTCTCTCTCTCTCTCTCTCTCTCTGGCCTGAATGTCTTAATGAAAACAAAGCTGGCCTTTTCCCGACCGTCTTTCAAACCGCATCGTCCCAGTTCAGTGTCTTTGGCCGTGTTTCCCTAAGTTTTTTCTCCCAATTTCTTTCCCACTGTTTTCTCTTAAGTCTCTTCTTCCAGTTATTTTTGCACTGTTTCTCTCGTGGGTTTGTTTTTTTTTCTCCGAGTATGTTTTAAAGTCTTTGTCATTTATCCCTCCCTTCCCCTTTCACACACGTAGACACACACAACACACACACACACACACAATACTTGCGCGCGCGCGTACACACACACACGCACGCGCACGCACGCACGCACGCACCACACACACACACACACAGACACACACACACACACACACACACACACACACACATACGCGCACACGCCACGATATTGTGGTTATCAATCTTTTCACAGGTCGTAGAAAAGGGTTTTAAACTGTCTTGTCTCTCGTAGCAGCGCATAGTCCCCAAGTCAAGTCAAGTCAGGTCAGTCAAGTCAAGTGATCAGTTATCTGTGACTGTCACTGTGTCATCCTACTTTATGCTGCGTCTTCACAACCTGTTTCACTATTCAGAAGATTCAACAACTATACTGATTCGGTGGTCCAGAGGTAGTAACCTACCTACCTGCCTTAGAAAGCCAAAAGTCCTGGTTTGAAATGTGTTGTGGTTCTGTTTGGGCCAGAAACTTTCCCCCCAACCACTAGACCGTGAGTGGTGGTCTGGGTGCTATCTTTTGGATGATACCATAAACCGAGGTCCCGAGTGTTACAAATGGTCACCCATCCAACTGGTAACCACGCTGGACACTGCTTAAGGGCCGGATGAAAAAAAGTATGTAATGCTTACTTACTCTGTTACCCTTGAAAAATAAAGATTATTCATTCAAAGATTCATTCATTAACTTGACTTGGGGAAAGTGAGTGGGCTGACCACTTAGCTATCCCGTCGAGTAGTTAGTTATTAGGTAATTCAAAAGTCATTATTGGGTATGGGTGCTTTTATCTGTTTGTTTGGGTAATTCAAAACAGTTATCAGAAAGTGTGGGTGTTTTGCCTTAAATTATTGGGTAATTCAAACAGTTGCTAGTGAGTGCTGGGTTCTTAAGTCTAATTGTTAGGTCATCCAAACAGTTTATTAGTGAGTGTGGATTCTTTTGTCTAATTGTTAGGTAATCCAAACATTTATTAGTGAGTGTGGATTCTTTTGTCTAATTGTTAGGTAATCCAAACAGTTATTAGTGAGTGTGGATTTTTGTCTAATTGTTGGTATCAAATTTATTTGTCGTGGATTTTTGTTAAATTTTTAGGTAATCCAAACAGTTATTAGTGAGTGTGGATTTTTTGTCTAATGTTAGGTAATCAACATTATTAGTGAGTGGGATTCTTTTGTCTAATTGTTAGGTAATCCAACAGTTATAGTGGTGTGATTCTTTTGTTATTTTAGTAATCAAACAGTTTTAGTGAGTGTGGATTCTTTTGCTAAGTTTAGGTATCAAACAGTTATTAGTGAGTGATTTGTCTATGTTAGGTAATCCAAACGTTATTATGAGTGTGGATTCTTTTGTTTAGGTTTGGTAATCTAAACGTTGTAAGTGATTGTGGGTTCTTAAGTTTAGTTGCTAGGTAATTCAAACAGTTATTAGTGATTGTGGGTTCTTAAGTTTAATTGTTAGGTAATTAAAAGAGATATTAGTATGCTGGCATCTTTCTCCTAATTGTTCATAAACCCAAACAAATGTTAGTAAGTGTATTTTACTGTCCTGCCTTGAACAGCTTAATAGTTGAATACAACCTAGTTCCATTTCATGGATATTCACACCTATTTCCCTTAGGTATGCTTTTAGCTTCTGAAACACAAAAACTATGACGAATTTGTCAGTATAGGGATAAAAGCGTTTCATTTGCAATGGGGTCTAACCTCGTTTTTTTTTTTTTTCTTATCACTAGTCAGTTATGTATGTATTTATGATCTTACATCACGTAGTTGTTGTTATGTATTGAAAAGCCTTCATGAAAGGTGATAAACCATCTGCATCTTTATTTCCACCAGTCTGTTTCCTTGTCCATCCTGTGCACAGCTCTCCTCTATTAGATTGTTAGGTGGGGGGTGAGCTTGTTGGGGTTTTGTTGGGTTGGGGTTGGGAGTTTTTTGTTTGTTTTGAGGGGGGTTTGGGGGGGAGGGGGGGCCTTGATTGCCAGGAGGGGAATATTCAGTATATAATTTCAATTGAACAAGATCAAAGAAGCACGTCTTCAGCACTCTGCGTATAACTTGTTTTGTTTTGTTGGTTTTTTAGTATAAATAATTATGTGCGTTTGTGTACTGATATATTTGCTGTATTCCATGGTTTGCTTTCTTTCTACAGCCCTCTCAAACATAACAAAATAATGAGAATAATAATAAGAATAATGGGTACAAGACCAGCATTTGGTTTCAGACTTATGCAATTTTCTTGTTACACTTTTTGTAAGTGTATCATCATTACCAAAAATGTGAAAACTGACATTGGAGAGTGTGATCCATTCTAATGTTGTCCTTAATCAAATCTATCATTTTTTGTCGTCTTTAATCAAATCTATAACTTCTAACTTCTAAGGATCATAATAGTTTATTCTTCAATAGATTCCCAGCTCGGGGGGGGGGGGGATGGTTGGTTCCATAATTAAATCCACAACCTTAGAAGCTTTGTTGGGTTTTTTTTTAATAACCAGAAATGCAATTTTTTTTTTCCCATGGAGTAAAACCAACAGTGATATACTCAGTTTGTGTACTAATGCTTCCCTTGCATTCCATGGTTTGAAATTTTCCACAGCCATTGCGGAATTGTTATGATAAGGAAACAAAAACGTTAATGCTCAACCTGGTATAACGTATGTTGTTAAGGGGCCACGAGAGACCAGTCCTAACCTAACTTGCAAGATCTGCACACATCCTCCAAATTCCTTCCAATGTTTCTTGACGGAATTTTGTTAAGCAAATCCACGTACAAAAAAAATATCTATGTTTCTCACCGCTGTAACTGTTTTGAAAAAATTGCGAGAATCTTGATACATAGATTAGTTAAAGTTATGAGTTTTTTGTCACTGTCAACAAGATTTTAGAAATCGGTTGATACTCAATGCAATTTTTTTTTTGCTGTATACTCGGTGCACTTGTTCATAATCTATAAAGTATATGAATTTCATGGTGTGTTCGTTATATTAAATGATAATATTTAACAACAGATTTTTGATGATGTGTGAAATTCATTTTAAGAGACTACAGTATTTTATGTGTAGTTCCGAACACCCTGTGGTATGAAACATGTACTTACCCGAAATCTTTTTTTTTTTTTTTTTTTTACTTTATTTCATCAATAATTTGGTTTACTTTAAAGCATTTGTGAATTGTTTATTTTGTTTTTGGATCAAGCTCGTTCAACAGCATACATCTATTAAAGTGTTTTTGTCAGTGATATCTTAGTGTTTTTTTTCTGTATGTATCTTAATTTTTTTCTGTATGTTTAAGTCCTTTAATGTGCGTACCATTACTATATCTGTTGTTTTTTTTTCCTCCGCACGTGAATAGACCACTTGAACGAGCTGTTTTGTGTCCTAAACATGTTTATTATGTTTGATTTCCTAGTATACATTATGTGTCTTCTTCCGTCTTTCTCCAGATAATTATATGAAAAGAGAATGGCAGTCCTTTTCTTTATGTAGTTTACGATTGTGGACTGAGGTGGGGGAGGGAGATTTTAGTGAGGGTAATGAGGGTAATTGGGAGGTGCAGGGGGAGGGGGGTGTTTGGGTTTTTTGTTTGTTTGTTTGTGTGGTTTTGTTGTTGTTGCTGTTTGTTTGTTTTGTTTGTATTATTTGGTGTTGGATTTGTTTCCGTGTTTTTTTTACTACAATCTACAGGATGTAGGGTCAAACCCCTGACTTCTGTACGCTCAGAAATATGGTTATGTTCCTCCTTTATTCTGTTCTCTTCGTCCTTTCACTTCGTCCTTCTCTCTTCCATGCTTCATGATATTTATAAAGGAATGTCATAATGTTCTTCAGTATTTTGCATACATAATGATTTCACTTGAAAGTCTTGTGCGTTTTTGAGGTTCGTAAGTAGGTGTAAAACATTCTGGTCCCAGGCACAATTTTATAAGCATGGAAATATAGAAGAAACACTGTCTGGAAACACACACACACACACACACACACACACACACACACACACACACACACACACACACACACACACACACACACACACACACACACACACTGCCTCTGTGTTCCCTCAAGAAATTTCTGGCTCTTATTCTTTCTGGAAGAATCCACTTTTTGTTCATTAGAAAAGACCCTCCCTTCCATTCTCTTTCTCTCCCAAGAATTCCCCCTCCCATTTCCTCCAAGGAAAAAGCCCTCTCCTGTGATTCCATTCCGAAAAAAATCCCTCTCCAGTTCGCTCAGAAAGAGAACTTCTCCTATTGCCCCAAGAAAAATCACTCTCATGTTTGTACTTCTCCTTTGCCCGAGAAAAATCACTCTCATGTTTGTACTTCTCCTATTGCCCCAAGAAAAACACTCTTATGTTGGTACTTCTCCTTTGCCCCAAGAAAAATTGCTATTCAGTTCGCTTAGAAAGAGAACCTCTCCTATTGGCCCAAGAAAAATCACTCTCATGTTTGTACTTCTCCTATTGGCCCAAGAAAAATCTATCGTTCCCTTAACAAACCTCTCCTATTGGTTCCTTTACTTATGAAAAAACAGTCCTAAACAACCTCTCCTATTTTGGCCCAAGAAAAATTGCTATTCTGTTTACTAAGAAAGAGAACCTCTCCTATTCCATGAAGAAAAATTACTCTCCTGTTCGTGCTCCTATTGTCCAAAGAAAAATCACTTTTCTGTTCGTGCATCTGGTATTGGCCAAAAAAAAATCGCTCTCATGTTCACAGAAGTAAGGGTTGGATTTGCTTTTGTATTCCCTATTAAGTGCTAGGGAAATCTGAAGGCTGCCAGGAGTGGAGGAAGCTGGTTGCAAAATCTTTAGTTGTGCCCCGAATGGTTTACTAGACTATGGGATAGGTGAAGAAGGGAAATAGTGCCCCCCCCCCCTTCCCCTTGCAATTAAAAAAATTGTCCAATCCTATCAAGTTAAAATATTTTCTGTCTCCCAAACAAGAAAGCAATACTAATGCAGCATGGGCTTGTTTTTTGTTTTGTTTTTTGCTGTTACCACACAAAGCAAAGATAAATGAGATATATGTTGTTACACTTCAGTTTAGATTTCAATGAGCATTGTAAAAGCTTTGACCCCCAGAATCAATGATAGGGAGAATTTGTTTGTTTTGCAACAATGCTTAGAACAAGTTTGGAATAAGACAGTGAATTCTTTTGCAACAGGGTCTTGCTGTACTTTCCAGTTTTAGTTGTTGCCCAGGAAGGGTAAAGCAGCAGGAGGGAGATGGGCGATGGGCCCCTAGAGAAGCTGAGGTCTCTGATGCCTTGCTCCCTACCAACCCTAGGTTATGGGACACCTTACTTACCTTTACCAGGGTTATTCTATTTGATGAAGTCAACAGGATTTTTCGGGACCTGTGGACACTCTAAGTGAGATCATTGAAGGATTCCTAAAAGTTGTAGATCCCTTAGTGTGGCGTTCTCACTGCTATATTTTAGCCTGATTTTGCTATGTGTGATTTGCCAAGTTCTTTGAATTCGATTATAAATTAATTTGAACACTCCAAAGTAGTGCACCAAATGTCTTTTGGGATGTGTGGCTTCTGCAATGACTAGTTTTGTTCTCCAGTGTTTTTGTTTTTGTTTTGGTGTTTTGGTTTTTTATTTTATTTTTTTTTTTTTTGGTATGTATTGTCTTAAGCTGTTGCATTTTTTGTTTATTGGTTGGTTTGTTGGGGCTATTGTGTATTTCTTTTGGTTTTTTGTTTGTTTTGTTTTGGTTGGGGGGGGGTGGTTGGTTGGTTGGTGGGGGGGGGCTGTCTTTGGCTGTTGTTTGGGAGGGGGTGAGAGAAGGGGGGTCTATGCAACATAGTTTTGTTAGCTAAGGGACATAACTGCGTATATGTTTGTATTTGGGGTGGCATTCAAGTTCCTAGCTAAGGGACATAAATCCACGTGAGTTGTTGTGCGTGGGTCTTTTTTTTTGTTTTGTTTTGTTTTTGTTTGTTTTTTTGTTCTGCAAAACCAGCTAAAAACCTTCAAATAAATGGTAATTCTTTTCAGAAAACTGAAAAAAATGAGGAAACGATCTTTAATTTAAAAAAATTTAAAAAATTAAAAAAGAATCTCTATGGGAAAAAAACTCTCTGAATGCCACTGTCAACAATCTACTTGTGTAAAGTAGTCTACATGGGTCTTTATTCTCTTTCCACGTTGTTACGGAACTCTGGATCATAAATAATTTTCTATTTGCAAAAGAAAATGCACGACAGTTTTTCCTTTCTTTGCTTTGTTTTTGTTTTGTTGTTTTTTCTCTGAACTATGATAATTGTTCTTAGCTGTTTGGACTTCTGTATTACTGTTCAGTGTGACTTTGTTACTGTTAACAAAGATATCAGTTTTGTCAGTGATGCAATGTCTTGTTCGACTTGTCTTGTTAAGTTGTACAATAAAATTGATCTATTACTTGTGCACACGCTCTTGTGTGTGTGTGTGTGTGTGAGGGAGAATGAAGACTGTTCAGCCTTGTACCCCAGTCTCTATGGTGTGTGTGTGTGTGTGTGTGTGTGTGTGTGGTGCGTGCGTGCGTGTAGTGCGTGTGTGTGTGTGTGTGGTATTGCGGTGGTTGATCCCCGTTTGGGTCCGAAACTTTCCTCCCAACCACTAAACTCTGAATGGTGATCTGGGTGCTAGTCTTTCAGATGAGACGATAAACCGAGGTCCCGTGTGCAACACGCATTTAGCGCACGTAAAACAAACGGAAACGAGAGATTTGTCCCTGGCAAAATTCTGTAGATGATAACCCACTCTGATAGGGAAACAAAATCTAATACAGTTGCAGACAGGAAAAAAAAAAACATGGGTGACGCTGCTCTTGTGGAAACGCCCTCTCCCTGGAGAGAGCAATCCGAATTTCATGCAGAGAAGTCTGTTGTAACTTAAAGTGGTATACAATACATTGGGCTACAATACAATGCAATATAGTACAATACAATACAATACAATACAATACAATACAATACAATACAATACAAGACGACAAACGTGTTAAACGCATCTCCATTAGAAACACTGAACATATCACCAAATTTATCGACTATGAACTGTAAGACTTTAACGCAATAACTTGGATTTATTTTTTTTTGCTCTCTAATTCTTTTCCCTCTCTCTGGCAGTTACCATGGTACTGTTGGAATTTAGTTTGCACCTAGTTTCTGCGAAAATACATGCTGACAATTTCGGGTATAAAAAGAGGTTCTGTACTTGTCCTTCTTCTTTCTTTCTTTCTTTTTCTTTCTTTTTTGTATTCTATTTATTTTTTTTTGTTTTTTTTTTGTTTATGTATGTATGTATGTATGTATGTATGTATGTATGTATGTATGTATGTATGTATGTATGTATGTATGTATGTAATGTATGTATGTGATGTATGTATGTATGTAGTGTATGTATGTAGTGTGTTGTATGTATGTATGTATGTATGTATGTTATGTATGTATGTACGTATGTACGTATGTACGTATGTACGTATGTAGTATGTATTATGTACGTATGTATGTCAAGGTCAAGTCAAGTCAAAATTTTATTTCCAAATGGTACATTGAGTAAGCAATAAATTTGCTTTTTTTCATCAAGCCATCTATCTAGTAAAAAAGATTTTAAACAAAACACAAATTAAAAAACTAAAAAGACCACTTAAAAACAAGTATATCCAATCCACAACACTCAAACCAACCAAAAACTTCAAACGACAAATCACCCATAATGACAATGATACAATTTTACAATAACACGATAATCACCCATCACCACCTTGAGCAACAACACGACAACAACCAAAAAAACAAATGAAATAAAATAAAATAAAATTTTAAATGAAACCAGTTGAAAAGGACTGGGGAAAGGGGGTATCGAGGAGGAATGGAGGAACACAAACAATCAGCCAAACAAAGACAATGACAACAACACAAGTTCTACAAACAATCAAGAACCCCTACCTAATAATACTTTTTTTTAATCAGTCAGCTAGACTGTCAAACCAATACAATAGCAATTACATCAATATAAATAATCCCATCATTAAGACCATCAAAAACAACATTCATCACAAAACCTGTCAACTGGATTTTTTTAAAAAAGGGACATGACAAAAAAATATCAAATCACAATATCATCACTTCATCCATTTTGGATTTTTCCTTTCCACACTTAAAAGTTGTAGATAATGCATGTTTTCGCACACATCTTTCCAATTCCTTGCCCATGCAGCTTAAAAGGAAAATTGGACAATAATTCTAGATGCCTTCTTTTAGCTGCATGATGGCATCAGTAAATTCTTCTTTGGGATCTACAGTGCGTGTCAGTTCACCAAACTGACGTTAAATCCTGTTCCGCTTTTCGTAAGAGTAGGCCATTGTGTGCCGGTGGAAACAAATGACAATATTTACACAACTGCATACACACGGGGACTGGATGTAAAAAAAAATAATAAAAAAAGCACATGAGTGCTTATTCCATTATCCTCGATATAAAAGAATAAAATAAATAAATAAATAAATAAAAATAAAGAAAACCAGTAGTGCTGTTTTTGATGCCAAACAGTTCTTTTCCATGTTCGTGCCACCTGTCTAATATTTTATTCATTTCCCTGATAGTTGTTTTCTCACCTTTGAAACCACGTAATACTTCCTTTTACGTTTTTTTTTTAATTTAAAACATCTCTACTGTCCTTTCTGAACATTGCTTCTTGTTAGTTTTAAGCATCCATTTCGTAACCATAAACTTTCTTTCCTGACCATTGTTCTAATCTCCTTATTTAAGTTTTGTGTGGTCATCTTTTCTATTTTCTTTTCTGGCATTTCTATTTTCTCTTGCTTATGTGAGAATTTCAGCACTTATGTAAACTTATGGAAAGTACAGATGTTTCTTAATATTCATGTTTGAAAGTCGACACGAATAATTGTGTTTAGTGCTTATTTATTTATTTATTTATTTTATTCTTTAATATCGAGGATAATGGAATAAGTACTCATGTGCTTTTTTACATCTAGTCCCCGTGTGTATGCAGTTTTTTTTGTAAATCATGTCATCTGTTCCCCACCGGCACACGATGGCCTACTCTTACGAAAAGCGGAACAGGATTTAACGTGTGTGCAAGATGTTCTGCGTGCGTTCGCACACGGCATTGGTTTATGGTCTCAGTTTATGGTCTCATCCGAAGAACTTTTGGGGGGAGTGGAGTCAACACTGATGCTAACTCCAAAGGATAAATCCCCTCGAACGGGAATCGAACCCGGGTCGTCAAGTTGTGAGCGCAATGTTCTGACCACTAGGCTTATCCTGTCCCCCTTAAAAAAATTAGTGGAAAAAATTGTGTGAAAAAATTAGTACCCTTTCAGAAGATTCATGTAGCAACATAATTATGTTTATTTCATCAGATTCTTGCCTAACAACTTGTGCCAGTATCCATGGCCTAGGGCTCGGAGACAAAAACAGGTTTTTCCCCGTGCATTTCTAGCTCGCTCTGTGTTGTGTAACCTGAAGCTGTCTTCAGTTTGTGGCATATATGACGCTCCACCACATAAGGAGTCGCATTGCACCAAGGTCAATTTTTAGTTATTGACATATTCTTATTTTGCAATAAAAGGGCTATACAATACAAAAAACAGACTGAAAGTCGAACAATTCTATCAAAAATTATTACAAAATAAAATTGAAATGATAGACTGCAGGAAATGACAAAATGATAAATTGACAAGTTTAGTATCCTAATAGGTGGTCAGAATGAGGGCTTGGTTGTTTTCAAAACACATTTAAAGGCAAAAGGAAACAGAATTATGCCTTGATTTTTCACTACAAGGTAGAATATGTGCTGTAGTTCTGTAATTAAAAAAAATCTCAAAATCAACAACCTCACCCCCACCTGCCTTTAATGGCTCCTAGCGGAAAAGTGGGTCATGTGCTAAGCGACTCATTTCGTGGTAGAGCGTCACATATATTCAATCCTTCCCAATCCGTCTCTGATTGGTCCATTTTCTACCGGCTATGCAAAGGTGAACACACTGTGTGTCAAACAGGTCAGAGACACAGTACGGAGAGGTTCCCTGCCGTGTGTAGTTATGTGTGAACTTGGCTGACCAGTTGAAAAGGTGAGTACAGACTGTAATTTGTTAGAGCAGACTTGTTGGGTTTGTTTTTTTTTTTAATAATGGTCCCTCTAAGTCAACCAAAATATCTCTCAGTTCTCCAGCAGACGACAGTATAACAAAGCCCTCAATAATTTCCAAGCAGCCTTCAACTGAAGTGGTGACAGTAAGATCCAACATTTTTCTTGGTCGAAAATCTGAGACTCTTGTTCACGTACCATCCCACTGTTACCTGATAAGGAAACAAAATATACATGCAGACATGAAAAAAATCAGTGAGTGGTGCTGCTCTTGTGGTGGCATACTCTCTCTGGAAAGAACAGCCCGAATTTCACACAGAGAAAATTTCTGTGACATAAAGTCCACTATTTTGGGGGCGAGGGGGGGGGTGTGTCTTTTTTTCTGCTCCTTGTTTAGGGCTCCGAGGTTTACCAACGGTGAGATTTTTGTCTATGCAACTGCTTTTCCGAACCATTAATGTAACCACTTTCCCACTTCGAGGGTAGAATGTGTTATTTGTTCACTCTTTTTTTTCTTTTATATCGAGGATAATGGAATAAGTACTTATGTGCTTTTTCACAACCAGTCCCCGTGTGTATGCAGTTTTTGTAAACCTTGTCATCTGTTCCCACCGAACACAATGGCCTACTCTTACGAAAAGCAAAACAGGATTTAACATGTGCGCAAGATGTTCCGCGTGCGTTCGCACATGGGGCCTCGGTCTCATCCTCCGAAGGATGTCCATTTTGGTGGTTGTAGAAGACTATGACCGGTGATACGGATAGTACAGACAAGCCCAGCATGCACAGTCTGACTAGGAGAGGGATGGGCTCCACGGATCAGTTTGCCCAAGATACGTTGCCTGATTAGTGCAGAGCCCCGGCGACTGTTGAAGAAGTTAAAGAAGTCAGTTCGTATGACAGTATTTAAGAAAGAAGTGCAGTCAATTCAAAAATAGATCTTAGCCTGGCTGGTGATGAAAACTAGTTATTTACAGGGGCCAGATATGGAAGGAGATATAACTTGTGGGGTCAAAATCTGCGGAAAATACTTTTTTTGTCTTGCTTTGTTTTTTGTTTTGTTTGTTTGTTGTTGTTGGTTTTGTTTTTGCTTTGTTTTTTGTTTGTTTTTATTTAAGGGGGTGGAGGAGGACAGGCGCCTTCCATGTTGTTGTTTTTTTTATATCGAGGATAATGGAATAAGCACTCGTGTGTTTTTTTACATCCAGTCCCTGTGTGTATACATTTTTGTAAATTTTGTCATTCGTCCGCACAATGACCTACTTTCCCGAAAAGCGGAACGAGTTTTAACGTAAACGCAAGATGTTCTGAGAGTGTTCGCGCACCGGGCCTCGGTTTATAGTCGCATCAAAGACTAAACACACATCCCAGTGTGTATGCGTGTGTCTGTGCACCGATGCGTGTGTGCGTACGTGCGTACGCCGGTGCGTGCGTGTGTGTGTGTGTGTTTATTTATTCTTTTATTTCGAGGGTAATGGAATAAGCACATAGGTGCTTTTTTTTACATCCAGTCCTCGTGTATATACAGTTTTGTAAATTTTGTCATCCGATCCCACTGGCGCACAATGGCCTTTTTTTCGAAAAGCGGAACGCGTTTTAACATGTGCGCAAGATGTTCTGCGTGTGTTCGCGCACGGGACCTCGGCTCATAGTCTCATCCGAAGGACTTTGTGTGTGTGTGTGTCTTCTGTCTGTCTGTCCGTCTGTCTGTCCGTCTGTGTGACACGGTTCCGTTATGTCTTGATCAGATGTTGGCCGACAACCGTGGCCCTTGCTGTCAAGATACACTGGAGATGCAGTGCCGTGCATTCAGTACCTGGGTACAGTGCCAGTAGTCTGCTTGTGATAGCATGAGCCCTGTGGTAGGCGTCTGTAGAAAAAAAAATTATTAAAAAAATATAATAAAATAATGGGTAGGCGCTGCACTTGTGGCGACGCGCTCTCCCCGTGAAGAGCAGCCCGAATTTCATGCCGAGAAAATCTGCTGTAACATAAAAGTGGTATAAAATAAATAAAAATGGAATCAAGACTTCAGGGCTCTCGAAAGTCGGAAATCAGTCCTGTTAGCGGCTTTTTTGTTAAATTTTGGGACACATTGGTCTTGTTTATTGAACTTGGGTCTTTGGAATAGGGGTTAGTCTGTTGATTCAGAGCTGGCTGGCAGTCTTCAGGAAGATTGTTTTCAGAGATAAGAAGATGAAGAAGATTTAGGAAAGAGATTCGGGTAACTTCTCCGGTTTTCTGCTGTTCTGATCAAGTGTGTTGTTATTGTAGTGGTTAAACTTGGGTCCTAGTGGAGACTTCGGATTTAATTGAAAGGGCTGTGATCAAAGTTTGCTTCTTCATTCCGTTTCATGGGTGACTATTGGGTGGCCTGTCAGTTGTCGTTGAATCGTCACAGAAAACTACTTTTCTGTTGCTTTGTCTCTTACCACAAAAGCTGAAATAAAGTTAACTCAAAACAAGCTTTAAAAACTAAAATGACAAAAGTCACAGGCAACCAGACTAAACTAGTGTAAAGCGACAGGTTATCTAAAACAACTGGGCTTAACAAGAAAAAAACACCTAAAGAGTGATTAAAAATAAAACAATAAAGCGGGAATTTAAAATAAAATTAGCAAAAACTGAAATTTCATTTTTTTAAAAATAAAAGTTAAAATTCCCTCAACTAAGTGAAAAGACTAAAACAAAAAATCCTAAAACTAAACCAAAATAATCCTGATTTAGACAAACCAAAGCCAGAATAAAGCTTAGCAAGTAAAACCAAACCCTGAATAAAACTAAACCAAATCCTGAATAAAACTAAACAGACCCTGAATAAAACTAAACCAGACCCTGAATAAAACTAAACCAGACCCTGAATAAAACTAAACCAAATACAACTAAACCAGACCCTGAATAAAACTAAACCAAATACAACTAAACCAAACCCTGAATAAAACTAAACCAAATACAACTAAACCAAACCCTGAATAAAACTAAACCAAATAAAACTAAACCAGACCCTGAATAAAACTAAACCAGACCCTGAATAAAACTAAACCAACCCTGAATAAAACTAAACCAGACCCTGAATAAAACTAAACCAGACCCTGAATAAAACTAAACCAGACCCTGAATAAAACTAAACCAGACCCTGAATAAAACTAAACCAGACCCTGAATAAAACTAAACCAGACCCTGAATAAAACTAAACCAGACCCTGAATAAAACTAAACCAAATAAAACTAAACCAAATAAAACTAAACCAAATAAAACTAAACCAGACCCTGAATAAACTAAACCAGACCCTGAATAAAACTAACAGAGTAATACTAAACACAACCAGATAAAAACCAGAATAAAAACTGATAGAAAAAATAAACCACAAACCAGACTCCCCCACCCTCCACCCAAAAAAAAAATTCTTTAAACACAAATTACGTAAATATGTTTAGACACAAAAAAAACAGTAGCAAGAATCAAGGGGGGGGGCAAATTCTGGTGTCCTGGAAAGAACATAATCTTTGTGGGCACTGATAATGTGAAGTAGCAGTTCTGTGGTTCCTAAGATAGCCAAGATGACAATGAGTTCAAATGTTGTTGGTCAATCTGCAGTTTTAGTTCTGGAGGTGGCTTGTTAGTCTGATCGACTCTGAGGATTTTATATTTTATTTTATTTTATACCACTTTATGTCACAGCAGATTTCTCTGCGTAAAATTCGGGCTGCTGTCCCTGGGGAGAGCGCGTCGCCACAATTGCAGCGCAGCCCGTACCCTTTTTTTTATATATATACAGTCCCAGCCGCCCTGGGGACTCCCAACTCCCGATTTTAATGGATGGCCCACATGTTGGACTCGAGGGTGGGTACAGCAGTAGGAGTGAAGGTGGCTCAAGTTTTTTTGCATAGTTGCTTCTTTTTCTTCATATAGGATTAGTGAGTCACTCATGCGTCTCCAAGTTTCGCAAACCATCTTGGTTCTTGTTTAAAATCTCTTGTTCTGCAAAAGTCCTAACGCTAGGGTTATAGTTGTCATGCTGATCACATAGCAGTTCTACTGAAGCTGTTTTTTTCTGGTACTGGTGCCATCAGCTGCAAACTTGTCTTCCGTCATCAATACCTGGGAATGAAACTTCCATCCATCGCCTAGACCTCGATTGTAAGTGCATAATTAGAGAAAAGTTGCTGCTACAGTTCAGCTGACTTAAAAATGATAGTTCTGTGTGTGTGTGTGTGTGTGTGTGTGTGTGTGTGTGTGTGTGTGTGGTGTGTGTGTGTGTATGTGTATGATTGCGCACGTGTGTATGGCGTGTTAAATCTCGTGTCTTCTGGTTTACTTTAAAATGTAAAAGGCAAAGCTCGTTGTAACCAGGGCTGCTATACAAGTAATGTATTATGAATTTACATAAGCCTTTGTCTATAAACAAATTGTTTTTTTTTTTAATATATCAAGATCACTTAAATTATATGTAAAGTGTCTATTTTTGGCCTTCGATACCTTGGCATCAATGATAGTAAGAGTAGGAGGTAAATATTAAATGTAGTGGCACTTGCAATATTTTAAACAGAAGTTTATGGTGCATCAATATTTTTTTAATTGGGTGCCCCAGTGATCGCTGGATCCTGGCGGTCAGATCACAAGCCAGTGTTTTAACCACTAGGCTATCTCCCCCTTCCCCCCCCCCCCCCCCCCCCCACCTGTTTAGATGATGAAACTTTTCTGTCCTTGTCTGTCAGTGTTTTTTTAATAATTTATCATGACTTTATCATTAATTTGGTTCAACGTCGCCTTCCCCACCATCTTCTTTTTTTTTTTTAATCTAGCAAATCAATCATTAGAAGTAAACAGACTTTAGATATATGTCAAATCACATGCACACACATGAGCAAGTCTGTTGGTACTTGATTCAGTGCATAGCTCCTCATACAAGTAGTATGCAACAACTGACAAGTTTTTCATTCTTGTCTGTCAGTTGTTGCATAATACTTGTGTGTAGCTGTACACTGAATCAAGTACCACAGACTTGCTCACACACGCGCACACACACACACACACATCCACAACACACACAACAACACTACACACACACACACACACACACACACACACACACACACAACTACACTCCACTCCCTCCTCTCTCTCTCCTCTCACAACACACACACAACCACACACACACACACACACACACACACACACACACCACACACACACACACACACACACACACACCACTCGCATACACACACACACCACCCCTATCTTTGTTCCTCGCTTAAAGATTTATGTCCAGTTAACCAGGTCACAGAGAAACATCACAAAATCCGGGCCAGAGGAACCGCCAACCTGCCTGTTGAAAAGAGGAGGAAGCTGGTTTGATTGATCTCGTCACACATCATAGCTCTCCTGCCAACACCATCCTGCAGGAACACTCAGGGAGGGGGACACAGGGACAGACGGAAGAAAGAATTCGTCAGAGAACATCAAACATTGGACCAACCTTGACATGGCAGTGACATATTTTTTTTAAACCGAAGAGGGACCAACCTGAAGAATACTGACGACCAACACATCCCTAGGGCAGGCCGTTAGGTACATGGAGGAGAACTGTAGAAGAAGAAATTAAACTAATGGCAAAACATGGAATGAGATCGGCTGGCTTGCCCAAGACAGAGATGGCTGGAGGAGACTTGTCGCCTTTTGCTTCACCCGGAGCGAGGAGATTAAGTAACACATCCCCGTGTCTTCAGTGACAGGGGACATCAATAACCTGCTGATGCCGATACCATCCTGGACTGCAGTGTGACGTCTGACTTGATAAAGCATCGCGTCATGTCACTGAGCTATTTATCAACAGCCCAGACACCATGGGTGACATCAGACACCCCGATACGTCACTGTGTACTCAACAACAGCCCAGATATCAGTGATGACACCAAACACCGCCGTATGTCATTGAGCTACTCAACAGCCCAGATATCAGTGATGACACCAAACACCGCCGTATGTCACTGACTACTCAACAGCCGAGATATAGACCGCCATATGTCACTGAGCTACTCGACAACAGCTCAGATGTCAATGATGACACCAAACACCGCCATATGTCACTGAGCTACTCAACAGCCTAGATACCAATGATGACACCAAACACCGCCGTATGTCATTGAGCTACTCAACAACAGCCTAGATACTAGTGATGACACCAAACACCGCCATATGTCAGTGAGCTACTCAACAACAGCCTAGATACCAATGATGACACCAATCACCGCCATATGTCAGTGAGCTACTCAACAGCCCAGATACCAATTACTGAACTACTCAAAATTCCAGACACCAGTGATGACCTCGAACACCAGTGATGACCTCTAACACCAGTGATGGCCTCGAACACCAGTGATGATCGAACACCAGTGATGATCGAACACCAGTGATGAATCGAACACCAGTGATGAATCGAACACCAGTGATGACAGCGAACACCAGTGATGACAGCGAACACCAGTGATAAAACAGCGAACACCAGTGATGACAGCGAACACCAGAGATGACACCCGAACACCAGAGATGACACGAACACCAGAATACAGCGAAACACCAGAGACAGCAACACCAAAACACCAAACACCAGAGACATCAAAACACCAGCGGTGACCATGCCTGGCAGAATGCAGCTGAACCAGAAGCGGACAAAGGTAGGTAAGAAAGTCCCATAAGCTGTCACTTTGATCTTCTTCTCTCCCTTGACTCACTGAGGAATCACTAGGGCATTGCACTGACTTTTCCAGGGCATGTCTCGGGCAAGCTGAGAATGTTGGAGCCCATCGCTCAAGGTACATGGGGCATGCGGATATGTTTGCATAACACACCAACAGCCGAAATGAACTATCAGATTTATTACGTGAAGTTAACATGGAGTTAACATCAGCGCCCACTCCACTCTCCATAATAGTCTTTTCGATGAGATTGTAAACCGAGGTCCCCTTTGCGAATGCACGCAGAACATCTTGCTCGCAATTAAAACATGCTCCGCTTTTCGGAACAGTAGGCCATTGTGTGCCGGTGGGAACGGATGATAAAATTGACAAAACCTGCAATACACTCGGGATTAGATGTAAATTTTTTTTTTAAATTAAAAAGCACACGAGTGCTTATTCCATTATCCTCAAAATACAGGATTTTTTTTTTAATCTCATTATTAGATTTGTACTCAACAGTCGACTCGGGTGATTGTAAATCCCTACCCTTAATTCACTAAATGCCACGGCTGAGATTTGAACCCACGACTTAATGGATCCACTGGGGTTAAATTCAAACACTCTATCCACTCAGCAGTTCTGTGTAAATCTGAAGTTAGAATAGTAATTCTCCTACCAATGCAAGGCCAGTGTGGATTTTTCAATTGCATCCTTTTTTTTTTCTTTTTCTTTTTTTCTTAGTCTCTCAAACTGCTAGCCAAAAAGATCCAGAAGACAACAAAATTGGTAACACTTTAAAATTACAATATAAAAACAAAGGTGGATGTGAAATTTGTCTTCGTGTACAAAACCAGACTTGTCAAAGAATAAAGTAATTTCACTCGTAATAAATACTTAAGATGAATAATAATAAATTTATGTTTAAATAAAAAAAATATTTATAAATCAGTTTTTCGTTCCTTGGTTAGAGCTCCGAGGTTCATAAAACTGATATTTTTGTGCATATGACTGGTTTTGCCCACCATTTAAGAGAGTTACATTCATACTTCATGGATATAAGATCAGTTTATTTCAAGTAATGAGTCTGTGAGATCACATCCTTGTAATGTTAAGCTGATAAAGTTGATTGACATAGTCAGTTTTAGTCTTTTTAAAGGTTTTTTTCATACACTGCGCTAGATTATTGAATTGCTACTTTGTTGTGCAGCAGCAACAGAACAACAGAGCACCGCAGCAACAGGAAAACAGAGCACCGCAGCAACAGGAAAACAGAGCACCGCAGCAACAGGACAGTGAACAAAAGGACCGTGTGAAGGAAGCAGTAACAAAAGGACCATGTAAAGAAAATAGCAAAAGGACAATGTGAAAAAAGCAGCAACAGAAGGACAATGAGACCAGCAAGATCTCACGATGAGTTTACACACTAGAATATTGTTACAACGCCCATGACCTTGTGCACCAGATTCGAAGGACTTCTCACGCCTGCGCGCGCAGAACTAAACACATCAAAGGAGCCAGAAAGGGAGGTGATTTTCAGGCCCAATAAGCAAAAGGAATTTTTTTTTTTTAATGTACTTCATGATCTGCCTGCAAACAATGCCTTCCCCCCCCCCCCCCCCCCTACACACACACACACCTTTTAAAGGTAAAAAAAATTAAACCTGTGTTTTTAAAGACCCCATTGTGTGAAAAATTTGTGAAAAGAACAGTGAACTCTTTTTTTCTGGGATTGACGGATTTTTCAGATGCTATTTTCTATTTCGTTCAAATGAAAAAGCTCATAATTTATGAGATGTTAAGGTTCTTGAAATCTTTTTTTTTTTTTAGTGTGGTAGGAAATAAGGTGAGAAAAGGGAAGAGAAGAGATGCCTGAAATTGTTGGGTTTGAATTTTACCCTTTTTTCAGCAGTCGGGCCACTTTTTTTATTAAATTGAATTATTGGATCTAAGATATCACTCTAGTCCTAGTACCCTTTGATTTCTTTGTTGTTCTCTTCTTCTTTTTTTTTAAACTAAGATCGTTGTAGTAGCGATGCAAGTTTGCATTCCGTTATTAGTTCATTTTTCTACAATTTTGATAACTTTTATTGTGTTTGAAATAATTACCTTAAAATTATATTTTTAAAAAGTCGGTAAATAGTAAAAGCAAAGAGATGTGAGTTCCTACTCTTGTTGTATTCCTATTCAGCTTATCTTGCGATTTCCAGTAATTCTGATTGCATTGAAGAATTATTTATAAAGCACAATGACAACATGCAATATGTAGCAAAGAATGGCATTTAGTGAATGAGATGAGCTATTTTAATGTGAGAATATAATTATCCTGCAGTACAAGGGGAATAGTTACACCAGACTTAAACTGATTTATTTTTGTTTGGCAAATAAATTTTGTTTACACTGTTCCTGCAGTACAAGGGGAATAATTACACCAGACAAACTATATGTTTTGCAAATCAATTTTAATGTTTAGACTGTTCCTGCGGTACAAGGGGAATAATTACACCAGACAAACTAATTGTTTGCAAATCAATTTTAATGTTTAGACTGTTCCTGCGGTACAAGGGAATAATTGCAGCAGACAGACCGATTTATTTATGTTTGGCAAATGATTTGGACTGTAGGCAAATTTTTGATTGTTTGCAAATCTATGATGGTGTTCAATGGCAGACCTTTGCAGACTGTACTTTTTTTGAAAATACAGAAACTATTTAATTTTTTTATTCTTTTATATCGAGGATAATGGAACTAGACTAGATGTACTTTTTATATCCGAGAAGTCAAAGCAAAAAAGTGTGCATATAGGCCTAGTTTTCAGGGAGATGTGTGTAAGGGACACCCCGTGTGTTAGTGTGTGTTGAAATTGAGGGGGGGGGGGGGGGGGGGCAGTTGAGGAAGACATGCAGGTATTACATGCTGATAGAAACGTGTGTTTAGAAAGCACAGTATGGGAAGGGAACTGACAGGTGTTGTAAGGTAGATGGTTAGAAAGATTTTCGGATGGAGTAGTATAAAGGGGGGGGGGGGGGGGGCAGAATTGTTAATGTAGATGTTTAAAAGGAAGATTTAATAAGGATGGAGTAGTGTTTAGAGTGGGGGTTGCGGTATTAAGGTAGGTGTTAAAGAGGAAGGGGGTGTCATGGAGGAGATGTAGCATGGACGTGTTACGGTATTATGGCGTAGGTGTTTAAGGAAAGGATGTTTAGGAGATAGAGATATTATTGGGGAGGGTGGTGACAGGTATTTGTTGGATATTTATTTATTACTTATTTATTCTTTTATATCGAGGATAATGGAATAAGCACTCGTGTGCTTTTTTACATCCAGTCCCCGTAGGTATAAAGGAGGGGTATTTGGGACAAGACAGTAGTATTTGAGTGGAGGTGTTCACGGGTATTGTCAGGTTGGTAATTGAAAGGGAGGGGTGTTCCAGAGAAGATGGTAGAATGCAAGTTCAGTAATATAGTTCTGTTCACTTGTTTTCATTTTGGGGGAAAATGGGGTGCAATCTATTCTTGAAACAGATCTCGAAAGGTTACGGACTTAAAAATAATTGTTGTTTTTTAGCATAAAAAGTGCGAAACAGAACCCAAGCAGTACGAGAAATCATCTTTGGGGTGGTCATTTGTAACTGAGTACTCTACCGAAGTGTCTATGTGCCGTTGCGCTCCACCTGCTTGCAAACATGGAGCATACATACAACACACAGACAACTGTTACACTAAATCTTAACCCTAACCCTTGTGTTAAATCTTAACTTTTGTTTAACCTTGCATGAAAACACAAAAGCAGATGGACACAACGGTATATAAACACAATGGTAGAGGCATCAAAATCTTTCAAAAAAGAGTGACAGAGGGGGGGGGGGGGTTATAGGGGAAACGGTGTGTTCAGATTGGGGAGGGGGGGGAGTATTTAAGGAAGGTGTTGGGATTGAAAGGGGGGAAGGTGGGGACTATTGTAGGGAAAGGCAGGGTGCAAGAATTGCAGGGGGGAGGGGGGTTTGTATAGTGCAGGCTTTGATACCGGCAAAATGTAGACAGTAGCAGAGCAGTCAGAATTTTTTTATGAGGTAATCATAAGGACAGAATACAATATAGAAAAAAAAAAGGGGGGGGGTCAGGAATTTAAGAGAGGGGTGGTTGTAAGTGTATGACAAGGGGACAGGGAGCCAGGCAGATGTCTTCTGATAATTATTACAGAGAGGGGAGTATTTTTGAAAAAAAAATGGAAGGCAGGGTTGATACTGTAGGGGCTGGTTTGATATAGGTGAGGGAGACATATTTTTTAGGTTATTGAGAAAGAGGTAGGGGAGATGTAAGAAAAGAAACGGATTAAGTTTAGAAAGCAAGGTAATCGATGCATTAAATGTTCAGTTTGAAAGCAGGGAAAAAGGATAGGCAAAATAACGTTTTGGGTTGAAAGTAGGG
>CM060330.1:10117173-10127173 GCA_030674155.1 Stramonita haemastoma
TGTGTGTGTGTGTGTGTGTGTGTGTGTGTGTGTGTGTGTGTGTGTGTGTGTGTGTGTGTGTGTGTGTGTGTGTGTAATAGGGTTAATATAGACTATAATACTGACAGCTGTGTTCATGGTCTTGTCACCAGATCTTCGCCGGTGATAGTGATCCTTCCCACCAGAGATCATGGAGACGCCATCGCCACGATGTTGGAGCACATGACCCTGAACTTGTCCAAGATCCCCATGACTAAGTAGACAGATGTCAGATCTATGGGGAAAGAAGGGTTTAGAATAGGGGAAAGGAGAAAGTGCTACATCAAATTCCCGAAGGGCATACTAGTGCTCAGCCTGGTTCCGTTGCCCAGGGATCTAGGACATAGATGCCACCCGTCTTCATCTTCCACTGGGTTGAGCAGCAAAGTAGGTAGGAGTTTGGGGGCTATAGTAACACAGTGGCGTTTATATGACCTCCCATCTCTGCAACACTTCAGGGAGCAAAGGCGATGAGAGCAGGAGGGGCTGTGGTTCTTGGGGACATCCGCTAGTCGACATAGAGCCGACAGCAGACAGAGGTAGGGTTGCAGAGGATCCGAGCATGCAACCCCTGTCTTGCACACTTTCCTGGCGTGTCTGTACAGAGTTTGATCTGTCAATGTGTGTGTGCTCAATGTCCACAAAAGTCACCCAGTCCTTCCTAGTTTCTGAGCTCGAATCAAACTTTGTCCCGGAAGTTTTCTGCAAGGCTCACTGACCACAGGGTTGAGTACTCCCGTCAGTATCCGTTCAACCTTTTCCGCAGTGGTCACAAAGGGAGCCCACCTAGAGTGGCGTGGATCAAAGATTTGGGTGTCCTAAAACGGCACAGCCTGCCTACCCTCGCATACCGTGCTCACGAGGGGAAGGGACACCTCACGCCCCCAAACATTTTCTTAAAGCACTTCCCAGACCCTCTGGGTCACTCCATTCCTGCTCTGAATCCTCAGAAGTCTGGCATAGGTGTCGACAGTTGTCATGGGGATCGAATCACAGTTCTGGGTGTGTCTTTCATCGTGGCAGCAGAATGTATCCTGACAACCCCGGTGGCTGTGGAACATGTCAAGAACTACACAAGCGTAAGTATTTTTTCGTTCCTTGGATAGAGCTCCGAAGTAAACCAATGGCGAAATGTTGTGTAGGCAAACCCTTTGCAATCCATTTAGCAGCATCTCGACTTCGGGATGTCTAAAGACAGAATTATGCATGCAGTATTTTTGTTTGAAGATTGTCTATTTTGGAACGCGATGGCCTACTCTGCCAAAAGGCTAAATGGGTTGTAACGTTTCCGAAGGATTTTCTGTGCGTGTTCCCATCTGCTTAACTAGGCTGGGGGAAAGCGAGCGCTCTGACTACTGAGCTATCCCGTCCCTACATTTATTTTATTCAAATACTAAATTATTTTGTTTGAACATGCAAACTGTCCGAATTGCTCAAGTTGCTTATTGACGCTGTTTCCAGGAGTTCTGGCGCCAGACCAAAGTACCAAGCATCCCAGGGGTCTGGAAGCAGTTCCAGACTGCAGGTAAGGATCAACAAGGAGGAGGAGGACAACACCCCCAGCCCCAGGTTTTGGCTGCCAACACCCAGACGTCCCTTCAAGAGATGTTTCCCCTAGAGTCAACATCAGTGCCGACTCCACTCCCCGAAAAGTCCTTTAAATGAGACTATAAACCAAAGCTGCCCCCCCCCCCCCGTTATCCCCCCCCTCCCCCGCCTTGCGCAAACGCAGAACATCTTGCACCCACGTTAAACAAACCGTTTCGAAAGCATAAGCCATTGTGTTACAGTGGGACAGAATGACATTTGAAAGTGGTGTATGCACACAGGTGTCGTGTTTAGACATCATCCCCAAAGTTGGAATGTGGCTGCCTTAATGGTGAGCAAAAGGTCGCATTCACAAAATTTCACCATTGGAGACCTTCAGAGCCCAAACCCAGGAACACAACAAATTATCACCTGCTGATATGTCATAATTTTTTTTTAATAAATCTTATAAAATAGCTAGTTGTAGAACTGTTTCTACTATTATATCCTGTGGGACTGGTAAATTGTTTTTCCCAAGAAATCGAATGAAATAATGCTTTAAGAGTATCTGCCCCTTGATAATCACTATCAATGCTCTGATTTTTTTTGGACATGAAGCAAATTGTTCACCATTATTAGAAAATAGGTCTGTGTTCCGTAACCTATGTAGCCCTTGGGAAGTAAAGTGTCAGACCTCGAAAACTAAAAAAAGAAAATTGAAAACAAGCAATTATATATCCATTCGTTTTGGCTGGAGTAGAAATGTGGACTAAAAAGTCATAAGAAGGGTCGCGGGATTGACGTTTGCTTGCCAACAAGTAAACCATGAGGTTCTTGGGTTCGGTTCCCAGCCTAGCTCTTTGTTCCCATTTCGACGAAAAACAAATTGATTTGAATGCCAGAGTCCTTCAAATGAAATTATAAACTGAGACCCCGTGTGCGAACGGACGCAGAACATCTTGCACACACGTTAAAAACCCGTTCTGCTGTTCTTAAAAGTAGGCCATAGTGCGCCTCTAGGAGGGATACACCTTTCTCCCAACATGTACGCACGTGGCGCGAGAGCGCACACACGTGTGTGCATGTGTGTCTGTGTGTATGTCTGTCTGTGTCTGTCTGTGTCTGTCTGTCTGTCTGTCTGTATCTGTCTGTCTGTCTGTCTGTGTATAAAATGGGTAGTTGTGTGGTGGAGACATCGGGTTAGGAGGAGATGCAAGGCAAGGAAAGGAAGGGGTGTTTACGAGGGTATGGATGCATATTTAAAGCAGTGGGGATAGAAAAAAGATCTGGCTGATAGATTTTTTCTTACATGATTTATTTCGGGCTCGGATGGATTTTTTTTAAAGGGATGCAACTTCTAAAAAAGTCTTAGGTTTGAAATCAATTTGATCGGCCGTTTACACAAAATCTCACCATTGGTAAACCTCGGAACTCTAGCCAAGGAATAAGCCAAAAGTGGACAGTAAAACCATCTGTTGCTGGAACTGGAGACTCTGATTTAAAGCTATTTAAAGCTCCATGATAATACTGTGAGCTACGTACCATTGTGTCTGTAGCTACTTACTATTTGTCTATGTGCCTAGTGTGTCCATTTTTCTAACATTCAGACCAACCATCTGACAGACAACCTTTACCCGTTATTAACCCTTTAACACTAACCTTAACTCTAACCATGACCCCCCTGTGGACACAAAAGGCAGGTAGATATATGGTATATGCTGACGACACTTTTCTTCGTTCGCTCGTATTGGCTAGAATGCAAAGTGCCTGGTCTTTTTCCGCGCTGCTCTTCTGCAGGAGGTCTATGCCTTGCTGGCCTCAGCCGACACATTCCCACTACAGGGCAGTTCATTAAGTTTTCAAACGAGAAAAGATATGCTAGAAGGATAAAAAAAAGCGCGAGAATAGACTGGGTCGGTAGGAAATAAACGAGAGGATAGAGCCGAAGGGAAAGTCAGAAAGAAAGCGAAGGATAGAAAAGAGGAAATTTCTTGCAGAGCATTTCCAGAAAGTGGGGAAGCTCTTAAGACTGAGCCTCCCAGCATTTTCGGGGAGGGGGGGGGGGGTAGGAAGGGGGGGAGAGTATGTTGACACAATGCATGTACATTTTTTTTCAGGGACAGTGGGAGGAGGGATGCTAGAATTTTAGCGAAAAGGCTTGGATGAAGGGGACGGGGGGAGGGGGAGCGGTAAAGTGTTTTTGTACATAGGGATGGGGAAAATTGCATTTTAGAAAAAGTTTGAACACAAAAGTAAAGGAGGCTGGTGGTAGAATGCCCAACTATTTGGTGAGGGGGTGCATTTAACTTTTTTTTTAAAGATTTAAAACAGAAATTGGGGGGAGGGGGTGCACTGATGTTATATAAAATTATTGAATAATTCTTGAAGTAATAAACAGTGAGACTATACTGCAGAAAATAGGTGTTAGTAAAGAAGAATGTTCGTGTTTTCGTGCGTGTGTTTTTGCGCGTGTTTTCGCGTGTGTGTTTCGCGCGCGTGTGTGTGTTGGGGTCAAGGTGTTAAAAAGAAAAAAATAGACGTTTATATCAAAATAACATAAGTTATCCGTGCATGTAGCGGGATTTTATTAAAGAAATTTTGTTAAATTGCTGGATTTTCCGCCGTAAAAAACATGGACTTAAAAAAATCGCTGTACATTTGGAAAGGTGGAGGTGAAGGAAGAAGTGAAATGTCGGATTTAAAAGAATTGCAGTATTTTTTTCAAAAAGATATTACGTGTACATCTTATTTGACAAACTTGCATTAGAACATACAGGATAGCTCGGTGGTCAGAGGACTCATTATAAATAGGCACCCGCCCTCTATAGGGACAGGGAAAGTACATAAAGCAGCGAGGGAGAGGGGATGAGCGCCGGCCTCAATATCCTAGCCCCTAGAGAAGCTGAGGTTTTTGATAACTCTCTCCCCAACGACCACATAAGCTATGGAACACCTTTACCTTTTTGTGAATTAGAAACGGCATTGTGCCGTTTATCCTTTTTATTTTTAATGAATAAGATGCAAGAAATATGTCAAATCTTTCATTTTCTAATATGTGTAAGATAGCCGGGAACTTGTATTAGTATGTCCTGTTACCTTAATTCCTTCTTGCCTTTTGCTTTGCCATAGGTCAGGGACATGTCCACTACCCAGGTCATACATGTAGCACTCCCAGCCCATCAGTAGACTACTCCATCTGCATCTCTCCCAGCAGTTTTTTATTCCCATTTTGAACTCGAGTAAACTTTGTCTCTATCACAGTCCTCAAATGTATTTTTTATGTTTTCCCCTGAAAAAAAGGAGCAACAGGTTGGAGATCTCGTATTGAAATTAACCAAAACAAAAACCTAAAAATAACGAAAGATAAATCGATAAAGAAAAAAAACCAAAAGAATAACTGGAAATGAAGGGGGATTGGAGACCCCACAGAAGTTGTTTTTATTAGCAAGACTGGAGTAAAAGTCTTTACTTTGATCAGTGCTCATTGCTGCATGATTTCTGGTCTGCTTTCTGGCACTGGTCCAACCTTTGTAGTGTGCTATCTGTTATATATGTCCGATTTTCTTAAAGTATGAAGCTCCACCTTAATGGGGTTTTTTTTGTGTGCAAAATTCCAATACAGGAAAGGTGAAATACTGTATTCTTGCGAAAATACAATGCAGTACAGTTTTGATGATTTTTTTTTAATCGGCCTGTCTTTTTAATCTTACTTTTCTTGTCTCAACGATACCCAAGTTGTGTAAAATTGGAAAATGGTTTAGCATGTGTGATATTGTTTAATCAATGGGTGATGGTAATCTGTTTAAAAGCAGTTGTACGAAACAGTTGGCTCTATTAATTTTCATGTCAACTCAAAATTGTGATTTTTTTTGTCTGTGTGCTTTAAACCAATTTGGCAAAGATAAACGTGCGTTTTAGCACAGGAATTGTATTTTAATTTTTTATTGCTATATCGAGGATAAAGGAATAAGCACTCGTGTGCTTTTTGAACATCCAATCCCGTGTGTATGCAGTTTTGTAAATTTTGTATGGAATTCTGACAGTTTCGCACGGTATCTATGCGCTCCGCTTTGTTTGCTGCCCCTTCCCCCTTTTACATCCTTCCAGGGTCAACAGAGTTGCACGACTTTTAGTAAAGATTTTTTTTCTGTTGAAACCGAGTTTTAGGCGCATTTTTAAAAACTGTTTTGAACATGAAGCTGTTTTCCAAATAATTTTACTCCTATGAAAACCTGAAGCCCCCATTTGTCAGTAGCATGTTAGACGTTTCGCTTTTGGGGTTACAAGTTTTATCAATAATTTCCTTGCTTTGTTAGTACCCTTCGTTAAAAACTGCTTTATTTTGCTTCTAGCCCAGTTAAGCTTGTTCTAGACTCCCAACTAGAAATGTACGGTATAGAAAATGTTTGTAACCTATTTTGATCACCTATAATTATTTGTGATCATACAGATAATACATGTTCTTTTAGAAGACCAACAAAAAGTTGTTCGCTTCTAGTTTTTACTGAATTTCACAACAGCTCTGTATAGAATGGATAAAATGTATAGATTAGAATGTTTAGACATCAGTGGTGAGCACACACCACAGGCACTTGACTGACTTGACTTTTTTCCTTGAGAAAAATACGAGCTTTGCAAAACTCCCTCTTAGAACTTACACTCTGACCACTAGACCGTCTTTTTAAGGATGTCTGTGCTTTTTGGTCGTAAAGCTATGACTGGAATCAAGAAGTGTTTTGCCACGTTCATGTTTTAAAAGCATATTAAGAATGAACAGACCATTATGCTCTAATATTTGAATAGTGTGATAATTCAAAAGAAACAAAACAGTCAGTTGGTCATTGTGTCACTGCTGGTCAGAGCATTGGGAAAAGCCTACCTCCCCCTCCAGCAAAAAAGGCTGGAGTTAGGGTTGGGTAGCCGGCTCGCAGCTGAAATAAAACGAAATGAAAAGGAATTTCAGAGCTACTTTGAATGAACATTGTCAAAACTTGATGAAAAGGGATACAAGGGAGCACCAAAAACACGAGTGTTTGATTTTACTTGGCCGAGTTTATAACTGGCTGATGTATAGTTGATTTTGATACTGTTGTGGTATATATCTGTGATATTATGTTTTCATGTTTACTTTTTATGAATGGCTTGTAACCGGCTTAAATTTCTCTCTGAAATATTAGTGTTTAAATCGAATTGACATGAAATATGACCAAAAATAAAACAAAAAACTTGATCAATGTTTTTTGTTCAGAGTTCCATTCATAAATGACTTAGTTTACAAGTGTTTACTTGTGTAAAATATATGCACAAGATCTCAGATATTTAAACATTCACACGTTTGATCTGTTCCTCTCTCTCTCTCTCTCTCTCTCTCTCTCTCTCTCTCTCTCTCTCTCTCTCTCTCTCTCTCTCTCTCCCCCTCTCTCTCTCCCCTGCCCCTCTCCTCCCCACTCCCCTTGTCTCGGTTTATGTGTATCTCGCTCTCTCCCTTTCCTAACATTTAAACATATCCAATCTAAATATACGCAAACTCTCCAGCCCATTCTCAGACGATGTCTTAATGCCTCTCGGAAATAAACATGCACAAACAAATATCTTTGAAAATTGAAAGTAATACCGATACTCTGATATATGGAATTTGTACAACGCTTTCTCTTGCTAAAAAAAAAAAAAATCAAAAGCGCTGGCATTTAACATGCGTAACAACAAAACTACGGATATGCTACAAATCACAAATAACTTTAACCAGTTTAAATATAATGGCGAACGCACACGCATGCACGCACAGACATACAGCACACACACATACAGATAAGCAAGCGCGCACACACACACACGCACACAGCGCCCCCCCCCCCCCCCCCCCCCCACCGCGCACGCTCGTGTACGGGCGCGCAGCATAATTACATTGACTGAGTGATGGTGATTCGGGTGGTTTAAAGAATGAAGATCGAAAAAACAATAACAAAAGAAAAAGCACTTCAAGATTAACCATCCATGCATGCCGGCCACACACACGCACAGGCGCGCGCGCACGCACACACACACACACACACACACACACACACACACACACACACACACACACAAGCGCGCGCACGCGCGCACGCACGCGCGCGCGCGCGCGCGGTTTTATTTTTTATTTTTTGTGCGTGTGTGCGTGTGGTGACGACACTACACTCTGTTGTGATGCGCCATATTGTATTTTATCATTATTATGTGTAATAGGCGCGAAAATCCCCAAATACTGAACAGGTGACTAGTACCGAACAGCCGATTTCTCAAAAACAGTATTTAATTGCACAAATTAAATTTTGATCGTGCGAGATGGTGAAGTACCGTCGCTCTGCGAAAAATATTGGCCGAGAAAAGCAGCCCACGAAAACGCCGATGTATTTTATGATTCTAGGCCTCTCACTGCTGTTTTTGACACCAGAAACTTTGGTTTTAGAATGATTCTGAGCTTCTTCTAGTGAAAACGTGTGGTTTAGATAAATGATTATGATCTATCTTCAAGTGAACAATGTCCTTTTACAAGCAATTACCTGAAGATTGTCTAAACAGGATGATATTTAAAGAAAGTTATGAACGGTTCAATTACCGAACACCCCAGTGGTTCAAATTCCGAACAGTATTCGGTATTCGGACTCTTGTGTTCGGGTTTTGACTCCCTCTTTTTTAATTTAATTTTCCACGTTCATCTTTCATTCCTATAAATCTATGTTTTTGTACTGTTAGAATCATTTTATCACATGCAATGTGAATTTATTATAGTCTTTTTGTCTAGTTGTTCTCAGTTAAATTCTATAACATCAATTCATTCTGAAATCATGTCAGTTATCAGCAAGAAGCGGACAGGTTCTGTTTTCTGTGGCAAGAACACACCCATGAGGATATGATCCAGTGTACATGTATGTCTGCACAATGTTAACACAGTCAGCTTTTTTTGGCTGCAGTGCTGTTGTTCAATGGGATACTAAATGTGCATTATATCCCGGACTCGAGTTCATACCTCACACACACCAATGTTTTCTTACCTGAAACGCTGACAATGTGTTTAAGTCATGCTAATCTGCAACGTGCACGCGCGTACGTGCTCTGTCTGTCTGTCTGTCTGTCTGTCTGTCTGTCTGTCTGTCTGTCTGTGTCTCTCTCTCTCTCTCTCTCTCTCTCTCTCTCTCTCTCTCTCCTCTCTCTCTCTCTCTCTCTCTCACGCACGCACACACACGCGCGCGCGCGCGCGCGCGCGCGACACACACATATTTTTGCTTGAAACATTAACCACTACATCATCATTAACTCGAACACGCAATCAAAAGTGACATGAAAGACCGACCCAACCCCTAAAACGTTCATGACCACAGCAATCACCCTCTGTATCCCACAGAGAGAGAGAGAGAGAGAGAGGAGAGAGAGAGAGAGAGAGAGAGAGAGAGAGAGAGAGAGAGAGAGAGAGAGAGACAGACAGACAGACAGACAGACAGACAGACACACACACACACACACACACACACACACATACACACACACACTCACACAAACACACACATACGCACGCACGCACACACACACACAGACAAAAAATGAACTGAGCAATGAACGAATAAATGAAAAAAAACGACTAAATGAATGAAAAATAAATAAATCAAAATAAATATTCTTCTCTTATAGAGGATATTCTTTTCTTATAGAGGGTATTCTTATCTTATAGAGGGTATTCTTATCTTATAGATGGTATTCTTATCTTATAGAGGGTATTCTTACTTATATAGAGGGTATTCTTATCTTATAGAGGGTATTCTTATCTTATAGAGGGTATTCTTACTTATATAGAGGGTATTCTTATCTTATAGAAAGTATTCTTATCTTATAGAGGGCATTCTAAAAACTGAGCATGTAGCTTGTAAAAAGATAAAAGGTAAAGGTGTCCCATAACCTGTGTGGTCGTAGGGGAGCGAGGTGTCAGCGACCTCAGCTTCTCTAGGGGCCAGCATGTTGAGGGCGGCGCCCATCTCCTCTCCCTCGCTGCTTTACCTTCCCTGGCCCTAAAGAGGGCAGGTACCCATTCACAGCTGGGTGAACTGTACTGAAGCCAAGGCAAGCAAACGGTCACCCATCCCATTGGCAACCACACTCGACGCTGCTTAACTTGACTGGGGGAAAGCGAGCGCTCTGACCACTAAGCTATCCCGTCCTCATGTACCCTGTACCAGGAGAGGAATGAACTCCATTGGGTCCCTCTTGCCCAAGAGGCACGGCCTGAAAAATTCAGTACAGAGCCCTGACAACGTCTCCTCTGGGAGCTGAGGGAGAGATGGGAGAAGGGAGCGAGACAGGTAAAAAAAAAAAAAGAAAAGCCTGATTTATCCTTTGCCCATTTTATCAGGAAAGCATGCGCATCCAAATGCCCACAACACACACATATACACACGCACACATGCACGCGCGCACACTCACG
>CM060330.1:10132173-10139673 GCA_030674155.1 Stramonita haemastoma
ACACACACACACACACACACACACACACACACACACACACACACACACACACACACACACACACACATCTGGATAATAAAAAAAAAATAATTCTTCATTTAGAGTTTGCAGACTATTGATGTTCGCCTCCATATAAGAAGGATCAGGACTTTGGCAGAGATTTAGAGGCAACGGAAGAAGAAGTAAGGAACGCAGGGAGAAGATGTCTATACACTGGCTATGGAGAAAAATGGTCTGTGGAGTTTTGGATATTGGTGCTCTCTGTGTAAGGTTTCTTCCTGTTGTTTGTCTACCCCATCATTATATTATGTACCCGCATGCTGACATGCAGAGATCTGTAGTAGTAGTAGTAGTAGTAGTAGTAGTAGTAGTAGTAGTAGTAGTAGTAGTAGTAGTAGTAGTAGTAGTAGTAGTAGTAGTAGGCATCCATCAGTCTCAGAAGACTATGGAGTTGCGCTCTAAGTCTTTAGAGCGCAAAGCCCGGGGAAGTAAGTATGGAGGGCAAGCTGTTACCCATGCAGTAGACCCCCCCCCTCTCCATGCCACTGGAATGATCCACTGGAAGAGATCTGTAAGTGGTGTGCATACAAGCATCCTCACACATGTATACACTCGCGTAAGCATTCTGAATAGCTTGATCTACCTTAGCCAACAGATGAAATATCCACTCTGTAAAACAATGTGAGACACACTGTCTTGAAGATCAGTGTCATTTCGTGTTGATTTCTCCGACAAACGTTACTCTTTGTTGTAGAAAGTGTTTACTCCTATATATTACCACCGCTTCCTATAAGAAATCAAGATTACAACTATTGTGCAATGTCATGTCATAAAAATAAGGTTATAAAATATCTATGTTTATCACAGAATCATTGAAACTTAGAAAATAAGTTATTCCTGTATCATAGTTAAGAACTTTTATGCTTACATTTTTTCAAATAATATGAACAATTTTGTTACTATACTTATACTGCACTGAAGGTCTGTCGTCGTGTAACCTAATTGCTCACCATATATGAGAAACGCATATCGTCTGTTTGTATGGGCTAGATGGTATGCGAAAACTGAGTAAACCGTTATTTTTGTCATTTTTTGTCATTGTTGTTGCTCATGTAGGTACGCGCGCAAACACACACACACACACACACACACACACACACACACACACACACACACACACACACGCACGAACCCCCTCCCCCCCCCCCCCCCACACACACACAGGTCAAAGCCAAATCAGAACTCATCCCTTTCTTTTCCACAGCCTTCATTGTGGGGGCCACAGAAAAGGGACAGTACTCGTTTTCCATATCCATCAGGACCATGGGAAAATGAATTCTGCACTCCACGTTCCCAGAATATTGATGTGTGATCAGCCAGAAAAAGGAGCAGGACTTTGAAAACAAGATGCACAGGGAAAGAAAACAAGGTTGAGGGGTGAAGAGAAGGGAGAAGGATGGGGGGGGGGTCAAATACGCGGAGGGATTTTTTCTTCCAGTTTTTGTTTTGTTTAAAAATATTCGTTTCTGAGAAAAAAAAACCTCAATATGGTTATGCAACACAGTTATTACCTTGAGCAGTAACGTGCTTAGGGTTTGTCTCGTGTTCAGTTTTCATTTTTTCTTTTAAAAAGTAATGCCACCGTTGCATGGGAGATTTTATATACAGCACGCTACATCTGCAAAGCTGTCAACTTGTCACATGCTTGAAAAAATTGCATGATCCAACTAAAGCCTCAAGCGCAAGCTGGGCGTTTTGCCCTAAAAGATTAGATGCAGTGTTCAACAAATTTAAAGTTGTTGACATCCTACATCCTTCAAAGAAGACTATAAACTTTCCCCGTGAGGATGCCTGGGGGCCTGTTAGCATCCCTACCTTCTAGAAATTCTGTGCTAGGAGTTCCCTCTTTTCTATCCCTCTCTCTGTTTCTGCTTTGTTTATTTTCTTACTTTCACCTCCTTCTTGTCCATTTTCTGCCTTCTTGGTCCGTTCTCTTGCCTTTTTCTTCAGAAATTCTTCAAAGATAACAGTATTCTCTACCACACCGAAGTCGTACACGCTGAACCTGACATGTTAGGTGCTTGAAGACAGAAGAAGAAGAAGACGAAGAAGAAGAAGAAGAAGAAGAAGAAGAAGAAGAAGAAAAGAAGAAGAAGAAGAAGAAGAAGAAGAAGAAGAAGAAGAAGAAGAAGAAGAAGAGCAAGAACAAGAACAAGAAGAACAAGAACAGAAAAAGAACAAGAACAAGAAGAACAAGAACAAGAAGAGGAGGAGGAGGAGAGAGAGAGAGAGAGAGAGAGAGAGAGAGAGAGAGAGAGAGAGAGAACAGAGACAGAGACAGAGAGACAGAGAGACAGAGAGACAGAGAGACAGAGACAGAGATAGAGACAGAGACCGAGAGACAGAGAGACAAGGAGAGAGAGAACAGTTTATTGTGATACGCGGCCGAATGAGACAGAGACAGTCAGACAGACAGACAAACAGACAGAACAAACGGACAGAGCAAGCGAGAGCGAGCAAAACTCCCAGACTTAGATCATGGCTGAAAAATCCCCACACTTCCTCCTTCTTGTTCATCTCTGGTTCTTTACAAAGTCACGTAATAAGCCTACAAACCATGGTAGCTTGGCTATGGCATTCAGTCAAACCCTCACAGGAAATGCATCCTCCCAACAACGAAGCACTGCATCTTCTGGAGCTGATCCCTATTTGACACTATCTGCAGAGATAAAACATTGGTACGTGCTGATGGGATCAGGATAGCTCAGTGGTCAGAGCACTCGCATTCCCCAAGCCAAAGTTAAGCAGCATCGAGCGTGGTTACCAATCGGATAGGGACCGTTTGCGCGCCTTGGCTACAGTACAGTTCCCCTAGTCCACCCAGTTGTAAATGGGTACCCGCCCTTTTTAGGGTCAGGGAAGGTAAAGCAGCGAGGGAGAGGAGATGAGCGCCGCCCTTAATATAGCTGGCGCCAAGAGTAGCTGAGGTCTCTGATGCCTCGTTCCTCTACGACCACATAGATTATGGGACACCTTTACCTTTTTTTTTATTTAACCTGCTGACAACTATCTGGGGGTGAGACTCCAGAACCTTCATCATTGAAAGAAGACCTTGGGTGGTTCAGCTAAACAGATAATGCAACTAACTATTGTGGGTCAATGAATGAGTGAATAAAAGAATGAGTTATTTAATTTCAAAGCAAATTCAGCAATGAACAATTAAACAAACAAATGAATGATATGAATAAATGAACACATTTATAAACAAACAAATGAATGAATGAATAAAGAAAGGAGCGAATAAACGAATGATAAACTAACGAATGAATAAAGGTGGGAACGAGCGCACTAATGAATAAGCGAACAAATGAACAAATGCACAAATGAATGAATGAATAAAGAAAGGAACGAATAAACGAATAAATAAACAAACGAAGGAAGGAAGGAACAAACGAAAGAATAGATGACTCAATAAACAAACGAACGAACGAACGAACGAATGAACGGACGAACGAATGAACGCATGAATGAATGAATGAATCAGTGAATGAATCAGTGAATGAATCAATGAGTGGACGAACGGTAAATGAATGAATGAATGAATAAATGAATGAATGAATGAATGAATGAATGAATGAATGAATGAATGAATGAATGAATGAATGAATGAATGAATTATACACATAAAAATACTTTACATAACGGATCCAAAAGTTTATGGCTGCATTTTAGTCACTTCATTGGCCCCCTGAACATTTTCTTTTCTGTTTGAAACGATGTCTCTCTTTGCTACTGTTCAACATGTTGATACTACCCTTTTTTTAGTGCATCTTTGCTATTGCTATTACTATCCCCGGTCGAGGGGATTTTCCCCCTGGAGTTAACATCCGTGCTAGCTCCACTCTCCCGCAAAAGTCTTTCGGATGAGACTATAAACCGAAGCCCTGTGTGCGAACGCACGCAGAACATCTTTCGCACACGTTAAACCCTATTTCACATTTCGTAAGAGTAGACCATTTGTGTGCCAAGTGGGAACAGATGACAAGATTTACAAAAACTGCATACACACGTTAACTGGATGTAAAAAAAAAAAAGCACATGAGTGCTTATTCCATTATCCTCGATATAAAATTAAAAAAAGAAAATTAAATGAAGCGTATGCTTTACTCATGCTGAAGTGGGTGTAAGCTTCTTAACTAGCTGTGTCTCCCATGGGGTGGCAAAGCACACTACTGCAGCTACTCCATCCTCGATCCAAAGTCCGCAGATAATCTCATGTTCCTTTTTTTCTTATATTTTAAAACGCATTTGGCCACAACATGTAGAATCTTGTCAATTCTCGTGAATGACTCAGGGCCATAGTGTTGTAGTGTGGCCCAAAGACACATGTACTGTAAAACCATTACAGACTTGTCTCTCCCCCCCACCCCCTACACACCCTCCCTTGATGCACTATTAAACTCTTAGTTTAGACCTCTTTCTCTCTGTCTCTCTGTGTCTGTGTGTATGTCTCTCTCTCTCCCTCCCTCCTCTCTCTCTCTCTCTCTCTCTCTCTCTCTCTCTCTCTCTCGTCTCTGTCTCTGTCTCTCTCGTCTGTCTGATGTACTTTTGAACTTTAAAAGTTCTGCTTGTATGTTTATTCTGTCTTTGTGTCTGTCTCTGTGTCTGTCTCTATGTCTGTCTGTCTGTATATCTCTCTCTTCTTTCTGTCTTTCTTTCCCTACCTACTACCTACCACACACACCAAAAAACACAACACCACACACACACACCACACACACACAACACACACACACACAACACACACACACACACACAACCAACACACACACACAACACACACACACCACACACAACACACACAACACAACACACACACACAACAAACACACAACACACACACACACACACACACAACACACACACACAAACACACACACACCACACACAACACAAACACACAACACAACACCACACAACACACACACACACAAACACACACACACAACACAAACAACACACACCACACAAACACACACAAACACACAACCACACACAACACAACACACACACCACACACACACAACACACACAACACAAACACACAACACACACACAACACACACACACACACACACACACACACACACACACACACACAACAACACACACACACACAAACACAACACAACACAACACAACAACACAAAACAACACACAAACAACACACACACACACACTCACACAACAACACACAACAAACACACAACACAAACACACACACACCCCCCCCACACACACACACAAACACACCCCCCCCCCACCACACACACACACACACACATTTTCCTTCCCTCTCTTTCAGGAAGGTAGATGGTGAGATCGATAGATAGAGAGATCAATGAAGACAAGAGAGAATCCAGATTTAGACAAAAGCCAACCCCCTTCTCCGCGTCCCCTGCTCTTCCGCCAAAGAGGAGAGGGGTAGGGATGGGGAGGGATGGGGAGGGATGGGGAGGGATGGGGAGGGATGGGGGAGGGATGGGGGATAGGGGTGGGGGAAGGGTATACAATCTTTTCGGGGGTCGATGGTAGATTTGGAGACATACGCTTGCGAGTGGATTCCAACATTTCATGCATGTCAGCACACTGATGCACAGACACGAAGAAACATCCGGCCTTTTTTTTTTTTTTTTACAGTGTGTGAGCGTGAGTGCGTTCGTGTGTTTTGCTTTCAAGACGCGTGCGTCATCATGCGCGCAAGTTGAAGCACACGTTACCCCTACAATGCATGCACACGCGCGTGTGGACACATATGCACTTATATCTGCATTTACATTTATACGTACATGCTCACGTAAAAACGTAAATACTCACATGATACTGATGTAAATGCTGGTAAACTCTTCACACACACATGCGCGTGCGCGCGCGCACACACACACACACACACACACACACACACACACACACACAACCACACACACTCACACACACAAACAAACAAGTATACACGCACAAACAAGCACACACACACACTCACTTAACACACACACACACACACATACACACACACAAACACACAAACACACACACAAACAAGCATACACACACAAACAGAGAGAGAGAGACACAGATACAGAGACAGAGACACACAGAGACAGAAAAACAAACAGAAAGAGAGAGACAGACAAAGACAAACAAAGAACTCAAAACTTTTCCATCTCCCCAAACCCCTTTCACCCTGACACTGTCCCCAGTCAGAGACATGATTGTCACCCAGTGTAGGGACCAGCGGAGCGTGCAGAAACATCCCTGAGGGACGTGTTGTCTAAAGTGTTGGGTGACCTCAGGGGCTCTGACTTCTGTTGCTGCTGTTCCTAATGCTACTGTTACTGCTGCTACAACTGCTGTTGTTGCTACTGCTTCTGTTACTGTTCCTGCTGCTGCTACTGCTGCTGCTGTTGCTGCTACTGCTGCTGTTGCTACTGTTCCTGCTGTTGCTGCTGCTACTGTTGCTGCTACTGCTGCTGCTACACCTGTTGCTGCTGCTGCTACTGCTGCTTCTGCTGATGCTACTGCTGCTATTGCTGTTGCTGCTGTTGTTACTGTTGCTGCTACTGCTAATGCTGCTGTTACTACTGTTGCTACTCCTGCTGCTGCTACTGCTGATACTGCTGCTGCTACTGTTGCTGATACTGCTGCTGCTACTATTGCTGCTGCTATTACTGATGCTGCTGCTATTGTTGCTGATGCGGCTACTGCTGCTGCTGCTGCTGCTGCTACTGCCTCTGCTATTACTGCTGCTGCTAGTACTGCTGCTATTACTACTGCTGCTGCTGCTGCTGTTGCTGCTACTACTATTGCTGCTGCTGTTGCTGCTACTGCCTCTGCTATTACTGCTGCTGCTAGTACTGCTGCTATTACTACTACTACTGCTGTTGCTGTTGCTGCTACTACTATTGCTGCTGCTACTACTGCTGCTGCTGCTACTGCTGCTGCTGATGATGATGATGTTGTTGTTGCTGTAGTCTATTGCTTGGCGCTCTCTTGAAAATTTTGTACAATAGCAACACTTTCATCCTCCACTTTGGCGCTGTGGTTAGCGAGTTGGATCCCTGGTTGAAGGGTGGCCGGTTTGAATCCTCTAAACGCTCACAGTGCTTTTGTAGAAGGAGCTGAAGAAAAAGAGCAAGGCAGAAACGAAGAGAGAGGGATAGAAAAGACAGAACTTCTAGCACACATTTTGCAGAAGGTGGGGATGCTATTTATACTGACAGGGCACTCCGGCATCCCCATAGGAGAGGTGGGGGATTGATTTATTTATTTGATGTATTTATTCTTTTATATGGAGGATAATGGAATAAGCACTCATGTGCTTTTTTTACATCCAGTCCCCGAGTGTATGCAGTTTTGTCAATCCTGCCATCTGTTCCCACTGCCACACAATGACCTTTCCTTACGAAAAGCAGAACAGGATTTAACGTTAATAGGATTTAA
>CM060330.1:10159673-10162173 GCA_030674155.1 Stramonita haemastoma
ACAGGTGAAAGCAAGCAAAAAAACAAGAAAGAAAGAAAGAAAAGAAGGAAGAATACAAAAATGAATACGGTAAAGAAATAGAAGAAAGAAAAGAAAGAAAAAAGAATAGATGATAGAAAGAGAACAAAACAAAAAAGGGGAAAAAGCAAAAAAGATGGGCTTTTTAAATATTTTTTTTAAACAGAAAGACAATTGAAATAAAGTTGGTTTTTTTAATTAACAAAAACCAATTGAAAAGACACGATGAAATATAAACACAAGACAATAAAATATTTAAGACATGAGCAAATTAAAGTCACAGAGAGAGAGAGACAGAGAGAGAGACAGAGACAGAGAGAGACAGAGAGAGACAGAGAGAGACAGAGAGAGAGACAGAGACAGAGAGAGAGAGAGGAGGTGTTGAAATCCCTGGTCCACAGGAAGAAGAAAAGAAGGTGACAGGTGGCAGGCTGACAGGCGGATGGGGAAGAAGCACAGACAGAAAATCCCTCTGATGAATTCTCCCCCATCTCGGAACTGGAAGTCCAGTCCCGCATAATAAATGGTCTTCCCCGCACGAGAGCATTCAAGGGAGCTGATCCCATTTCCTGCCGCTGAAGGGTTACGCATTTTCTGTCTTTGTCGTGTTCTATTGTCTCCCCCTTTTTTCTTGCCAGGTTTTTTGTTGTTTTGTTTTTTCTTGTTTGTTCTTTTGTTGTTGTTCTTTTAACTCCTCCCTTTTCAGGAAACGTCTTTTTTTCCTTCTTCCTTTTCATCCTGTTAAGAAAAAAACTTCGATAGACCTGCTATTTTCGTTTCAAAGACAAAAATATTTGTGGAAGCCTGTTTTTTCTCCAGGATGTTATTTTTTTCGGTGAATTTGTTTAAGTATGTGGTCAGAGTGATTTTTTAAAAATTTTAATCTAGATTTTTACTGGCAACAAGAATTTATTTTTGTCCAAGCATAGTTTTCAACCAACTGTACATAAAGGCCCGGAATAAGTTCAACTTTCTGGGTCGCTTAGACAACGAATTAGGTAACCACGTCAGCATAAAGCGCATTGGTATCTTCCCTTACAATAATATAACCAGCGAGAATGCGTGGTAAGTTTGTACGAATGATAAAGTGAATGCTACGTTCTAGTAATAGGTGTTTTCACTTTTAAAAAATATTTTTATATTACTATCATCATGATCATGATCATAATCATTATCATTATTGTTGTTGTTATTATTATTATTATATTATTATTATTATTATTATATTATTATTATTATTGCTGTTGTTGTTGATGATGTTTTTGTTATTATTGTATTACTCTACCACCACCACCACCACCACCACCACACTACTACTACTATACTGCTGCTGCTGCTGCTGCTGCTGCTGCTACTTCTATTACTACTACTATGTGTTGTTGTTGGTGCTGTTATGTTCTTCTTGTTATCATTATTACTATCTCTTCTCAACAATTTTCTTATCACTTTCGTTGTTATTCTTATCATTATCATCATAATTATTATCGTTATTATTATTATTATTATATTATTTTGTTGTTGTTGCTGTCGTTACTTTTATCATCATCATCATCATCATCATCATCATCATCATCATCATCATCATCATCATCATCATACTGTTGCTGTCATGTGCTATTGTTGTTGCTGTTGTCCTTACTGCTGTTGTAGTCAACATTATGTCTATCTTTTCTCTACGATTTTCTCACAGACTCCCTACTCAATTAACTTTCTTTTCTTTTTTTTAAATTTTAATTGATGACAACACAAAAGCCAGACAGAATTGAAATGACTTCCTCGAACATTTATTTCCTCATCGAAACAGCTGCTGCCCGAGAGACTGTGGGACTTGCTGCTTGATGTATGTCTATTCTTATTGCATTTGTGTCCACTGCCTTGCGTTCCACATTGGCCATAAAGAAACCGACTCTTAATACCTGGGCTAGACTGTGTATAAACGCTGTAAAAATTAAACGCGCACATGCGTTGGGTGAGTGAGAGAGTAAGTGAGTTTATTTATTTATTTATTTATTTATTTATTTATTTATTCTTTTATTCTTTTATATCAAGGATAACAGAATAAGCACACATGTGCTTTTTTTCATCCAGTCCCCGTGTGTATGCACTTTTGTCATCTGTCCCGACCGGCACACAATGGCCTACTCTTACGAGAAGTGAGTGAGTGAGTGAGTGAGTGAGTGAGTGAGTGAGTGAGTGAGTGAGTGAGTGAGTGAGGGAGGGAGGGAGGGAGGGAGGGAGGGAGGGAGTGAGGGAGTGAGTGAGAGAGAGAGAGCGTGTGTGTGTGCGCGCGCGCGCGTAAGTGTGTGCGTGCGTGTGTACGTGCGTGCGTGCGTACGTACGTGTATGAGTGCGTGTGTACGTGCTTGCTTGCGTGCGTGCATGCGTGTGTGTCTGTCTGTGTGTCTGTGTGTCTCTCTGTATGTGTGCCTGTGTGTCTGTATGTGTGTGTTTATTTGATCTTTTTATTCTTCTATTTTGAGGA
>CM060330.1:10167173-10168578 GCA_030674155.1 Stramonita haemastoma
GCGCGCACACACATATGTCTTCCAAACTGTTGTGTTTTACATATATTTTTCTTATTATGCAGCCCTATCCCTATACAATCTAAACTTTTTGCTTTAAACAAAACTAACAAAACTATTAAAAACAAACAGCACACAGAGGTTGAAAACACACACTCCAAAGAAATATCTGGAACCATTTTTTGCCTTACCTTTTTCCTTTTCAAACAAATGAGTTGCATTTTTTCTCCAATATCAGACTACAAATCACTTTTTGTTACACCCTGCTTCCACATGTAAACGGGAGCTATTAACACAAGTGAGACGAGAATATAACTTTTTCTTTTATTTCCAGTCTATTCCCAGATCCCTTCATTATTGTCTACACTCTTCCACTACACATGAATTATTCCATTTTCCTTTCTATTTGGATTTCCCCTGAGCCAGACAGACCAATATTTGGAATCAAAGTAACACTTCTGTCTACTACAATGGTGGAACAAAACAGAAAAAGAAAGAAAGGAAGGAAGAAATAAAGGAAGAAAGAAAGAAAGAAAGAAAGAAAGAAAGAAAGAAAAGGGAAGAAAGAAAGAAAAAAAGAAAGAAAGGTAGAAAGAAAGAAAGACAGACAGACAGACAGAGAGAAAGAAAGAAAGAAAGAAAGAAAGAAAGAAAGAAAGAAAGAAAGAAAGAAAAAAAAAGAAAGAAAGAAAGAAAGAAAGAAAAAAGAAAGAAAGAAAGAAAGAAAGAAAGAAAGAAAGAAAGAAAGAACGAACGAACGAACGAACGAACGAATGAATGAAAGAAATAAAGAAAGAAAGAATAAATGAATGAAAGAATAAATTAATGAAAAAAAGAAAGAATGAAAAAAAGAAAGAGAGAAAAGAAAGAAAGAAAGAAAGAAAGAAAGAAAGAAAGAAAGAAAGAAGAAAGAAAGAAGAAAGAAAAGAAAGAAAGAAAGAAAGAAAGAAAGAAAGAAAGAAAGAAAGAAAGAAAGAAAGAACCCATGGAAGCAGTATCAGACGGACAAGGAGTTGAAAGAAATGGAACGAAAAAAGATATAGTGGTTGTCTAATGGAAACCTCGGCAGGGATTCTGAAACACACACACACACACACACACACACACACACACACACACACACACATACACACACACACACACACACACACACACAACACACACTCACACACACACACACACACACACACACACACAACACACACACACGCATACACACACGCACGGACGCACGCATGCACGCACGCATGCACACACACGCACGCACGCACGCACACACACGCACGCACGCACGCACGCACACACATACACACACACGCACGCACGCACACACGCGCGCACGCACGCACGCACACACGCGCGCACGCACGCACACACACACGCACACACACACACTCTCTCTCTCTTT
>CM060330.1:10173678-10188092 GCA_030674155.1 Stramonita haemastoma
TCTCTGTCTCTGTCCGTCTGTCTGTCTCTATGTCTGCCTGTCTCTCTCTCTGTCTCTCTCTCTGCCTCTCTCTCTCTCTCTCTCTCTCTCTCTCTCTCTCTCTCTCTCTCTCTCCTCTCTCTCTCTCTCTCTCTCTCTCTCTCTCTCTCTTTCACCACTACCATTAATAGTTGAAATGAAATAATATTTGATTTATTATCATAGTTTTAATTCGGTGGTAATTCATTTCTCCCTTGTTTTCCTCTGTGCTATTGCGTTCGCTATTCTTTTTAAAGCTGAATTGCCTCCTGTAGCCTTAAGGCTGTAAAACTGTGATGTTAAATGCCAATAACATTCTGTCTGTCTGTATGTCTATCCTTCTGTCTCTTAGTTTATTTATTTGTCCCTTTTTTGTTCTCTTTCTCTGTGTCTCTGCTTCTGTATCTCTTTCTCTGTGTGTCCTTTTGGCTGCTTTTTTCTGCCTGTATTATACATGTATCAGTCTTTCTGTCTGTGTAACCGTGTGTCGGTCTGTGTGTCTGTGCGTCCATCTGTCTGTCTGTCTGTCTGTCTTTAATAATAATACATGGAATTTGTATAGCGCTATCTCTTGTAAAAAACAAATCAAAGCGCTTTCATTCGACCTACACAACACACAATCAACAACTATTTACAGTTTTAACAAATTCAAATATACACACACACACACACAACACGCACGCACGCATGCACGCAACACGCCGGCGTGCACACACACCTACAAACGTTAAGCACTTTGGCAGGTGGATGTTGAAGGCAGGGACAGGTAAGAGATGGAAGCGGAAGGAGAAAAAACTTAGGTTTGAAATAAGTGTGTCTTGAGGTTGGATTTAAAAGTGTCATAAGTAGGCTTTTGCCGGAGGGAGAGAGGAAGGTCGTTCCAGATCGATGGACCAGAAACAGAGAAAGAGCGTCGGCCAACGGTAGATAGGTTGAATCTGGGTATTCTTAAAGACAAAGTATCTGCCGAGGAGCGGAGGGAGCGAGAAGGTGTGTACACGTGAAGACATTCACAGAGGTAGGAGGGTGCAGTATTGTGGAGACATTTGTAACAGAGGGTATTGATCTTGTAGTTTACTCTCTGTGGTACGGGCAGCCAATGGAGAGATTGCAAGAGAGGGGTAATGTGCTCGGATTTTTTTCTTTCTGAGGACCAGACGAGCTGCAGAGTTTTGTATACGTTGAAGGGAGTGGATGGATGATGCTGGCAGACCAGCCAAAAGAGAATTGCAATAGTCCAGACGTGAGAGAATAAGAGAAGTGACAAGTTTGGATGTTGCATCAGTGGACAGGTACTTACGAATTGCGCTAATACGCCGTAGTTGATAGTAGCATGACTGACAGGTTTGGGTAATGAATTTTTGCATGGAGAGAGTGTTGTCGACAACGACTCCTAGATACTTCACAGAAGTGGATAGCGGAACTGACGTATTGCCGAATTCTATTGAAGTTGTTGGAACGGAGGAAAGTTTGTGTTTGGTGCCTACGAGCATGGCTTCGGTTTTATCTGCATTTAGTTGTAATTTGTTTTGTATCATCCAGTGTTGGATATCTTGAAGGCTGTTGGTCATATTTGTCAAAAGAGATGGAAAATTTTCAGGTGTGTCACTGCTTTGAATCTGCGAGTCATCGGCATAAAAGTGATAATTGATATGATGACGGTCTATTATATGTGACAATGGAGCAGTGTAGAGGGTAAAAAGAAGAGGGCCCAGAACTGATCCCTGAGGGACACCGCATTCCAGTATGGCAGGTGCTGATTGAATCTTGTTTACTGCAACAGTATGGACTCGGTCTGCTAGGTATGAGGTGAACCAGGTGAGGGCTGTGCCTTTAATGCCAAACATGTTTTGGAGACGGGAGAGAAGAATTGAATGGTCTATAGTGTCAAAGGCAGCAGATAAGTCGAGGAGAGTAAGAAGGGAGATTTTCCCTGAGTCGGAAGCATGGAGAAGCATGTTTAGAGTATGAACCAGGGTGGTTTCAGTGCTGTGGTTGACGCGATAGGCAGACTGAAAAGGGGGAAAGAGATTATTGGAAAGAAGATGGCTGTTGAGTTGTTTCAGAACAACTTTTTCAAGGACTTTAGAGATAAAAGGCAGATTAGAAACAGGTCTATAGTTCTTCAGGATGTTAGGATCGAGGTCGTGCTTTTTGAGTAGAGGTGAGACTATCGCAGTTTTGAGAGCTGATGGAAATTTTCCAGAAAGAAGAGATGAGTTTACTATTTTTGTGATGGTAGGTATAAAGCTGTGGAATGCACTGAATGAAAAGAGAAGCAGGTACAGGATCGAGGTCGCATGATTTTATTGTCATTTCTTTCAGAATGTTCTTGATTCCTTTCTCGCTTGTTGGGTGAAAGACAAGGAGAGGAGTGCCAGTGAATTGGGGATCAGGAGGCGCAGGTAGGAGAGGAATCTGATCCAGTTTGGAGCGGATGTTGCGGACTTTGTCAGAGAAAAATGAGGAGAATATATCAGGAAGTTCAGAGTGGCTGTGGACAGTAGGCAGAGGGCTAGCCTTTGCAGATCCGAGGAGAGTTGAGGTGAGGGAAAAAAGAGATTTCATGGAGATTTCTTTCTGTCTGTCTGTCTGTTTGTCTCTCTCTCTCAGTTAACTGAGATTTTTTGTTATAATTTTGCTATGTTTTAAAGGTATCTATCTATCTATCTATCTATCTATCTATCTATCTATCTATCTATCTATCTATCTATCTATCTATCTATCTATCTATCTATCTATCTATCTATCTATCTATCTTTCTATCTCTCCCCACCCCTGTCTCTCTCTCTCTCTCTCTCTCTCTCTCTCTCTCTCCTCTCTCTCTCTCTCTCTCTCTCTCTCTCTCCCCCCCCTCTCTCTCTCTCCCCCCCCTCTACCCCCTCTCTCTGTTAACTGAAATTATTATAATTTTATTATCAGGGCCGGATGAAAACATTTATGTTAATACTGACCTGTTACCCTTAGGAATAAAAATAGTCAATCATGAAAGAGGATTATTCTCTGTCTCTGTGTCTATGTCTGACTGTCTGTGTTTGTCTTCCTGTCTGTCTTTCTATCTTTCTGTCTGTATGTCTTTCTGTCTTCGTCTGTCTGTCTGTCTATCTGTCTGTCTCTCTTTATCTCTCTCTTTATCTCTCTCTACCCCCCCTCTCTCTCCCCTCTCTCTCTCCCTCCCTCCCTCCCTCCACCCTCTCTCTGTCTCTCTGTCTCTCTGTATCTGTCTGTCTGTCTGTCTGTCTGTCTGTCTGTCTGTCTGTCTGTCTCTCTCTCTCTCTCTCTCCCTCCCTCCCTCCCCTTTCTCTCTCTCTCCCTCCCTCCCTCTCTCTCTCTCTCTCTCTCTCTCTCCCCCCCCTCCCTCCCCCCTCTCTCTCTGTCTCCCTCTCTCTCTCTCTCAATAAGAGATTGATTCACGGTCATTAGCTCGGCATAGAAAGAAAGCGGGAGAGGTTTTCTGCAGAGTGCTCGATGAATCATGATTTCAATATTCCTGTTTATTTCACACATCCAGATAATTTGTTGTTTTGGAAGAATGTTGTATGCAAACAAAATTTGGAGAATTTGCTGATTGAAAATGATACAGAAAATCGCTGATTGAAAATGATGCAGAAAAAAGTGTGTGTGTTTGTATATGTGAGTGATTATGATTGTGATTGTGTGTATGTGTGTGTGTGTGTATGTGTGTGTGTGTGTGTATGTGTGTGTGTGTGTGTGTGTCAGTGAGAGTGTGTGGTGTGTGTGTGTTGTGTGTGTGTGTATGTGTGTGTGTGTGTGTGTGTGTGTGTGTGTGTGTGTGTGTGTGTGTGTGTGTGTGTGTGTGTGTGTGTGTGTGTGTGTGTGAAAGAGAGAGAGATTATTGTGTGTTGTTTGCGTGCGTGTGTCCGTCTGTGATTGTGTGTGTGTGTGTATGTGTATGTGTGTGTGTGTGTGTGTGTGTGTGTGTGTGTGTGTGTGTGTGTGTGTGTGTGTGTGTGTGTGTGTGTGTACGTTTTCATGCGTGCGTGTGTGCGTGCATGCTAGAGTGTGAGCGTGTGTACTTGCGTTCGTGCGTGCGTGCGTGCGTGCGTGCGTTGTGTGTGTGTGTGTGTGTGTGTGTGTGTGTGGTGTGTGTGTGTGTGTGTGTGTGTGTTGTGTGTGTGTGAGTACGTTTTCATGCGTGCGTGTGTGCGTGCGTGCTTGAGAGTGTCCGTGTACTTGCGTGTGTGTGTGTGTGTGCGTGCGCGCGTGTGTGCGTGCGTGCGCGTGTGTGCGTGTGTCTCTGTGTGTGCGTGAGAAAAGAACACAAAGTTTCAACAAGCTGTTGTGAGGTGAGTGAATAGGCAGACTGTACCAAAGGGATCGAGGGAGTCTAGGGTAGCGGGCAGATGATTTATCTGACACGAGCAGCTCTCTGGGGGAGTCTGCATTGCATTCTGAATTTCATCACTTATTCAAATCTTCACCACCTGTCAGCAAACCCGTCTTTTCGGCAGAAATATGTCCAGTGCCATGCAAATGCTATACAATTCAGTCCACTTTTGGATGAAAACACAACAAAAAATCTTCCCCGGAGTTGGAATGAGGCTAACTTAATGGTGGGCAAAATAGACGCATACTAAAATAAAAAAAATATCTCACCTTTTGTGAACCTCGGAGCTCTAGCAGAGAATTGAAAAGAAATCGCACCGACAATTTTTCTGTCAAAAATGTTCTGTAACTCCATGTAATGTTAATATAAATTATAGTTACAAGTTCAATCAGTTCGGATAATGTGTAGTACATGGCTGCTTTTATATTTTCGTTCATTAATGTTTTTTGTTGCTGATATTCAGCAGTGTTTGCCTGAGAATGGTATGTACAATTGCAATTGTATGTGTGTATGTATATACGTTTTGCTTGTGCTTTTTTTTTTTTTTTTTTTAGCTTACAACCTTCCTTAGGGGTTGAGGGTAGGGTACAGAACTGATACAAAAACTGCTTCAATGTAAACAGCGAACCTGGATTGGTTATTGCGAATGACACGACTGACTCGGTGGCCTGAAAAGAATAAACCTCATCAAAAAGTCCTTCGGATGAGACTATAAACCGAGGCCCCGTGTGCGAACGCACGCAGAACATCTTGCACACACGTTAAAACCCCGTTCCACCTTTCGAAAGAGCAGGCCATAGTGTGCCGGTAGGAACGGATGACAAAATAAAAAAAAACCATCATGCACACAGGTGTCGTGTTTAGACACTATCCCTGAGGAAAAAAAAATGGGTAGGCGCTGCACTTGTGGCGACTCGCTCTCCCCGGGGAGAGCAGCCCGAATTTCACGCAGAGAAATCTGCTGTGACATAAAGTGGTATAAAAAAAATCCTGTCAGGAAAGTGAGGGGTCTTTGATTTGAATCCCAGACGAAGCCAGATCTGTTTATATTTTATTTATATTTTTATATCAAGAACAGTGAAATAAGCACTCATGTGCTTTTCACATCCAGTCCCCGTGTGTATGCAGTTTTGTAAGTCATCTGTTCCCACCGACACACAATGGCTTCCTCTTACGAAAAGCGGAAAAGGACTTAACGTGTGTGCATGATGTTCTGCGTGCGTTCGCACACGGGGCCTCGGTTTAAAGTCTCAACGTAGTGGTCTGGATGTTAGTCTTTAGAATGAAATGAAACACTGGGGGTGGGATAGCCTAGTAGACAGAGCGTTGGGATCGTGATCTGATGGCCCAGGTTCGGGCTACCACCGAGGCATCTGTTCCAGACGATTTTTCCCCTGGAGATAACGCCAGTACTGAATCTACTCCTCCGAAGGTCCTTCGGATGAGACTATAAACCGAGGTCCCATGTACAAATGCATGCAGAACATCTTTCGCACACGTGAAAACTCATTCTGCCTTTCAAAAAGGCGATTTGTGTGCCGGTACGCAAGCTAAAGTGGTACGGGCACGTCACACGATCATCTGGACTGGCCAAGACAGTCTTACAGGAACCACTAAGGGGAGGGAGACGAAGAGGCAAACAGAGGAAACGATGGGAAGACAACATCAGAGAGTGGACAGGCCTTGGGTGGAACGATCTACTACGGAGGGCGGAGGACCGTGGGGAGTGGAGGAAGCTGTTTGTAAAATCTTCAGTTGTTCCCCCACGGTTCACGGGGCTAGGTGAAGGTGAAGGAATGGATAATAACATTTGAAAAATGCGTACACAACTGGTATGGTGTTTAGAAATCATCCCCGAAGTCGGAATGTGGCTACCTTAATTAATGGTGGGCAAGAAGTGGTCTCAATGGCAAAGTCTCAACATGGGTGAACATCAGAGCTCTAGCCGAGGAACAAAAACAAAAAGAACAAAAAAATCAAGTCGAATAACTGTGTATCACACTGCATACTCTTCCGTTTTTTTTTCGTCGCGTGGGTAAAAAGAATCAACGAGGCCATCAAGATATAGTGGAATGTTAGGGAAGGAAGGAAGGAGGGAGGGGTTGGAGGGAAGAGGATGGATGGGGGAGAAGGGAGGGAGATGACAGCAGATATTTGTAACTGTCGTTTGCGAAATTCAATCACGATCTACCCCCACACTCTTGGGAGGGCTTTCTCTTTTCTCAGTGTCTGTAAAGTTCTGCATCCTGGTCGGTCCTGTAGCCTATCGTCTGCATTCACAATAGGTTGTGAACTGCGAGCATAGTGGTGTGGTGTGGTGTGTGGTGTGGTGTGGTGTGGTGTGATATGGTATAGTGTGTATTGTGGTGTGGTGTTGGTGTGGTGTGGTGTGGTGTGGTGTGATATGGTATAGTGTGTATTGTGGTGTGGTGTTGGTGTGGTGTTGATGTGGCGTTGCATGGTGCATTGTGATATGATGTAATATACTTAGTATAGTGCAGCATCGTATTGACTTGCGCGGTGTGGTGTATTGAGATGTGGTGCGGTACAGTGCGGCGTGGTGCGGTGTGGTGAGATGTGATACAGTGCAGTGCAGTGCAGTGTGCAGTTTGTCAATCATTTGGTAATGTGATATATAATTTGTAAGAATAGCCCTGTGGACAGGATAGCTCAGTGGTCAGAGCGCTCGCTTTCCCCCAGCCAAGTTAAGCAGCGTCGAGCGCGGTTACCATTTGGATGGGTGACCGATTGCGCGCCTTGGCTTAGTACAGTTCCCCCAGTTCACCCAGCTGTAAATGGGCACCTGCCCTCTTTAGGGTCAGGGAAGGTAAAGCAGCGAGGGAGAGGAGATGGGCGCCGCCCTCAACAAGCTGGCCCCTAGAGAAGCTGAGGTCTCTGACGCCTGGCTCCCCTACGACCACATAGGTTACGGGACACCTTTACCTTTACCTTTTAAGAATAGCCCGAGTGACATCACACATCCTTGGTGAAACTGAGAGAAATGCTGAAAACGGTTCCCTTGGAAAACCTGTCACCTGTCTTCATCACCGCTGTTGACCGTAGTAGCTCCACGTAATGCCACCGGAGTGCACCATCTTTCTCTGCCTCTGCTGAGTTCTGCGATCTTATGGCCAGTGACCTTAGTGATGTTGGCAATGTAGGATGTAGGGGCCTGCTTCTTTTCCTTCCGGCCCGATCTTGCCTTAGAGAACTTGTCATTCTTTGACACTAGCTGGGCATGCACTTTACAACAACTGGGAAAAAAAAAGTCAGAGCCAAAACGCTTGCAAGAAAGAGAAGTATTTTCTCTGAAGGCTTTCTGCTGTCTAACTCTTCTTGTAGTTTTTCTTCTTAGAGCTGACTGTGGTTTCTACTCAGAAATAATCGCCACACACAAGATTGGGGGGCATAAGCTGAAAAATGCTTCCACAGCAAACACAGGCTTACCAACCTGCAAACTTGTCACGTGTAACAGTCTCCTTAGGTTCCTGAAATTCTATTCCTCACGAGACCCCCACCCCCACTCCTTCACTCTATTCTGCACCGCATACACTCTGAGATATCGCCGGAGGTACGTCCAAAGTAGATTAGGGGTCTATTCTTGCCAGGTTTCTCTCCTGTTCTTTACATTCTGCCCTAATCTCGTGTCTGGCACACTGGAGGTGTGGTGTGACAAATCTCATTCATTAAGATGATCTTGCGGTCAGAGCAACGTCTTGTCGACCTGTGTCTTGTTTTAACCTGATATGGGGATGGTTTGTGGAAGTAGTAGTGGTTGTGTCTCGTGGTTTTATATGCTGTCCATGTTTTTTTCAGACCAGATGACAAGATTTACAAAACTACATACACACGGGGATTGGATGAAAAAAAGCACAGGAGTGCTTATTCCATTATCCTCGATATAAAAGAACAAAAGAATAAATTTGTCTCACAAGGCTAAATAGTTCTATACTGGGAACATATGACAAGATTTACAAAACTGCATACACACGGGGACTGGATGTAAAATGATTCTATACTGGGAACAGATGACAAGATTTACAAAACTGCATACACACAGGGACTGGATGTAAAAAAAACACACGGGTGCTTATTCCATTATCCTCGATATAAAAGAACAAATAAAAAGATAATTATTTTTTGTGTACCCCCGTGGGGATGCCGGGGGCCTGTCAGTATAAACAGCATCCCCACCTTCTGGAAATTCTATGCAAGGAATTCCCTCTTTTCTGTCCCTCTCTTTGCTTCTGCCTTGTTCCTTTTCTTCCTGTCACCGCCTTCTTGTCTTATTCTTTTCCTCTCTGGTCCATTTTCCAGCCTTTTTTTCCCCAGAAAGACTGAAAATATCTCATTTCTCTCCCACGCCAACGTCGGATATGCTGGGTCTGACTTATCAAGCGCTTAACGGCACTACAATGCACTTTCCGCTCGTATGACAGACAAAAAAGGTGCTGTCTGAGCGTTCGAAGAGGAAGAAGAAGAAGAAGAATGCATTTGTTTTTCGTTTGTTTGCTAGTCCAAATCATTTACTGCACATTGTTCCATGAAAAATGTATGGTCCCAGTAGCATACGCATGTTTATGTTTTTCTGTCTGCGTGTCTGTTTCTTTGGATGTTTATCTGTCTTATGTCTTCTGCTTCTCTCTCTCTCTCTCTCTCTCTCTCTCTCTCTCTCTCTCTCTCTCTCTCTCTCTCTCTCCTCTCTCTCTCTCTCTCTCTCTCTCTCTCTCTCTCTCTCTGTGTCTCTCTGTCTCTTTCTGTCTTTCTCCGTCCCTCTCTCTCTGTCTGGCTGTCTGTCTGTCTGTCTGTCTCTGTCCCTCTCTAGTTCTCTCATTCTCTCTCTTTCGCTTTCGTTGTTGCTGTCTCTGTCTCTCTGTGTGCATCTTTAATGGCTTTTTGTCACAATTTTTTTCTTGTTTTTTTCCCCTATCTCTTTCTTCTTGAGTTGTGTCTACAGTTATTATTGCGATCATGATTTTTGGGGTTTTTTTTTTGGTTTTATTTTCAACCCTCTAGAGATAAACAAAAGTTATCATAGCCTCACGCCAAAAGCATGTTATACTGGCTTTATGGGCTTTGCTTTTGCTTTGCACAGTGGGCCTGTGTTTGTTGCTTTTGTTTTCCTTAGTTTTGAGACTGATAGAAACAGGCTAGGGGTAGGTAGGTAGGTAGGTGTAAGGAGAATGGAAGAATTTATTGCTGACATTTGTGTCGTGTAAAGCCTAATTTTGTTTACTTGCAAATTAACCTAGTGGGTAGAGAGCTGTAATCATGATATGATGAAATTTGTGAGAGTATGGATGGGAGTTTTCGTTGGTGTGTCATTTCAAAGAGATTTCTGTTGAGTTAAAACTGGTGCTAACTCAAAGGGACTTATCAAAGTACTTGTATATTCATAGGAATGTATTTATTTATTTATTTATTTATCTTTTATATCGAGGATAATGGAATAAGCTCTCATGTACTGTTTATTACATCCAGTCCCCGTGTGCACACAGTTTTGTAAATCTTGTCATCTGTTCCCACCGGCATACAATGGCCTTCTCATACGAAAAGCGGAACAGGTTTTAACGTGTGCGCAAGATGTTCAACGTGCGTATGCATTGGTACACATGCGTGTATTTTCATACATTCCTGTGTGTGTCTGCACGCCCTTTTGTAGCGTTTCTCCTGTCTTCCTTAACTACTCCATCTAGCCCCGATATGGCTTGTGCGGTCGGCGGGGCTCTACGCAACATCATTGGAACTACTCCATCTAAATACAGTCCAGTCTTGTTGCTTTTAGCCCTGCCGACCGCAGAGGCTGTATTGGGGATGTCGCCTTGTCAGTTCTTTAAAGCTCATATTAAAACTGCGCAATGATATACAGATTAAAACAGGGTTTAAAACCAACTCTACTGACGTTCCTTGCATCAACGTCTTGGCCAACCATAACAGGTTAATCCAGGACAGTGACCGCGTTGAGGGTGAAAGTACATCGACTTCCTTCCTTTAAAGTCAACCCCCTCCCCCCCCCCTCATTTTCCTCATCCCTCGCCCTCATTGGCAGTACTATTTTTTGTGTTTTTTTTTTAGGGAAACCGCCGACCCTTCTTTTCCGAAAGGTCAGGACAGTTAGTTAGCTCTGAAGACCATAGACGTCACGTGTCTTCCGCTTTAAGTCTTCTCAGCCTCCAGGCGAGAAAGAGTGAAATAGGTACAGGGTTATCGAACTTGTTCACAGACTGATTCTCTTTGCTAGACTTTAGTGATAGAAGTGAAGAGTATAGAGATGCGTCAATCTAAAGTTGAATGAAATAACACATTTACTTTGCTGCTTCTGGAGCGTTTTCTTTGCTCAACTGTGCCACGAATTGATCAGTCAGTGAGCCATGTTAAGCTGGGTTTTCATTTTTACTGGTTGGCAAACTCTTCAGCCAGCCAGGTTGAGGTTAAAGATACAAACCCTCCGTGGCAGATAAACTTCTTCTAGAGTTTTGAGAGTTAAAAGCCACCATTAGTTACAATAGTATAGTGATTAGGGCATCAGCTTCTAATTCTTGTCCTAGAGTTACGGGTATTGCTTTAAAATCTTTGGGTATAATCATCTGATAGATTAATGTAATGATGTTGATGATGAAAAAAAATAGGTAGGCGCTGCACTTGTGGCGACGCGCTCTCCCCGGGGAGAACAGCCCGAATTTCATGCAGAGAAATCTGCTGTGACATAAAGTGGTATAAAATAAAATAAATAAATGTATGGCTTTGGGGGTTGCATCCTGTACGTATTTGCAAGTACGGTACTCATATTTAGGTACACGAATATTCACATTTCATGTTAGCATTTGTTTGGGTTGGGGAAACACAAAACTACGCAGTATGCATATGAGGCTTCACCGGTGCACTGAATGACATTATTGGTAAAGGATTTGCTAAGTGGATTTTATGTTATACATGATAAAACATATGTAAAATCTTACACATGATATGATCCCTCTTTTTAAAAAAATCAAAACTGAAAAAAAGAAAAATATAAAAATGATAATAATAATACATGGAATTTATATAGCACTATAATTATCTTGTAAAAACAAATCAAAGCGCTTGCATTCGACCTATACAACACACAAGCAATCAATAACAATTTATAGTTTTAGCAAATTCGAATGTACACACAAGCACGCACGCGCACACACAAGCAGAACAGATTATGAGCAAAACACTAACTTGGCAGAGGCAGACAATAAGAAGGGACCATGGTTATCCACTGTTAATATTACCGTGGCCAACAGGACCAAGAATGGGGACCTGGTCTGGGAAATGTGACCACCACGGATACAAACATGCCAGCCTGGACACTGGCCAGGAATATCAGCCTTTAAGATCCCTTAGCTTCCCTCCCCCACCATACCTCACCCCACTCTCTCTCATTCTCTCTCTCTCTCTATCTTCTCTCTCTCTCTCTCTCTCTCTCTCTCTCTCTCTCTCTCTCTCTCTCTCTCTCTCTCTCTCTCTTCCTCTCTCTCTCTCTCTCTCTCTCTCTCTCTCTCTCTCTCTCTCTCTCTCTCTCTCTCTCTCTCTCTCTCTCTCTTCTCTCTCTCTGTAACCCTTGAAAAATAAAGATTATTCATTCATTCATTCATTCATTCATTCATTCATTCATTCATTCATTCATTCATTCTCTCTCTCTCTCACTCTCTCTCTCTCTCTCCATCCCTCCCTCCCCCCTCTCTCTCCCTCCCTCTCTCTCCCTCCCCCCTCTCTCTCTCTCACACACACAGCACTGCACACACCCTCTAAGGTGTCACTAGAGTTAATCCTTTGCACGTCCAAAGTAGATTAGGACTCTATTCTGGCCGGGTATCCCTCCCTGTCCTTTCTGTCCTGCCCTAATCTTGTGTCTGCCACCCTGCCTGCCACTGCATGCGGACAGATCTCATTAATTGGGATTGTCCTGTTGCCAGGACAGTGTCTTTTCTGCGTTCTTGTCCAGTTTTTTTATATTCTGATTTAGGCGCGAATTGCGTTAGTGTCAATGCCTCGTGCCGTGGCTGTGTTGTGTATGTTCTTGATGCTATCTTGAGTTCTGTAGATGTTTTTTTTTTTCTTCATGAGGTTGTGGGTGTTGAGCTTGCCAATGTTTTATCCTGGAGGTGAAAAAAAACCGCCTGAAAATGTGTTTACACCAAATATTTCAGTGTTGTTTGTTTGGTTTAATGTCATTGTAATCCCCCACAGAATCATCTCATTTAGGAACTGTACCCTCAACCAGCCATCACCAAATTGATCATAGATGTTGCGGTCTTACCTTTGTGTTCGCATAGGCAATGGAAAGTTTTAGAATAGCGAGAGTGTTGCACGTGTGTGATGGTCTGTACTTATGTTTGTCATTGTATCTGTTGATAGTCAAATTTACAACAAAATTCTTAACATAGGTTGGTGTGGGTGTCAGGGTCTGTGTCAGTATTCACAGCATCTTCTCTTATAATTTTTTCCTGAAGTCATTTTTACTTCATGATTTTACTGCGGTGTGTGTGTGTGATAGAAATATATAGTGGCAGCAGCATATACACGCGCGCACGCGCGCGCGCTTGAGCGTGTGTGTGTATGTGTGTGTGTGTGTCTTTGTCTGTCTGTCTGTCTGTCTGTCTCTCACTCCCTTTTGTCTGTCAGTTTATTTTGTTTAACTGTCAACATCTGTCTGTTTCTATCTGTCTGTCTGTCTGTCTGTCTGTCTGTCTGTCTGTCTGTCTGTCTGTCTGTCTGTCTGCCTGCCTGCCTGTCTGCCTTCTATCTATCTATCTGTCTGTCTGTCTGTCTGTCTGTCTGTCTGTCTGTCTGTCTATCTATCTATCTATCTATCTATCTATCTATATCTATCTATCTGTCTCTCTGTCTCTCTGTTTCTCTCTCTCTCTTATTAGTTTTATCACCCATCTTTTTTTCCTGGTTTTCTTTCTCCTCCCTTCCCTCTTTTATTATTATTTTTTTTAAAGTTTGTCCATGGCTGTAATGTATCTTCAGTTTAACGTCTATTCACATTTTGTGATTTTAGACAAACAAAAACAAGCAAACAAACAAACAAAAAACAAAACAAAACAAAACAAAAACCTGAAAGAGTTAACAATAAACTGAAAAATGTCATTTAACAATGCTGAAATAAGAAACTAATCCTAACACTACAAAAACTGGATTACTGGACTTCTTTTCAACGCTAACACAATGTCCAACAGCAAAGAAGGTTCAGACAAAATCTGATCCAGTGACAAACTTTGTCCATGGCTGTTATTGTGATCATGTAATCGTTATTGTGGTTTTGTTTCCACCCTTCACCACATACATATGGTTGTCATGGCTTCACACCCAAAGCATATGATGTTGGCTTTATAAGTTTTGCTGTGTTCAGTGGACCTACACTTCTTGTTTATGCTTTCTTTGTCAGACTGATGGGAACAGGGGTGGTGGGTGCTGGGTGGTGAGAGGATGGAGTTAGGATAGATTTATTGTTGTCATGAGAGTTGTATGTTAAGATTAGTTTTTAAAATTTTTTATACCACTTTATGTAACAGCAGATTTCTTCGCGTGAAATTCGGGCTGCTCTCCCCGGGGAGAGCGCGTCGCCACAAGTGCAGCCCTACCCATTATTTATTTTTTAGTCATTTCATCGTGTTGTTTACATGTAAAGTATCTTAGTAGGTAATTATCATACTTTTTCTTTTTATACATTTTATTTCGAGGATAATGGAATAAGCACTCATTTTTTAAATTTTTTAATATCCAGCCCCCCTTGTGCGTGCAGTTTTGTAAATTTTTTCACCAATTTCGCCGGGAACAAATAACCTACTCTTCCAAAAGGTGGAGCAGGTTTTTGACGTGGGTACAAAATGTTCTGCTTTCATTGGCCTCCAGGACATTGGTTTATAGTCTTATATATAAGGGACTTTCAGAGAAGTGGAGTCGGCACTGTTGTTAACTCCAGGGGAAAAGTCCCCTAGAATGGACACAGTGGAGGTTTGGAACCTGGGCTCGAGCCAGGGCCATCAGATCATGAACACAATGCTCTAACACC
>CM060330.1:10195692-10202561 GCA_030674155.1 Stramonita haemastoma
ACTGGAAAAAACAGTGGGGAAAGGGCAAAACGTAGGTCCACTAGAGCTAAAGACCACTAGCAGTAGTTTTGTTGTTCTTTTTACAAAGAAAACAGACCGAGAGATGGCTATGATTTGTCCTCGCCTACCCTTAGGTGACAAAGGGATCATTATCATTCTGTCATCATCCATGCAAATAAAAGTAAATGGAAATGTTGGCGTTGTGTTAAATGGCCTTTTACCGTATACACACGAGGACTGGTTGTAAAAAAAATAATAAATAAAAAGCACATGAGTGCTTATTCCATTGCCTCGATATTAAAGAATAAATGAATGAATAAATAAATAAATAAATGAATATATAAATAAATAAATGAATGAATGAATGAATAAATGAATGAATGAATACTGTCACGGCAATCTTCTCTGTATCAGATTTTCTCTTCTCTCCTAAAAAGACTACGCCCAAAACCCACAATATATTCTTTTCTACATCAATCCGTAAATCAGATTCTTAACATGCTTACCTCTACCTTGGGAACTCTGTGCGCGCATCTCTACACAGATAGCCTTTCAGATCAGCGGTAAGGTGATTCCCTATGCGGCAGACAGAGCAACGGCCCTTAGATAGGGAAGTAAACTTTGAACTGCCACAAACCAAACGATGGCGTTTCTTCTATCAGGAATACAATAGAATAAGATGAAAGATGGCACCGCTATACCCATAAAAAGACCTGGACTCTCTAAGAGAGATTCACCGGACGGGGTAGATATCTCAAAATCTCCAGCCTTGTGAGTGAGTGCCAAAACTTGATACAATAAATCCAGGCAAAAGATATTTAGGTAGGCAGAATCTATACAAGAAGTAGGCTGAAAGGGAAATCTATAGGAACAAACCAAAAACACAAACAACTTACTGCGCAGACCAGCAACTTCTTTATGTTGTCATTCGGATGAGACTATAAACCGAGGCCCCTTGTGTGAACGCACGCAGAACATCTTGCGCACACGTTAAAACCCGGTTCCGCCTTTCGGAAGAGCAGGCCATCGTGTGCCGGTAGGAGCGGATGACAAAATTATTATTTTAAAAAAAACCAGAATGCACACAGGTGTCGTGTTTATACACCATCCCTGAGAAGAAGAAAAAATAATGGGTAGGCGCTGCACTTGTGGCGACGCGCTCTCCCCGGGGAGAGAGAGCAGCCCGAATTTCACGCAAAGAAATCTGCTGTGACATAAAGTGGTATAAAATGAAATAAATAAATTAATTAATTAAAACACCAACAACTTACTGGGCAGACCAGTAACTTCTTTATGTTGTGTCCCATCCGACACCCCAGACCTGTACTGAAGATGGATTACTGTGGCAGAGGACAAAATTAATGGAGAAACCACCACTCCGGAAATCAAATACGCACGCAAACTTCTCATTATAGTCATGCTGACACAACCCAAGAAAGGAAAAAAAACAACAGTGTGTGTGGGGGAGGGGGGGGGGAGGGGGGGGGTGCGTGTGTACGTGTGTGTGTGTGTGTGTGTGTGTGTGTGTGTGTGTGTGTGTGTGTGTGTGTGTGTGTGTGTGTGTGTGTGTCAAGTCAAGTCAAGTCAAGTCCAGTCCAGTCCAGTCCAGTCAAGTCAAGTCAAGTCAAGTCAAATTTTTATTTCCAGATGGTACATTGAATAATGTGTGTGTGTGTGAGTGTGTGTGTGTGTGTATGCGCGCGCGCGTGTTTGTGTGTGTGTGTGTGTGTGTGTATGTGTGTGTTGTGTGCGTGTGTGTTGTGTGTGTGTGTGTTTGTGTGTGTGTGCGCGTGCGTGCGCGCGTAAGCACAGAATAATGAGCCATCAGCAGAACATTAATATTAATGTGGTTGCATCTTTTCCGCAAAATATGCAGTGTACCTTATTTCTGTAGCTTGTGCATTGTCTGGATATTTGTACTGAATCTCTGCAGTCAATATCTTATTCACAATTATTGCCTTTTCCTTCTCTATGTAGTCTCTATCTTGTGTCTGTTGTCCCGTACTGATACTTTATCCCTGTAATGTCTATTTCATTCCAGTTGTCTGTACCTCGTTTTAGGGGTCTATGCTTTATGTCTGTAATCTTTACGTTATCGGTTAATCATCTATAGTATTTCTGTCCTACATTTATTATCTCTGCAACCTATAAATCGTCTCTGTAGTCTCTGTATTTTTTCTATAGTCTCTGTATTATCTCTATAGGCATCTGTCAGTCTTGGAAGACTAAGGAGTTGCGCTCTAGTCTTTTAGAGCGCAAAGCCTGGGTAGGTAAGTATGGAGGGCAAGCTGTTACCCATGCAGCAGAACCCCCATCCCTTCCACGTCGCTGGAATGGTCCATTGGAAAGGCAATCGCCGATACGAATTATTCTAATGCCGTCGCAGAAACCGCCAGAAGGTTGCCATTATCGCTGTAATATCTACATTTTCTCTACAGTCTCTACATTATCTCAGTAGTATGCACATCGTCTCTGTGGTCTATGTTACCTCTGTAGTCTCTACATTATCTCTGGAGTCTCTACATTATCTCTGAAGTCTCTACATTATCTCTGTAGTCTCTACATTATCTCTGGAGTCTCTACATTATCTCTGTAGTCTCTACATTATCTTTGGAGTCTCTACATTATCTCTGTAGTCTCTACATTATCTCTGAAGTCTCTACATTATCTCTGGAGTCTCTACATTATCTCTGAAGTCTCTACATTATCTCTGTAGTCTCTACATTATCTCTGGAGTCTCTACATTATCTCTGTAGTCTCTACATTATCTCTGTAGTCTCTACATTATCTCTGGAGTCTCTACATTATCTCTGAAGTCTCTACATTATCTCTGTAGTCTCTACATTATCTCTGGAGTCTCTACATTATCTCTGGAGTCTCTACATTATCTTTGGAGTCTCTACATTATCTCTGTAGTCTCTACATTATCTCTGAAGTCTCTACATTATCTCTGGAGTCTCTACATTATCTCTGAAGTCTCTACATTATCTCTGTAGTCTCTACATTATCTCTGGAGTCTCTACATTATCTCTGAAGTCTCTACATTATCTCTGTAGTCTCTACATTATCTCTGGAGTCTCTACATTATCTCTGAAGTCTCTACATTATCTCTGGAGTCTCTACATTATCTCTGGAGTCTCTACATTATCTCTGGTGTCTCTACATTATCTCTGGTGTCTCTACATTATCTCTGGAGTCTCTACATTATCTCTGGTGTCTCTACATTATCTCTGGTGTCTCTACATTATCTCTGGTGTCTCTACATTATCTCTGGTGTCTCTACATTATCTCTGGAGTCTCTGCATTATCTCTGGTGTCTCTACATTATCTCTGAAGTCTCTACATTATCTCTGGTGTCTCTACATTATCTCTGTAGTCTCTACATTATCTCTGGTGTCTCTACATTATCTCTGAAGTCTCTACATTATCTCTGGTGTCTCTACATTATCTCTGTAGTCTCTACATTATCTCTGGTGTCTCTACATTATCTCTGAAGTCTCTACATTATCTCTGGTGTCTCTACATTATCTCTGTAGTCTCTACATTATCTCTGGTGTCTCTACATTATCTCTGTAGTCTCTACATTATCTCTGGTGTTTCTACATTATCTCTGGAGTCTCTACGTTATCTCTGAAGTCTCTACATTATCTCTGTTGTCTCTGCATTATCTCTGTTGTCTCTACATTATCTCTGGAGTCTCTACGTTATCTCCGGAGTCTATATTCATACCTGGGGTCTATATATTATCTCTGTAGTTTATACATTATCTGTGTAGTCTGTACATTATCTCTTTAGTGCCTACATTATCTCTTTAGTCTATATTATCTCGGTAGTATGGACATTATCGCTAAGACCTTTACATATCCTTGGAGTCTATACATCATCTCTGGAGTCTATACAGTATCTCTGTATTCTATACATTTTCTCTGGAACCTCTACATTATCTCTGTAATCTTTATATTATCTCTGGATTCTTCGCATTATATCTGGTGTCTCTGTACCTCTATATCTCTGTAATATGTACATTATCTCTGGTATCTCTACATTATTTCTGGAGTCTATATTATTTCTGTACTCTATACATTATCTCTGGAATTTCTACATTATCTCTGTAATCTATATACTTTTTACCATCTCTGGAGTCTTTACAGTATGTCTGGAGCCTCTACACTATCCCTGCATTATATCTCGAGCCTCTACATTATCTCTGCAGTCTCTACATTATCTCTGCAGTCTATACATCATCTCTGTAATCTCTACATTCTGCCCAAGACTGAAGGGGTTAAGAAGATAAAGCAGACGGGGACCAAGCCGGGGGAGCAAGAGGACAAAAAGATGTTCAAACTTTTTTTTTTCACGCCGCTTCAAGTAGACACACACACACATCCATAACTCACTAAGAATGACAAGTTACTTTTGCAGGGGGATGGGGGTTTCCTATTACACACAGTGCTTGCCAGACCGAAAAGGGGGGCAGCTTTGGGGAAAGATGTAGTGGAAAAGTGGCATAAAACAAATCGGTCAGAAATAAGAGAGCAGTGTTTTGACAAGGAAGGGTAGACTTAAGGAGAGGGTTATGGTTGGTCCTGTCTTAGCCTTTACGGGGAGAGAAGGGTTGGCGTGTATGTCATCGTTCATGCAGATGACTGGTAGTGGAAATGCTTGGGTATTTTTTGTGTTATATGTGGAAGCTACAAAAGTTTTCCGTGTGTCGGATTTGCTCTTGTCTCTTGCAAGCTCAGTCAAATGTCTGCAGTATTTTTCTATCTATATCAATCTGTATCTCAGATTCCTGTCATCATTTTATCTGCCATGGGAGTTGTGTGTGTGTATAGTGTGTGTGTGTGTGTGTGTGTGTGTGTGTGTGTGTGTGTGTGTGTGTGTGTGTGTGTGTGTGTGTATGTATGTATGTGTGTGTGTGTTTGTGTGTGTGTGTGTGTGTTTGTGTGTCTGTCTGTGTCTGTGTCTGTGTGTCTGTGTGTGTTTATTTTATTTTATTTATTCTTTTATATCGAGGATAATGGAGTAAGCACTCATGTGGTTTTTTTACATCTAGTCCCCGTTGTGTATGTAGTTTTGTAAATCGTGTCATCTGTTCCCACCGGCACACAATTGCCTACTCTTACGAAAAGCGGAACAGGATTAAACATGTGAGCAAGATGTTCTACGTGCGTTCACACACGGGGCCTCGGTTTATAATCTCATCCGAAAGACTTTTAGGGAGAGTGGAATCAGCACTGATGTTAACTCCAAGAGGAAAAATCCCCTCCAACGGGAATCAAACCCGGGTCGTCAAATTGCAAGTGCAATGTTCTGACCACTAGGCTATCCCGTCCCTAAGGTTGATGCCCCAAGGTGGCGGGCAGACAGGGCAGTGGCCCCCGAGATATGGAAATGAACTGCCTCCTCCGCTACCACTAAGCAAGTGGTAGTGGTACTGTCAGGGACAGGGGGGGGGGGGATGAAAGATGGCATTGATATATCAATATAAGTCCCCGGGAGCCCTGATACAGCATTCTCGTGATGGATACACGCTGTCTCAGATGCCCTAGCCCTGTGCATGGTAAGTCTCAGTCATACCAACTCAGTCTCAAGGTAATTCGTTGAGCAGATTTTCTCAACTAAAAACGGTGGATCAGTGGTCTAGATGTTAACGCGCCTGCCTAGAAAGAGAAAAGTCTGGGTCGGATGTGTGCGGTGGTTCGTATCCCCGTTTGGGCCCATAACTTTTTTTTACCCTATCCATTAGACCATGAGTGGTGGTCTGGGTGCTAGTCTTTCGGGTGAGATGATAAAACGAGGTCTTGTATGTTACACGAAATTATTTAGCGCACGTGGAAGAACCCACAGCAACAAGAGAATTGTCCCTGGCAAAATTATGTAGAAAAAAGTCACTCTGATAGAGAAACAAATACAGTTGCAGACAGGAAAAGAAAAATAATGGGTAGGCGCTGCACTTGTGGCGGCGTGCTCTCCCTGGGGAGAGTAGCCCGAATTTCACGCAAAAAAATTTGCCGCTACTTTAAGTGGTATAATAAATAAAACAAATAAATAAATAAATAAACTAGATCAAGTCAAACGCAAACGCAAACGCAATTTTTATTTAACGAGGGTAATAGACTAAGTAACAAGTCAAGGAAAAGGTTTACACACAACCATAATTTACAGACAGTTAACCAAAAAATCAAAGGACTGGACTGACTGCCTTCTTCTTTTGGGTTTTATCCCATCCTTCTCTATTATTCTCTCTATTATATTTTATATCGCGAGGATAATGGAATAATCACTCATGTGCTTTTTTTTTCATCCAGCTCCCCGTGTGCATGCAGTTTTTTTGGTCAACATTGTCATCTGTTCCCACCGGCACACGAATGGCCTACTCTTACGCAAACGGAACAGGATTTTAACGTGTGCATGAGATGTTTCTTACGTGTGTTCTCACCGGGGCCTCGGTTTACAGTCTCTCCGAAAGACATTTGGGGAGAGTGGAGTCAGCACTGACGTTAAACACCAGGGGAAAATCCCCTCGACCGGAATCGAACTCGGTCGTCAAATTCCAAAACCCATGAGCCTGTTACTGAAGATGGATTATGGCTGCATGCAGAGAGACAAAATGGAGAGACCATGCGCATCTAGAAGTTCCAAGTGTGCACGCGCCATTCTCATTACAGTCAATAGTGATACCAACCTGCAACACAACATGAGTATGCGTGTGGAGAGAGCATAGAATGACGAACAAAGAGTCAGGAATTATTCACACAAGTGAGAGAGAGGAGAGAGAGAGGAGAGAAGAGAGAGAGAGAGAGAGAGAGAGGAGAGAGAGAGAGAGCGAGAGAGAGAGAGAGAGAGAGAGAGAGAGAGGCAGGCAG
>CM060330.1:10202661-10252661 GCA_030674155.1 Stramonita haemastoma
TAACTGCGCCCCCACAAGCACTCTTGCCGAAAAGAGTTTCGACTTTTGCTAAGTTAAATATTAATTCTCTTTTAATCTGGGAATGAAAGATTAAAAGCAAATAGGTTTTCTAAAAAAGGCAGAATTTTAGTTTTTGTCGAAAAACGGGTGAAAAAAAAAAGAGCAAGATGAAGCATCGCACTTTGGTTTCTAAAATACTTTTTCGTCACGAAGAGGGGCATTTATTCTTCGCGACAATTTGTAAATGGGGCCCCCCTACTTTAAAAAAAAAATGTAACTTAAAGATAATTTTTTCAGGGGGAAAAGGCTAAGCTGGGTGGGGTGTGTGGGGGTGTTTGAGTAAAAAAATAATCCCGTAAAAAGCTGCCATTTAGTGGGCCTACAACTTGAAAAAAATTTATTATTCTTATGCTTAAAGTAGGGCAATGAAACTAATTTTTCCTCTCTCTCTCTCCTCCCCTCTCTCCTCTCTTTTTTCCCCTCCTCTCTCTTCTCTTCTCTCCCCACCACCCCAACACACACCAAACACCACACACACACACCCACCACCACACACAACAAACCCCACACACACCCAAACTACGCAATATTACACCCCCACGCAACAGTGATTTTTTCATTAAAATATGGAGATTATGTTTTTTAAAACCAAAAAAAATTTTTTTGGTAGAAATGTTGTTTGAAACAAATTGGGGTAGTAAACAAAGGCCTTTGAATATATAAATAACCCTAAAGGCGCGCGCGCGTAAAAACCCACAAAAACACACACACCACACACACATGGGAAACACAACACACACACACACACACACACACACACACAACCACAACACACAACACCACACGAGTGGAGGTTTGACTCTACTCCCCCCAAAAGTCTTTCGGATGAGACTATAAACCGAGGCTCCGTGTGCGAACGCACGCAGAACATCTTGCGCACACGTAAATCCTGTTCCGCTTTCGTAAGAGTAGGCCATCGTGTGCCGTGGGAACAGATGACATTTACAAAACTGCATACACACGGGGACTGGTGTGTAAAAAAGCACAAGAGTGCTTATCCCATTATCCTCGATTAAAAAGAATAAATAAAATAGAATGGAGGCAGCCACAAGCAGATGGAGAGAGGCAGACGGATGGAGAGAGAGGGCAGATTTGATTTGATTGATTTATTCTTTTATATCGAGGATAATGGGATAAGCACTTGTGCTTTTTTACATCAGTCCCCGTGTGTATGCAGTTTTGTAAATGTCATCTGTTCCCACCGGCACACGATGGCCTACTCTTACGAAAAGCGGAACAGGATTTAACGTGTGCGCAAGATGTTCTGCGTGCGTTCGCACACGGGGCCTCGGTTTAAAGTCTCATCCGAAGGACTTGTGGGGAGAGTGGAGTCAGCACTGATGTTAACTCCAGAAGAAAAATCTCTCGACCAGATTCGAACCGGGTCTTCAAATTGCCACGCAATGTTCTGACCACTAGGCTATCCGTCCCCCAGACGCACAGGTAGACAGAGACGCAGCGAGGCAGCCACACGAGTACGGAAATATTGGACCGAGATAGCGTAGACAGTGATAGGAAAGAAATCTGCACGTCGTCAGAGGAGGAGCAGTGCAGAAAAAAAACGACAGCTAATAAGTAAGGGGAAAAGTGAAAGATGTAGGAGTGAAGAGCAGCTAGTATTTAAACAAAGCAGTATGAAATTCGAACCTGAAGCAGCCATTGTGTGTGAGGTGACGTATAGTGCCAGAGCCTCAGGAATCCCGGGTAAGAACCAACTATTTATTGTTTTGCAGGCTTCCTTTTGGGATATATCGTACGCTATAAAATGGAAAATACATCGTCTTAATTGTGATTGCGTGACTACGATTCCGCTGTCTTCTCTTATCTCTATCTTCTGTCCTTTCTCTGTGGTGCCAATGAAAGCTAAATCCCCATAGTAGCAGAGTCGTAGGTCACAACATCAGGACCTAGAGTTCAGCGAGTTTGCATTTATTTATATACCACTTTATGTCATAGCAGATTTCTCTGCGTGAAATTCGGGCTGCTCTCCCTCCCCGGGGAGAGCGCGTCGCCACGAGTGCAGCGCCTACCCATTTTTTGTTGTGTTTTTTTCCTGTTTGCAGTTGTATTTGTTTCCCTATCAGAGTGGATTTTTAAAAACAAAACTTTTGCAGGGACAACCCTCTTGTTGCCGTGGGTTCTTTTACGAGCGCTAAATAATTATGTATAACACACGGGACCTCGGTTTATAGTCTCATCCAAAAGACTAGCACCCAGACCAACAATAAGGAAACAGGCATTACAAACATGGTAAGCGCGCTGCAGAGAAAAGCATAGAAGCATGTTATCTGGGTTTTTTTAAAAATTGAAGTTATACATCACATGTCAATTTTTTTATATAAACACATTATCTAAGAATTTGAGAGAAGAAGAGAGAGAGAGAGAGAGAGAGGAGAGAGAGAGAGAGAGAGAGGAGAGAGAGAGAGAGAGAGAGAGAGAGAGAGAAGTATCTTCAGGTTACATCATTATCAAAAGAAACCAAATAAAAAAACTCTCACAAAATAGAATAACTTTAGATTGCATTAGCATCAAACAAACAGAACCAACAAAAAAATGACGTATATATATATATAAATATAAAAAAAACTTGCACAAACCCTTTTCTTTGGGTGGGGGGGGGGGGGGGGGGGGGGGTTTAAACAATACGATGAATTAAAAAAGCAACAACAACAAACGTAGAAACAAAAAAAACTCATCGAAACAACAGTCAGATGAAACGCCCCATGAAAAAATTCAAACATATCGTTTTTCATATTTTGTTGGAACAAATTAATTTTTTGAATAAAAAAATTAAAAACAAACAATAACAAAACAAACAAAAAAGAAACCAGCAAACCAGTACAAAGCCGAAAAGGTGCAGCACACATAATTATAACGAAGAGGACAACACTGTCATTATTTGTTTTATGATAAAATACAATTTAAGATAAACATAGAAATCAAAACATTTTTATCAAATGATTAGTTTATATAAAAGTGGAAAATACGAAGAAGAAGAAGAAGAGAGACAGAGAGAGACAGAACAGAGAGAGACAGAGAGAGAGAGATTTAAAACAAAAACGGCACATTCTAGCACAGATTTTCCACTGGATATGCTATTTATACTGAAAGAGCCCTCGGCATCTCCACGGCGATACAGGGGGGGGGGGGGGGGGGGGGGGTATCTCAATGTTTATGATACGTTCTGTCTGCCATTTCTGTTGTTGATGCTCCCTGTTTTTGGATTGAAAGCTAGTGGATTGGATTTTCTTCATCTATTAGAATAAATCCACGATTCTCTGCATTCATTCCTTTTTTAACACTGTTCTTCCCCATATGTTTGGGTTTGTTTGTTTTTTCTTTTAAATATCATCTTATTTTGCTCTCAATGTATATACTTTGTAGGTCTTTTCTCTTTTTTTTCCAGATTTGTGAGCATAGCTTGCTTTCTTTTTAAGCTGATTCACAACTGTCACACTACCAATAATCTCCCAATAATTATGGTGTCTGTAAGTACGTGAGAAAATCTCTGATTCTCTCATTTGACAACAGGATTAAGCTGCTACGTTTACAGCAGCAAAAAAAAGTTATTTGGGCGAGAATTCCAAAGAAACTAAGTAGGAGCACTTACTATTAGGTTTTTTCAAAACAAAAATCGCATGTAGCCTGTAACCCACTGCAGTTCGAAGCCAATTAATACTGATTTGTGCTTTATTCCCTAGAGGACCCAGAAGACAAACAACGCTGTTTTATACCAGAAGACAGAACAACACTGCTTTACTTACCAGAAGACAGAACAACGCTATTTCTTACCAGAAGACAGAACAACGCTATTTCTTACCAGAAGACAGAACAACACTGTTTTTATACCAGGACAGAAAACACGTTATCCAGAGGACGAACAACGTATTTTTACCAGAATGACAGAACAAGTATTTCTACAGAAGACAGAACAACACTGTTTTTATACCAGAAGACAGAACAACACTGTTTTTTACCAGAAGACAGAACAACGCTATTTCTTACCAGAAGACAGAACAACACTGTTTTATTCCAGAAGACAGAACAACGCTATTTCTTACCAGAAGACAGAACAACACTGTTTTATACCAGAAGACAGAACAACACTGTTTTATACCAGAAGACAGAAACACTGTATTTATACCAGAAGACATAACAACACTGTTTTATACCAGAAGACAGAGCTATTAAAAGCAACAACTTTTTTACCAAAACAGAACAACGCATTTCTCCGAAGACAGAAAACGCTATTTTTACCCAGAAACAGAAGAACCATTTTTACCAGAAGACAGAAACAACACTGCTTTTATACCAGAAGACAGAACAACGCATTTCTTCCAGAAGACAGAACAACGTATTTCTACCAGAAGACAGAACAACGCCATTTCTCCAGAAGACAAACAAGCTTTCTTACCAGAAGACAGAACAACGCCATTTCTTACCAGAAGACAGAACAACACTATTTCTTACCAGAAGACAGAACAACCTATTTCTTACCAAAGACAGAACACGCTATTTCTCAGAAGACAGAACAACGCTATTTCTTACCAGAAGACAGAACAACGCTTATTTCTACCAGAACAGAACAAGTATTTACAGAACAGACAGTATTTTACCAGAAGACAGAACAACGCTATTTCTACCAGAAGACAGAACAACGCTATTTCTACCAGAAGACAGAAACACTGTTTTTATACCAGAAGACAGAACAACCTATTTTTACCAGAAGACAGAACAACGTTATTTCTTACCAGAAGACAGAACAACATTTCTTACCAGAAGACAGAAGAACACTATTTCTTACCAGAAGACAGAATCAACGCTATTTCTTACCAGAAGACAGAACAACGCTATTTCTTACCAGAAGACAGAACAACACTGTTTTATACCAGAAGACAAAACAACGCTATTTTTACCAGAAGACAGAACAACGTATTTCTACCAGAAGACAGAACAATGTTTTTTACCAGAAGACAGAACAACGCTGTTTTTTACCAGAAGACAGAACAACGCTATTTTATACCAGAAGACAGAACAACCTGTTTTATCCAGAAGACAGAAACAACGCTATTTCTTACCAGAAGACAGAACAACCACATGTTTTATACCAGAAGACAGAACAACGCTTTTTATACCAGAAGACAGAACAACGCTATTTCCAGAAGACAGAACACACTGTTTTTACCAGAAGACAGAGCAAACACTATTTCTTACCAGAAGACAGAACGAACACTTTCTTACCAGAAGACAGAAAACACTGTTTTACACCAGAAGACAGAACAACGCTTTTTCTACCAGAAGACAAACAACACTGTTTTATACCAGAAGACAGAACAAGACAAAGCGATTTTCTGACCAGAAGACAGAACAACGCCTATTTCTGACCAGAAGACAGAACACGTTTTTTCCAGAAGACAGAACAACGCCATTTCTTGCCAGAAGACAGAACAACGCTATTTCTTACCAGAAGACAGAACAACGCTATTTCTTTACAGAAGACCTAGAACAACACGCTATTTCTTACCAGAAGACAGAACAACGTTTTTTACCAGAAGACAGAACAACGTTATTTATACCAGAAGACAGAACAACGTTATTTCTACCAGAAGACAGAACAACGCTATTTCTTACCAGAAGACAGAACAACACTGTTTTATACCAGAAGACAGAACAACGCTATTTCTTACCAGAAGACAGAACAACGCTATTTCTTACCAGAAGACAGAACAGCGCTATTTCTTACCAGAAGACAGAACAACGCCATTTCTTACCAGAAGACAGAACAACGCTATTTCTTACCAGAAGACAGAACAATGCTATTTCTTACCAGAAGACAGAACAACGCTGTTTTATACCAGAAGACAGAACAACGCTGTTTTATACCAGAAGACAGAACAACGCTATTTCTTACCAGAAGACAGAACAATGCTATTTCTTACCAGAAGACAGAACAACGCTGTTTTATACCAGAAGACAGAACAACGCTGTTTTTATACCAGAAGACATAACAACGCTGTTTTATACCAGAAGACAAAACAACGCTATTTCTTACCAGAAGACAGAACAACGCCATTTCTTACCAGAAGACAGAACAACGCCATTTCTTACCAGAAGACAGAACAACGCCATTTCTTACCAGAAGACAGGACAACACTATTTCTTACCAGAAGACAGGACAACACTATTTCTTACCAGAAGACAGAAGAACACTATTTCTTACCAGAAGACAGAATGTGCAACGCTATTTCTTACCAGAAGACAAAACAACGCTATTTCTTACCAGAAGACAGAACAACGCTGTTTTATACCAGAAGACAAAACAACGCTATTTCTTACCAGAAGACAAAACAACGCTATTTCTTACCAGAAGACAGAACAACGCTGTTTTATACCAGAAGACAAAACAACGCTATTTCTTACCAGAAGACAGAACAACGCTGTTTTATACCAGAAGACAGAACAATGCTATTTCTTACCAGAAGACAGAACAACGCTGTTTTTATACCAGAAGACAGAACAACGCTGTTTTATACCAGAAGACAGGACAACGCTATTTCTTACCAGAAGACAGAACAACGCTATTTCTTACCAGAGGACAGAACAACGCCATTTCTTACCAGAAGACAAAACAACGCCATTTCTTACCAGAAGACAGAACAACGCCATTTCTTACCAGAGGACAGAACACGCTATTTCTTACACAGATTAACGCTATGTCCTTCCTTTTTGTGTGTCATCTCATGCTGTTTCTGGCAAATGTGCTGGAGCTACTATCTTTGAATAGGTACGGATGATACTCTAAACCGAGGTCCATGTGCGAACGCACGCAGAACATTTTGTGCACACGTCAAAACCCGTTCAGCTCTTCGCAAGAGTAGGCCATTGCGTGCTGGTGGGAACGGAAGACAACATTTACAAAACTGGATTGAAGTCATTCTCGGAACTGCCTGGAATTACTTGTTTGCTTGTTAGTTTGCTATAACATTTTTTCCTAAGAACGGTTATAAATCTATTTTGTCAAAACTTATTTCGCTTTATTCATAATTTTTTCTCAGACATTTTGACTGAGAAAAGCACTGACAAGTAGGCCTAATTGAAAATTGCCTTCTTTTTTTTTTTTTTTTTTTTTCACGGAAACGTAGGGAAATACAGACCTTACTCAATAATGCCTCATTATATCTCGAAAAGAGTTCGTTTTCATGTTGTTGTTTTCTTACTCGAATCTTTGATAAGTTTTTGTTTTTTTATTGGGGGGGTCGTTTTGATTTTTTTTTTTTTTTTTTTGGGGGGGGGGGTTGTTTGTTATGATGGAGAAGTAGGCTAACTTCCACATAGGGAACAGATGACAATATCTACAAAACTGCATTCACACGGGGACTGAATGAAAAAAAGCACATGAGTGCTTATTCCATTACCCTCGAATATAAAAGAATAAATAAATAAATAAATAAATAAATAGGCCTTTTTCCCCCACAACCTTTTCTCCTCGCTGGCGAAAATAAGTTTCTGTACACGTACGAGTTTTATGGGGGCAGAGGAGCACCTACTGACCAATGACGTCAATGCTTTGCTCTCTCCAGTGAATCCAAACAAATGCAAATTTGCATCATGTAAAAGCTACTAGGCCTAGTGGATTGCATACATGTGCAAAAGGACACATCACATAGTAAGCTACAAAGGCCGACATATAGCGGTTGGGGTGGGGAAGGAAGAGAGAGCACAAAGTTTTAGTTTCGTATAATAAGGAAATATTCTATTTAACATTTTGAGTCGTGTGGTGATATTGCTTTTAACAGATAATAAAAATGCAGACAACAGTTTAATTACGGTTTATAGCTCTTGCACACAAAACGCTGACTTTGTATGTACCTGCACCACCATTACTACTATCGTCTGATGTCCAACCAAAACAAGATCGAATGCACATCGCAGACAGGGTAATCTCTTTTTTACTTTTTTTGATGTTTGTTATAAAAGTGCTACTGTGCAGTGAGTTGATTCATCTGCATTTTGCTGTCTTCATGTCGATAGTATTGTTAAAATCTTATTTTTGTTTTTGCGGTCAAAAAATGGGAAACACGAGACCAGTTCGACAGTAGCCAAATTGGTTGTGCAAGAAACACACTCTTTCAGGACTCTCACTCTCAGATTCTGATGACTGAATCGAGTACGTCTGTGTGATTGCTGACTTTACACATTATACTTAAGTCTGCACCATATACATGATCATTGCCATTATTACTCGCTTGCAGATCATCAAATGACAGGCCTATCCGCTAGGCCTATCGAAAACATTTCGGATTCCGGCCCCTAAGCTTAAACTAAAGTTTCATAACAATTTAGCGTGTTATCGGGAAACAATCTTGAAAACATAGTTCAGCGATTGCAGTGTTTTGTTTTGTTTTTATGATTGATATGAAGTAAGTCTTACTATCGCCGATTTCTGTTGTATTTGAAAGCAGCATTCAGCACATAGTGTATGATGGCTAGTTTCCAGATTTTGCCAGTAAACTTATTAAGTTATATTTGATTTAAGATGTCATGTTTTCCCTGTGTACAGCGTCTAGTGTAGGCTTTAAAGGTGTGATTTGTTTAATACTTCTCAGTTTCTAGCCAGTGACTTCATCCAGAGCATGTTGAGCCTGTATTATGTTTCCATGACAGTTTCACAAATGTTGTGGTGCTACCTGATTATTTTTTGTGTGTGAGTGTATGAAGAGCTTGCAATCTGTACACTTAATGTAAACCATACACAATCACAATGACAGATTTGAAGATCATATATTATTCCCCTGTTCTGTCATTAGCACTGTCTTTGTATACTTCAAGAGTTAATATCCATGAAAAGTTATTTATAACCATGGATAATCAACCACCAGGTCTATACTGGTTTATAAAATATGAAGAAAAATATTTTCTGTTGCATTATATAGTAATTATTAGTATGATGACAATGAAAGCAAATACGACCAGTGCACATGACATTTACACATACATACGGGGACTGGATGTAAAAATTAAAAAAGCACAGGAATGTTTATCCTATTATCCTTGATATAAAAGAATAAAATAAAAATAAAATACCCTTGCCTTGTCTTTAGAAAATTTGTCTTGTCTAAACTTTGTGAAGATAGTGAAGTTTCCTATCACCCCAACATACAGTGGTAGCCTACTTAACCTTTACTTCAAGTTCAGTGTGTCATATCATATCATATGGTCTTCTTAGAATTTTATAAAACCAATATCAATATGCCTTACAGTTACAATAGAAAATATGATAGAGCAAAAGCTGTCTGTTTCAGTGTTTGTATGTTTAACTGATGTGAATTTGCTTCATCTCTGGTGATTATAATTAATTACACAATGGTTATGCCTGGTAACAGTAACTTGATATCATCAAGATAAAAAATAGATAAATGTTGTCTGTCTGTCTGTCTGTCTGTCTGTCTGTCTGTCTGTCTGTCTCTCTGTCTCTCGTCTCTCTCTCTGTCTCTTCTGTCTGTCTGTCTTCTCTCTCTCTCTCTCTCTCTCTCTCTCTCTCTCTCTCTCTCTCTCTCTCTCTCTCTCTCCTCCTCCCTCCCCTCCCTCCCTCCCTCCCTCCTCCCTCTCCCTCCCTCCCTCCTCTCTCTCTCCTCTCTCTCTCTCTCTCTCACTCTCTGTCTCTCTCTCTACTCTCTCTCTCTCTCTCTCTTCTCTCTCTCTCTCTCTCTCTCTCTCTCTCTTCTCTCTCTCTCTCTCTCTCTCTCTCTCTCTCTCTCTCTCTCTCTCCCCCCCCCCTCTCTCTCTCTTCCCTCCCCCCCTCCCCCCCCTCTCTCTCTCTCTCTGACACTTGCAGTCTTTCTTTCTCCTGTCAGGCTTCTCTTTGTGCCCATGCATTAATGCTTATGTGCACAGCAATGCAAGCATACACACACACACACACACACACACACAACACACACACACACACACACACACACACACACACACACACACACACACACACACACACGACACACACATCACACACACACACACACACACACACACACACACACACACACACACACACATACACACATAGTGACATACACATACACACATGCATGCACACACTAACACACACACACACACACACACACACACACACACACACACACACACACACACACACACACACACACACACACACACACACACACACACACACACACACACAACACACACCAACACACACACACACAACACACACACACAACAACACACACACACACACACACACACACACACACACACACACACACACACAGAGTCACAATTCATACAATACATCACATGGAATGATGTATACATGTACGCATACTCGCACACAACACTCACTCACAGCACGCACGCACGCAACACAGCATATGATATTTACTCCTTACTTGTAGAAATGGTATGTTTTCATTCTGTTTCTAAATTGTAATGCAGTAAAAGCAAAACAATTGTATTGCATACATAATTAATACATGCTCAAATAATGTCTTTTTTTTTAAAAATAAGTTTTCTCTGCTAGATTTGTAAGATTCCCCAATGGTGAGATTTTGCATCTATAGCCATTTGCGACTGTTTTGGCTGCCATTTATTGGCATTAGAATAGCAGCATTCCAACTTTGGGGATTATGATCTGAATTGCCTTGAATGAATCTAGACATAAAACTAATGGAGAATGGTAGGACTGTTTCTGCTCTGATCTTACATTCAAAGCCTGTTTTCTTATTTCTTCTCTGTTGAAAAACTTGTGGGGGTGAGGGGGTGGTGGTGCTTGCAATATTACTTCAGATGGTAGCAGGGGATTTCTTGACTTTTTTCTGTTTTTTTAACTTAACAATACTACATCAGTGCATGGCCCATGAATTTGTTGACATGCAGTTAAAGATTTATCAAGGAACAATTGGCAACTATATGATGACCATCAGTGTAAAGAAAATGATTTTCATGGATGGAACATTAAAACCTTAGGCTTGAGCTAGTCCTTATATTAACTACTACTACTACTGCTACTGCTACTAGTACTACTACTGTTACTACTACTACTACTACTACTACAACTACTACTGCAACTACTACTACTACTACTACTACTACTACTACTACTACTACTACTACTACTACTACTACCACTACAGTACTACAACTACTACTACTACTTCTAGTACTGCTACTACTTCTGCTGCTGCTGCTGAGTGCTGCTGCTGCTGCTGCTGCTGCTGCTGCTACTACTACTACTACTACTACTACTACTACTACTACTACTACTACTACTACTACTACTATATCTGCTGCTGCCACTTCTGCTACTACTGAATACTGCTGCTGCTGCTACTACTAAACTACTATTCAAAACTGTCAGAAACCTAATAGAAAAAAAAAATTGAACTTAACTCTTATCCTGCTCCAAAAATTTTCTCCAAAACAGATGTGTACTGAAAAAAACAATTCTGGATCAAAATGTGGTGTAACTGAGGTAAAACTGAAACTAGTCTTTTCTGATAAGAAATTAAATAAACAATACAGATAAACTTTAAAATGTTGCATTCTGATTTGAGAGTACACTTTTGAGACCCAGACGAAGATTCTGCAGGATTATGACTCATGACTGATGTGCCTGAATGGCGCACATGGCTAACTTTTCATTATGTCTACTGAAATTATGAAACTTCCTAAACACATGAAAGACATTCAATATGCAGGCTATAGAATATTCTAGGTGTTTCTGAGCATACCTATTTCAACCATTTGACTGAAACTGAATTGCAGTTATCGTATTATACATGAGGGATGTTCTGTATTTTATACCCTCGCTACAGCAAATGCATAGTAAAAGTCACTGTGGTCAAGTTTCTTCTACATAGAATTCAAGGCGAGGCTGTTCGAGAAAAAAACACTTTTTCTGATTTTTTATTCAGGGTCTGGTATGAATAGTTGAAGACATACTTTTACTTTCTCAAAGAAGGAAGGTGGCAGGATGGTTAATACATTAACTTGCCATTGCAAGTAAACAGTGAGGTTCTTGGTTCAATTCATGGTCTTGCCCTTACTTCCCAGTTTGATGAGAAAATTAAACTGATTGTCAAAGTCCTTCAGATGAGACATAAACTGAGGTCCATGTGTGAATGCACACAGAACATCTTACTACATATTAAAAACCAGTTCTGCCTTTCAGAAGAGTAGACCTTTATAAAAAAAAAAAATTTTTTAAAGCACCCAAAAATGCACAGGTGTCGTGTTTCGACACTCTCCCTGAAATCAGAATATGACCATCGAAATGCTTTTGGGGTGGGGGGGGGGGGGGGGTTGCATATGCAGAAATGTCATTTGTCACTATTGGTGAACCTTGGAGCTCTAACCAAGGAGCAAAAAAAAAAAGAAATTTATAAAGAAAAAGAAGGAGGGCAGGGGTTACTTTCATTTCAGCTTCTTACGAGCATTACTGATTTAACTTAGTCTGAAGACTGAATTTGCATTTTTGATAAGATACCAGACCATGTTTTGAAAATGCAAAGGAGGAAGTGATCATAGCTTAACCCACTCCATACTGGCCAATTTTTATTATGCTATATCTGTATACTGGCCGTTTGTGTTGATATGTAAAAAGTTCTAACTATGAAGATGCTCAACACAAGTACACAAAATGTTCAGGGTATATTGTTGACGTGTAAGGGGAAGGTCAAAGTTAAAAGCCAGCTGCAGGATTTTTTTTATTATTTTTTTTTTTTTAACAAAAGTTGACATAATTGAGCGAAAGAAGTCTGAAGGTCAAATCCTGCAATAGCAGGGGTTTATAGGCAAGTGTTGTGCACGAGACCACTGCAATCACAGTGGATTGTAGGTAGTGAATTAATAATAAATACAGTCATGTTCAGTTACTGAGTTAGGGCATTGAAACGGGCATTGTGCATGTGGGGTCTACATCAAACTTGATGATAGGATCAAAATGGATTTAATTTTAATCCCATGTGGACTCTATATCCTCAGGACACAGTATGAGCCTAGGCATGGTTGGGATGAAGAGATCAGAATGAGTGGTAGGGTAACAACAGGACGGGAACATCACAAAAGGTCAGGCAGCCAAGAAAAGAAAAAAAGAAAATGATACGATTCAGTCTTTATGATAATTACAAAACAGACTTTTACTATGTCAATTCATTTGAAAATAATAGGCACTGATAAAGTATATCAGCTTAGATCATAGACTAGACTCTCCATAATGAATACTGTTATCAAAAAACTCTTTCAATAAACAGAATTCCTCAATAAGTTCTGATTGACTTTGTCACGTGTAAAGATAAAACAGATGCCCGCATTAGAACTGTTTCAAAACAAAGCACACGACCTACTTCAGTAGGATTTCGCAACCTTAATCAGCCTTTTTAAAAAATATTTTCGTTGCGCAAATATATAGATCAGTTTACAAACCTCTTACCCCTCCATCATACATTATGCACACGCACATGTGTATGCTTCCTTACACATTGTGTTTTGTTCATCATGATACATAGGTGTAGTTGTTAGTCTTAGGTTTTTGTTTTGTGTGTGTGTTGTCTGTTGATTTGATTTATTTGATTCATTCTTTTATATTGAGGATAATGGAATAAGCACTCTTGTGCTTTTTTACATGCAGTCCCCGTGTGTATGCAGTTTTGTAAATGTCATCTGTTCCCACCGGCACACAATGGCCTACTATTACGAAAAGCGGAACAGGATTTAACGTGTGCGCAAGATGTTCTGGTGCTTGTTTTGTTTTGTGTGTGTGTGTGCGCGCGCGCACATGCATGCGTACGTGCATGTGTGTGTGTGTGTTTAAAAAATTTTGAAGGGGGGGGGGGGGGGTCATCTTTGATTTTGTTTTATTTTGTGGTAAAAAATTGTCATACAGCTCCATAGCACATGTGAGTTTTGATTGATGGGGATGCTGTAGGTTCTTTTAGTATTTAAATGCTGTCCTTGCCTTTTTGGAGATTTTTTTGCCAGAAATTTAATCTTTTCTGTCCTGTTGCTGTCACATCTGTACTTAAACATTGTTACTGTTGATCAGTATCAATTTTATGTTAATATATATCATTTGTTGTGCTGTTTAATTGGCTGTTTGGGACCAGACTTACTGTTCTATCCTGAATTAGACATAGATGTATCCCCGAAGTTAGAATGTGGCTACATGGTGGGCAGGTACGGTCACATACGCAAAATCTTATCAATGGTGAACCTCGGAGCCCTATCCAAGGAATGAGAAAATAAGTAGATAAAAAGACTTGGATGTAGATCTATACTCCTGTGTCTTGTACCTATTCATGAGGCATTCATATATATCTCAGTGGGTTAGGGAAATTGCCATTTTCTACTAAAACAGAATCACATTAATGTAATGAGTTATATTTTGTTTTATTTTTACTTGTGAATTGTTCCTGTTTCAATACTATCATTGAAAGTTATGGAAGAAGCCACACACACACACACACACACACACACACACACACACACACACACACACACACACACACACACACACACACAACACACATTTCTTAACTATCATGGATATATGTTTCCAAACTAACCGTGGGAAAACAATTTTTAGGTTAAATTTATTGTAATGAATAAAGCTACTTGTAAAGGCAGAGCATTCCCCTGATGGTTAAAGTAACAACACAAGTAAAGCAGCAGTGCAACTGCAAAAAAATTATATATTCTGTTGTAGTGTTTGAAAAAAAACAACAACAAAAAAGTATAAATTTATTGTGAACTTAAAGATGTACTTTTGAAAAAATTGGTGTAATAACAAACAAGTCAGGTACACGATTTTTGTCAAGAGTTTTCAATCCAACAGATTAGTAATATTACAAAATCAGATCAGTAAGCCCCTAATCAAATCTTGCCTGTCTCAAGGCTATACGGCTGTGTTGAATTGTTGTTCTTCTGTTTTGATTTAACAGTTAATTGGCAGGTCTACCTAGAGTTATCAGAGATACTGTTTATGCTTAGACTTTATTGGCAGATTTTTTTTTTTAATTGTTGGTGAAGGTGACAAGGAAACGTTTGTGAATAAGTCTGCTGGAGATAGGAATGAAGCAAAGAATCTGTACCAGTGATCAGTCATCAAGGAAGACAGTTAATGTGTCTGAGAAAGATTTTGGAATCTTGAGCTAACATGGCTTGGTGGGTGAAAAAAAGGTTTGTTTTGTTTTGTGTGTGTGTTTGTTGGGGTTTTTTTTTTGCTTTTTATGGATGGCTTGAAGGAAAAAAGCAAATGTATTGCTAAGTCATTGTGCCCTAAGGAATTTTTTTTAAAAGGTGACTTTGTTCTTGACTTTGAATGCTAGGTATGGTCATGAGAAGTTATCAACATTTATTATTGACAGTGTTATTATTTAAGATATAACTATGCATACAATTTATCAAATTTCTCTGAGCTTTTCTTCAAACTCTCAAGGAACTTTCCTGTGGATTTTATGTGTAGATAAAGCAAGGGGAAAGCCTAACAGTTCTATAGAAAAAAAATTTTTTTAATTGGTGTCAATATTCAAAGTCACTAAATTAAATAGTGTTGATATCCCTCTTGCTTTCAAGACTGCCTAAAACAATTTTTAAAACAACTTTTCTGGAATTCAAATTGTTATGACAAAAAGGTATTTAAGTTTAAAGATTTCTTTACTACATTGTATTGATTTGGTTGAAAAGCCATTTTAACATTTAACATTTATGCTTTTAGCCTTCACAAACAAGCTAGCTGTAAAGACAGTCTTTTGGTGTTACTTCTTTTCACTAGAGTCTGATTCAAAAGGTTAAGGGATAGGATTATCACTAAGACACTGCTGGAGACTATGGTTTTGCTCTGTTGTTGTTGTTATTATTATTATCATTACAATTATTGTTTTAACTATACTAACCCTGCTGCTACATCATCATCATTATCGTTACCATCTCATCATCATCACATCATCATCATCATCATCATCATCATCTTTTGTCATTCTTTGTTTGTTGCTTTTTGTTGGTTTTGTTTTTGTTATTGATCAAGTCGTATGATCTTTTTTTATATATAATGATTTTCTCTTTGAGTTATAAACGGTGCATTTGGAGACGCACATAAATAGACAAAGTAAAGATTTCACTATTTTGAAAGGAGGAAGGTGTATAGTGCAAATGAATGAAAAAAAAAATCTTTCTTTACAACAACAACATTGGGATCCAAAATAGAAAGTTCTCAGCAACTCACGTGCAGCATCGCATGGCTTTGCTAAATGAATGAAACTCCTTTTTTTTTTGTTGTTGTTGGTTAGGAGATAATCATCTACAACGAAAATCTGATGACCTTTTTGTGCAGACACGTTATGCAAGAAAGCAAAACAGATCGAATTTCAGTCTAAAATTGGAAAATGTGTGTCGTTTATTTCGTTCTCGTACGTACGCCCACAGGGACGAGGTTGGAAGTGGGTTGTTTGTGAATGAACGCTACCACCTTTCTCCCTGTCCCCTTTCTCCTCCCTCTCCCCGTGATTGTTTATCCTTCACTGTCAGTGCGTGTATCTGCTAGCAGTGTGCATGCATGTTTCTGTGTCTTGTCAGTATGTTTGCTGTTTGTTGTGGTGCATTTCCGCCTGTGAATGATTTGTTTCTGTCTGTTTTGTTTTTTTTTAGGATGTGTGTGTGTTGTTTTGTGAACTCTCTTCTCTTATCTGTCTTTCCTTCCTCTACCTCTACCCCCACTGCAACTCCCACCCCCCTCTTCTCCCTTTTTTTTCAGAAGAAAGTAAAATTTAAGAAAAAATGTTTTGTAATATTAACTAAATTTTGTTTTTTTGTGTCATTTGTCAGATGTTTGTTTTCTGTCTTTGTCTTTCTGTTCCTCCTCTCTCTCTCTGTCTCTGTCTCTGTCTCTGTCTGTCTCTCTCTCTGTCTGTCCTGTCTGTCCCCCTCTCCTCTCCTCCTCCTCCTCTCTCTCTCTCCTCTCTCTCTCTCTCTCTCTCTCTCTCTCTCTCTCTCTCTCTCTCTCTCTCTCTCTCTCTCTCTCTCCTCTCTCTCTCTTTATTCATTATCCTCGAAATAAAAGGATCTGATTTTATTTCATCTCTCTCATGCACACACACACACACACACACACAACCACACACACCACACACACACACACACACACACACACACACACCACACACACACACACGTTTTTCAGCAGCCTATGACTATGTAATGTGCCGTTTTCACTCCCCTGGTATGGAGGACAGGGGGGGGGGGTTCCCAAGGATTGTATTGATTTTGCGTCTTGACCTAATCTAGTTCCAGACCCTAGTCTTGATCGATGGAAACTTGTTCTTCGTCACTGCGCTGCAAATAGCTGGCTGCGTGCAAAATCCGGAGGGGTGTCTTATATCAAGCGAGCAGCATGGCAGACACGTGAGGTGGGGGTGTGGGAAGCAAGTTGATTGGCTCCCAGCTGTTATTTTTGGCCGCTCTGGACGCAGGCAAATGTCACTATGCTCCCACATTTCCAGCGTGCTCTGCACGTGACGTCTGGTGTTTTTTTGCTCTGGGTGGGCGACGAAAGGGGTTTTTTTTGGACAGCAGCAGGCTGCGCAATGTTGTTTGAAAGTGCAGTATAATCAGTATCTTTCTGTTTGTTTATTTTGTTTTGTTTTTTTTGTATATCCTTCTCCCTATCTGTTTCGTGCGTCTGGGGGAGAGATGCAACCCTCCCTTTTCATTCTCCCCCCCCCCCTCTCTCTCTTGCCCTTCCCCCCTCTGAATTGAATAACTATGTCCTGTTTTGTAAAAGCTTGGGTGTGGGAGGAGTGGAGTTATGCATTGATGATATTGTACAAATCAGAATCCTTGACAAAAGTGTGTGGGCAAGGGGTCTGTTTTTTCCCCCCTGCGAAACAGAAACTATCCCCATGGCACTGTGTGCGTGTGTGCGTGCGTAATGGATGACAAGGAGTCGAGGCGTACGCATGAAAAATTTAGGAAGACCATTAGATGCGAAGTGTTCTCTGTGGTGAGGAGATGTGGGGAATGGCTCTGGCTCGGAGTATGCTGTGGGCATTTGGCTTACATGGAAAACTATACAAGTAGTTCTGTCTAGGAGGAACTGTCAACATGAGTTGCTCCAGGTATGCGTTTGTGGTTAAGTGTATATGTGTGCGGTTGAGTGTATAGGTCATGTTTGTGGTTGAGTGTATAGATAGCTGTTCTGATACTCCTAGTTGGAATGTTGTATTGATCTACTGCAACAGTGAAATTTGATATTAAGAGTGTTCAGCTACTCTGCTGAGTGAAGGCTGTCTTGTTTGATTATTGATAGATTACTATCAGAAAATCGCTCGTTTGGTTTAAATGAAGGAACCTTATTTTAGATTTTGTAATGTTGGAGAAAAACTACATGACGCGGATTGCTCAAAATTAGCATGTAGATCTGTGGTTTTGTGCATTGGACACCATGTAGATTTCTCTGATTTATTATATTGCTGAGTGAGTGAGTGAGTGAGTGAGTGAGTGAGTGAGTGAGTGAGTGAGTGAGTGAGTGAGTGAGTGAGTGAGTGAGTGAGTGAGTGAGTGAGTGAGTGAGTGAGTGAGTGAGTGAGTGAGTGAGTGAGTGAGTGAGTGGTGAGTGTGTGTGTGTGTGTGTGTGTGTGTGTGTGTGTGTGTGTGTGTGGTGTGTGTGTGTGTGTGTGTGTGTGAATGTGTACCTGTGTGTGTGAATGTGTACCTGTGTGTGTGAGTGTGTACCTCTTTGTGTGTGTGTGTGTGAGTGTGTACCTCTTTGTGTGTGTGTGTGTGTGTGTGTGTGTGTGTGTGTGTGTGTGTGCGCATGTGTGTGTACCTGTGTGTGTACCTGTGTGTGTACCTGTTTGTGTGTACCTCTGTGTGTGTGTGTGTGTGTGTGTGTGTGTGTGTGTGTGTGTGTGTGTGTGTGTGTGCATGTGTGTGTGTATGTGTGTGTATTGTATCTGTGTGTGTGCATGAACATATGTGTGTGTATCTGTGTGTGTGTGTGTGTATGTGTGTGTGTACACTTTGTGTCAGTGTCAGAGTGTGTGTGTCTGTATGTGTACATGTATGCTTGTCTGTGTAAGTGTGTGTGTGTGTGCGCACACTGCATGCTCATGTAATGACATGTATACTGATATACTCATAGAGGTTGAATGAGCATGTAAGTGTTGAGTTTCTGTAGTTCGTGAAATTCTTCGAAAATCTTTGACCAAAAATGTGCATTCACGATGTTTACTTTCTAAAAATCATTACCACCATCAGCTGCTGTCAGTTTTGTTTTCAAATAGCTTTTTTCCCCTGTAAGAAAACAGGGGATGCAAGTCCTTTGAAAGTTCAGTTAAGAGTTGCTTCCTTCGACATCCGGGGTTTCTTTTCTCAAATCAATTTCTGCGTATCTTTGGTTGGCGGTGGTTTGTTTATTTTTGTTCTCAGTGTCTTTGTGTCAGTTTTTTGTTGGTGGTGGTTTGTTTGATTTCAGCTGTCTTCTCTTTTTCTTTCCTTTTCTTTTCTTTTTGGCTTGTTTTTTGGTTTGTTTTGGGGGGAAGGGAAGGGATTGCTTGTTTGTGTTTTTTGTTTAAGGTTTGGTTTGTTGTTGTTGTTTGGGGTTTTTTTTAAGCGTTTGAGAGAATTTATGTATTTATTCTCCATATCAAAGGGTGTGTTTGTTGTTGTTGTTGTTGTTGTGTTTCATAACATGTAATGTTGCCAGTTCAATGTACTTGAAAGTTTGATGACTTTAGCAGTGAGAAGACTGTAAGAATTTCAGACCAGTCTGATCATGTTTATGGCCCTATTGACCACAGAGGTCATATTAGGGCTGTCACCTTGTTAGGACTGTCAGAAAATTTATATGTGTTGGTACTTTGTGTGAAAACAAGCACAACAGCACAAGTGCATTGGACTGTTAATGGTACACATTAGTAGGTTGCAGTGTGCTACCCATGTTGAGTATGTTCTTGTTTTTTTAGTTTGTTTTTATATAGACAACTGATTTGAGTATGGGTTTGCTTGTTTGTTTGGGGTATTTTTTGGTCTGTAATATGCTTTGAAAAACAAAACCCCCGCTTTTCTCGAGTATGTGTTATTGTGTATCATACACAGAATACCATGATAGAGGTAATGTCTGCAGTATTCACATTGTTATCATACAAAGTAGTTGCTCATCTTTTTCTGATCATTGATTCAATACATGTAGGTATTGCCCCTTGTAATGGTGTATTGATACAGGTCCCTTAAATAGAATAAGAAGTTAAGCTACTGTGTGCAAAATAATGTGCACTTTTACATCTTGGACACTTGTCAAAAACCCAAATGTCTCCATAGAAAAAGAGGCCAGCTCTGGTTGGTGATGCAGGTGACACTACTATGGTATATATCCAGCATTTTTGGTTAGTTCCCTGGCTGGAGCTCTGAGATTCACAAATGGTAGAATTTTTGCATACAAATATGTATATGCGACCATTTTGGCCAACCATTAAGGTAGCCACTTTCTGACTGGGGATATATATATATACCCCGCATTTGCTCTGCAACCTGGAGAGGGATGGGCTCTGCCTGATTCAGCTTGCCAAAGAGAAAGAGCCTGAAACACTGAATGTTGAAAGTTTCGGTGCGGTACCCTGTTGACTGCTGAAAGAGTTGAGGTCAAAGTCAAAACAAGGCGAGGGATGCTTACTGAACCATGGTGGAGCCCATCTCTCTCTGGTACTCAGGGTGCATGCTGGGTATGTTTGTGTCATCCATCCCATCAGCTGTAACGGCCTACTGTTCTACAAAAACCAGAGCAGGCTTTAACATGTGCACTAAGATATTTTGCTTTGGGATGTGGGGTCAGCACCAATAACTCCAGAAGAAAAAAATCCATTCAAACAGAGTTCTCGATGGAGACATAAACCTATGCTTGCAATTACTGCCATATCACAAACTGTGATGCTCTAGTCTAACTACCATGCTGAATCTTCCCTCCCGCCCTCTTTTTAGAGTTTATTAGTTTTAATGTGTAACTTTGCCTTACATTGTTTTCTGTGTCAGCTTTTCCGCAGCTTCCATACCTGATGTAGTTTCGAGTGGTCTGTTGGCTTCATACCAGAATTATATGACTTTGGCCCAGACAGAAGGCTTTGCCAGTTATTGACACCTAAGCTAAGTGTCAAAGCTAACATCGAAATGTTGTAATGCTTTAAAACATTTTGTTTGGATTGTCATGACAAGTGATTGCCTTCAGCCGTGACAAGCTCTTAGTATAACAACCTGCACCTTCCTTTAATTAAAAGATAAAAGATACCCTGAAGTCAAAGAGCATGGCTGCTTACATGGTGAGGTACAAGACAACAGTTGTAGTGCACACACAGACTTCTCATCCAGCATGTACTTACCCTCTCTCAGTGATTTCCAGGTTGGATTCATAAATGAGACATGGGGTACATCATGTGTGATCTTCAGAGTGTTAAACTGGGGAAGTGCAACAACAGCATTTGACTCCTCCTCTTCCAATAATACAAACAATGATGGAGATAATGATCTTGGGTGGGGGGTGGGATTGTTCCTAGGCTAGAGCCCTGATGTGCACCAATGGTGAAAATTTGCGTATGCGACCATTTTTGCCTGTCATGAAGGCAGCTGCATTCCTGCTTTGGGGATAATGATTTTTTTATTTTATTTTTTTCTCTTTTTTTTTTTCTTTTTCCTTTATATCGAGAATAATGGAATAAGCACTCATGTCCTTTTTTCCCATCCAGTCCCTGTGTGTATGTAGTTTTGTAAATATTGTCATCTGTTCCCACCGGCACACAATGGCCTACCCTTACAAAAAGCAGAACAGGATTTAACATGTACGCAAGATGTTCTGCGTGTGTACGCACACAGAGCCTCGGTTCACAGTCTCATCCGAAAGACTTTTGGGGAGAGTGGAGTCAGCACTGATGTTAACTCCAGGGGGAAAAATCCCCTCGAACGAGAATCGAAACTCAGGTCGTCAAATTGCGAGTGCAATGTTCTGACCATTAATGCTATCATAGTAGTAGTAGGCACCCATCAGTCTCGGAAGACTATGGAGTTGCGCTCTAGTCTTTGGAGCGCAAAAGCTTGGGCAAGTATGTATGGAGGGCAAGCTGTTACCCATGCAGCAGACCCCCCCCCTCTCCACGGCACTGGAATGATCCATTGGAAAGGCAATGACCGATACAAATGGTTCCAGTACCGTCGCATCCCATCCCCATAAAAGCGATAATCAAACATGTGACTGTGTGTGTCGTCTAGATTGACCAGCGTCTCAGCCATGGCTGTGAAGTTCCCGGGGACCACGCCCAAATCGCAGGCGCAGGACGCCAACTACATCTGCATCTGCTCTGACGGCAACAGCGTGGCCATCAACCCCTCCCACCTCTCCCTCTTCTCCGGCTACTTCTCCTCCCTGCTGCACAGTGAGATGAAGGAGACGCGCACCAAGACCATCACCCTCAAGCTGATCCCCTCTGATGTGCTGCAGCTGGTGCTGTCCCTCCTGACCAAATGCCAGGTGGGAGGGAGTTTTGAAGAGTTGTTGTTGTTGTCATCCTGGGTGAGAGAGAGAAAAAAAGAAAGGGGGGATTTGTGGGAGTTTGGTTGCTAAAATGTCGGTTTATTACTGCAACACATTCTTTCATTTTGCCAGGTGGGAGTTTTGAAGATTTGTTATCCTGGGTGAGAGAGAAAAAAAGGGGGATTTGTGGGAGTTTGGCTGTAAAAACACATTCTTTCATTTTACCAGTTGGGAGTTTTGAAGAGTTGTTATCATCCTGGGTGAGAGAAAAAAAAGAAAGGGGGGATTTGTGGGAGTTTCGTTGCTAAAAATGTCGGTTTATTATTGCAACACATTCTTTCATTTTGAAAGGAAAAAAGGCCATAGTAATAGGGGATTTCCTGGAGCCTTTGAAATTCTCATATGGCCTGATTAATGGATTTGTGTGGTAATGGCCCTTTTGAATCCTTTGTTTTTCCTTGCAAGTAGACCTGTGCATCCCCCCTCCCCCTCCTAAACCTACTTACACCAAAATCCCATTTGTGGATGCTCAAAAGTTAATGGCTGTTCATTTATTTTATTCTTTTTATTTCGAGGAAAATGCAATATGCACTCGTGTGCTTTTTTACATCCAGTCCCTGTGCGTATGCAGTTTTGTAAATTTTGTCATTCGTTCCCACAGGCACATATTTTTCATTTTTGCTTGCAATCAGTGACAGGGCTTAGAGTGTGTACATTACAAATGAAATATTGTATGAATTCCCACTATCGAATTTCTTGAAAACTTGAATTTCATACTCTTTTTTTTTTTTTTTTTTTTTAATATATTCTTTTATATTTATTTATTCTTTTATATCGAGGATAATGGAATAAGCACTCTTGTGCTTTTTTTTCATCCAGTCCCCGTGTGTATGCAGTTTTGTAAATGTCATCTGTTCCCACCGGCACACAATGGCCTACTCTTACGAAAAGCAGAACAGGATTTAACGTGTGCGCAAGATGTTTTGCGTGCGTTCGCACACAGGGCCTTGGTTTAAAGTCTCATCCGAAGGACTTTTGGGGAGAGTGGAGTCAGCACTGATGTTAACTCCAGGAGAAAAATCTCCTCGACCGGACTCAAACCTGGGTCGTCAAATTGCCAGCACAATGTTCTGACCACTAGGCTACCTGCGCCCCGGAATCGAAATAGAAATCGTGACTGTGATCCTCATGATCACGATCATTTTTCTATATCATGATTATCACCATCCTCCTTGTAACAAAAGTGGTCTTGCTGTGTCTGCCCAGGAGGACAGCATACAGCAGCTGGAGAGGAGCCACACCAGCATGGCCACCCTGACCCAGATCCTGGACACGGCCGACTACCTGGACATCCCGGTGCTGAAGGAGATCTGCGACCAGTACGTCTGCCGCAGCAAGCCCCTCTCCACACACAACTTCGAGGAGTTGCTGGCCCTCAACCACAAGTACTCCCTCACCCGGCTGGGCCAGAGCATCGTGACCTTCATGTCGGGTCAGGTCATGGACTTGTGTGCCTCCGACAGCTGGCTGGTCCACCTCTCCTCCGCCTTGCTCGAGGACCTCCTGGCCAGTGATAAGACCAAGGTAATGTTGTCGTTGTCGTGGGGGGTGGGGGGGGTTGGATGTTTGCCGGGTTGACTTAACACCTTGGGTTGGGTTGGGTGTGGGGGGGGGGGGTTTAACCCAGAATAGGTTCTCTCTAATTCAGTACACCTAGGAATCATTGTGAGGCTGACCAAAGTGATAAGTCTGTTTTGAAATCATTGTGACACTGACCAAAGTGATAAGTCTGTTTTGAAATCATTGTGACACTGACCAAAGTGATAAGTCTGTTTTGAAATCATTGTGACACTGACCAAAGTGATAAGTCTGTTTTGAAATCATTGTGACACTGACAAAGTGATAAGTCCCTGTTTTGAAATCATTGTGACACTGACCAAAGTGATAAGTCTGTTTGGTTGAGAGGAAGAGGACTGGCAGGAATGAAATATAGTAAAAAAACAAAACAAAACCAAAACAAAACAAACAAAAAAGAAAAACAAAAAAAACAATAACAAAAATGAAAGAAAAGGTGTTCATACTTCGCCTGTCCAGCCCAGTCCAAAAGCTTTGTCAGGTTTTGATGTGAGCAAGGTGCAAAAAACCCACATGTTTTTAAATAAATATTGTAATGTTTTGGACTGTTACTTCAAGATTGTCTCCCATCCATTGCATGTTCTGCTGAATGTAACCACCTGTCCTCTCCACTTAAAGAGAAAAAAAAATCCTTTGAAACTGTAGTATGGCTGGCTCTGTGGCAAGGTATTTTAAAACAGCCATACATGCAAAGTTGTCTTCCAGTATATACTGCCACAGTGATTCTTGGGTGTGGTGAGTGGGACGAAGTGGGTATTCTGGGTGACCCCCAGAGTGTCAGGTTTGTGACAACTGAACAATACCAAAATAACTCTTGTTGATGGAAAGATAAAAACAGCATGGGGGTGAATCATGTGGGGGTTTTGAAGCATCAGGTATCTGATCTAAAGTTATGTGAGGGCACAGGTTCAAATCTCTGCTGAGCTACCCTTTTGAGGGGAGTTTTTCCTTGAGTTAACATTGATTCCGACTTTGTTCCCTTACAAGTCCTTCAAATTGGACTTTAACTGGGGTTTGTGTGTGGGTACACACACAGTGCCTTGTGCGTATGCTGAAAATGTGTCCTTTGATAGAACATGGGCCTGGGAAGCAAGCTCTTTAAGTTGCTAACCTGTGCCCTATAGGGGACCCAAAACATCTGGCAGAGTAGCCTGACTGCCTGCTGTAATCTGACACCTCTGCTGCTGACCACTGTGTGACTGTCAGCCATAAATCACACTAGCTGCTATTTTATTGCTTTTGTGTCCTTCTCTGCATAGCTATTTCATTTTTGTTAAAACCAACGGAAAGTGCTTGCTTTAACGTTTACAGCGGGTACAAACATGACTGAGGGAATTGAATTCATCTGTCAGTTATTACAGTTTACTTTCATGCCATGCAATAAAATAATACACCACATTCATGTGTTGACAACAACAACAAAAAAAGCTTCAACATGGTGTGTGGTGAATAGCGGTTTTCTCAACATTCATCCTTCGCACATGACAACAGCAATGTAGCCACTACTTGTATGACTCACCACCATCTGGATCAATCAAGCCTGCCAGCCACAGGAAGGGAGGGGTAGGGGCACTTCAGTGCTTGAATGAGTGTGGGTGCGTTTGTGTGTATGTGTGTTCTGGTAAACATTGTTATCAGGAAAAAAAAAACACTTTGAAAGAGCCTTGGAATTTAGAAAAATTGGTTCTTCTTCTTCTCTCTTTCGCTTTACACTGTCAGATGTGTCTGAGAAAAATAATGGCATGTCCTTTCCAGCTCCTCTCATGGGCCGTACAGGAAAAATTAGTTAAACATAATGACTTTTGTATCAAGCTGCTGCCAAGACTCCAGTATCACAGACATGTACATGATAAACCATGCCTTCTTCTTGGGGTTCTTGCAGGTGAACTCAGAATGGGAGCTGGTACGTCTGGTAGAGCAGTGGCTCCGTTGCGGGCCCACAGAAATCACCTCCGACCCCAAAAAGCACCTGCGACGCGTGCTGAAGCACATCCGAGTGACAGAAATTGTCTGTGATGGAGAAGAGGACTACCCCCCTGAGGAGCTTCGCGCAGAGATCCTCACCTACATCACAGAAGAAGTGCGCGTGTACAAGACAGACCCCAAGTCGTACCGGATCACGCATCCTGTGCAGAGCAACATTCGGTGCCCGGTGGATGTGGTGGTGTCGCTAGGCACCCATGACAGCATTCCCTCCATGTTCTTCTGCCTCCCGGTGTCGTACGCCGCCCTGACGGACGAGCATTCCCGCGGGGTGGAATCGCTACGTCAGAAGATCCACTTCTCCGAGCTGCGGCATTCTTCCTTCCAGCTGCCTGTGTTGTGTCTACGCGAGTTTTCAGCCTGCAGCCTCAACAACATTCTGTACATAGCTGGTGGTCAGAATTCTTTCTCTGATAGTGCTCAGGACGCTCTCTCCTATACGTTTGAGCTGGATCTGGCGAATCTACGATGGACGGAGGTAAGAGCCTATGTGTGAGAGTTTCTGTTTGTCAGTGTGTGAGATTTTCTGTTTGTCAGTGTGTGAGACTTTGTCAGTGTGTGAGATTTTCTCTTTGTCAGTGTGTTGAGATTTTCTCTTTGTCAGTTTTCTCTTGTCAGTGTGTGAGATTTTATCTCTGTCAGTGTGTGAGATTTTCTCTTTGTCAGTGTGTGAGATTTTATCTCTGTCAGTGTGTGAGATTTTCTCTTTGTCAGTGTGTGAGATTTTCTCTTTGTCAGTGTGTGAGATTTTATCTCTGTCAGTGTGTGAGATTTTCTCTTTGTCAGTGTGTGAGATTTTCTCTTTGTCAGTGTGTCCGATTTTCTCTTTGTCAGTGTGTCAGATTTTATCTCTGTCAGTGTGTGAGATTTTCTCTCTGTCAGTGTGTGAGATTTTCTCTTTGTCAGTGTGTGAGATTTTGTCTTTGTCAGTGTGTGAGATTTTGTCTTTGTCAGTGTGTGAGATTTTATCTCTGTCAGTGTGTGAGATTTTCTCTTTGTCAGTGTGTGAGATTTTCTCTTTGTCAGTGTGTGAGATTTTCTCTTTGTCAGTGTGTGAGATTTTCTCTTTGTCAGTGTGTGAGATTTTCTCTTTGTCAGTGTGTGAGATTTTCTCTTTGTCAGTGTGTGAGATTTTCTCTTTGTCAGTGTGTGAGATTTTCTCTTTTGTCAGTGTGTGAGATTTCTCTTTTGTCAGTGTGTGAGATTTTTTTTTGTCAGTGTGTGAAATTTTCTCTTGTCAGTGGGGGTTTTGAGGGTTTTTTGTTTGTTTGTTTTGTTTTTCTCTTGTCAGTGTCGATGTTGTGTTTTTGTGGCATGAATGGCTTACTGCCAATGTCACAGAAATGTGACATACTAGGATGACATCACAATACTCTTCTTTTGTGTTTGACAAGATAAAAAGATGGCAGTTTGACATCAGTACCTAGGTATTGTCTTCTGTATGATTTTTAGCCATGTACATGTATGAGCACTGTCTTCCTCTTTATTTTTATTGATTTTTCTCCAACACAGGTATAAAATGTGGTTTGGGTTTTTGGTTTGGGTTTTTTTTTAAGTAGCTGGTACCCAAAGCAAAAAGGTTGGTAGTGAAAAGGTTAAAACGTTTCCTGTTAGAAAGCTGGGTAAACAGCTGCCTGGATCTTGGCTATTCAGAATAGTGAAAAGAATACCATTGAGTCACTATTTTTTGTAATATGTCGCCCTGCTCAACACCTTACAGTTCACGCAGAATATGCACTGTCTCACTCATCCCACCTGGGCATCACTGTAAAACCGTAAGTACACATTGGATGATAAGTTTGCTTGTAAGACAGTTTTCAAGTACCTTGCCATATGTCTTCATACTCCAACTTTTTTTTTTTTTTTTTTTAAAGGAGAGTGCAGGTGGTTATACTGAAAGCTTGTCATGGTTGATGACAATTATATCATAACATTTTAAAGTATAACAACATTTTAATGTAGGCCTTGGAACAAAACTTACATTGAGAACTGACAAGAGTTTATGGCTCGGGCTAGATAGAGAGTGGTAAAATTTGACAATAATATCAACACATTTAGCAAGGCAGAGTACTTTTGTTCTCCCAGTACTGATATTGGCAAGGTTCTAACTTCAAGCAAGTCATAATCATATGCCTTTGTTTTAGGAGGACAGAAACTTTTATTTCATGGTCTAAGATGTCTCTGTCTCTTGGCTTCATCTCTTCTTCATGTCCAGTGTTCTTTGGTTATGGGGTTGTTATTCCATTAGTTGGTGAGCAATTCTGGTTGGGGGGGGGGGGGGGGGGTTGGTCCAAGGGGGGGACAGGATAGTCTGGTGGTGAGAGTGATGTGCATCGCGCATGTGATCTGCTGACCTGGGTTCAAATCTCATTCAAGAGGATTTTTCCTCTGGAGTTAACATTAGTGTCAACTCCACTCCCCCTAAAAGTCCTACAGAGGAGACTATAAACATGGACTTACCACAGGCACATATTTGGGGGTTAAACTGAAACTGAGGTCAGTGCTATGAGACCAGGGTTACAGGAGCCGCTGAATGAGAGACAATATTTGTCTTCAGTTCTTTGAAAATCAGTGGTGATATTGTAAACAGTGATGCTGTGAAAGTGTCTTGGTTTGAGACTTGAGTATAAGGCTGTATGCTATGCTTCCTATCAAAATATGGCTATTATAAATCATTAATCAGGCTTGAGAGATACTGACACTTGTAGTTAGTGTTTGGTCACTGTCAAATAAGTTGACTCAGAACAACAGTCTCAAATCTCATCCATCATACAGTTGGATGATGTTTGACAATGGGTTTACATACAAACTTTTCATTATAAGGTAATACTTACTTACTTTTTTTTTTTCCAAGCTGAAGCTCACTGAAACAGTATGAGACACTGCCTTTGAATTTGATGGAAACTTGTGACCTGGGGGGTGGGGGAGGTGGCTGAGTGGATAGAACATTTCACTCTTGATCATAGGTTCAACTCTGGCATGTGGCTATCCGATTAGAAAGGTCTCTCATTTGTGCTAACTTTTTGTGTAGATTCCAACCCTCTTCCAGTGCTTGGGATATATAAACTCTCATGACATTATCTTATTTTTATCATTCACTCACACACACACAACACAACACATTACAACACAACACAACACAACACAAACACAACACAACACAACACAACACAACACAACACAACACACACACACACACACACACACACACACACACACACACACACACACACACACCACCCAACACACAACACATATATTCACACACAAGACTGCAGTGCTTACTGTAGTCTGTACTATATGATATATCACCTTGACTGCTCCATGGTTGCTTTTCATATTTTGTGTTCATATGGGTTTTAAACTCTTATGGCCTGCAAAAACCGAATAAAATTGATTGATTGATTCACACACCACACACACACACACACACACACACACACACACACACACACACACACACCACACACACACACACACACCACACACACACGCAAACAACCCACACACACACCCCTACCCACGAAACAAGTTCTAAGCTGTGTGCGTACCTGCTGCAGGTGTGTCGAATGCAAGAGCCCCGGTGCCTGTTCTACCTGGGGGCCCTGAATGGCAACCTGTACGCAGTGGGTGGAGCCAACAACACAGGAGAGCTGTCCACCATGGAGCGTTACGACCCGTACCAAGACAAGTGGGTCTACCAGGCCCCGCTGCCCACCAAAGTGCATGAGCATGCAGGTATGTGTGGGGGGGGGGGGGGGGGGGGGGGGGGGGGGGTATGTGTGTGTGGTGTTTGTGTGTGTGTGTGTGGTATGTGTGTGTGTGTTGTGTGTGTCACTGTATGTGTGTGTGTGTGTCTGTGTGTGTGTCACTGTGAGTATGTGTGTCACTGTGTGTGTGGTGTGTGTCACTGTTTGTGTGTGTGGGGGGGGGGGGTATGTTTGTGTGTGTGTGTGTGTCACTGTATGTGTGCATGCACACACATAAATAAAGTTACAGATAAAGAAAGTTATTTCAGTTGTGATGACCATTGTTTCTTAAAAGTCGCATACCACATTCAACTGTGTGTGCCTGCTAATAAAAGTGGCCCTCTCCAGTGTGTTTTTGTCAGCAGAGTCTATCATTACCATTTTTTTTTTTTTTTGGTTTGTTTTTCAACTGATTTTAATGAGTGAAACTAAAAGTGTATAAAAAGAAACCATTTTTGTTTAACGTTTTCTTTCTATTTTTTTTCTGTTTTGTTCCATTCTTGGTTTCAATTTTTTTGGTCCCTTTGACGTTTACTTTGAACATTTTCTGCTTCTTCTTCCTGTCATATAACCTTTTGTCTTTCTGTGGAAAACTAAAAAAAAAAAAAAAATTGAAGAAGTGAATGAAAACACAATTTCGATGTATGTTTCTGGATCGAAGGTTGCGTCCACAATGGCTGCTTGTACATCTCGGGGGGTCACACGGGTCAAGGTCACACAAACTCCGTGTACTGTTTCCGACCCAAGGTGGGCAAGTGGACGGTGTGTGCGGCTTTGCACACGGCCCGCTCCTACCACACCATGACAGCGTTCAGGGAGAAGCTGTTTGTCATCGGGGGCTGCCACGGCATGGCTGGCCAAGTCCTCAACTTACAGGTCAGTCAGGGCTGACAGTAGAGAGGAACAGGAAAGTGGTTTGTGTTTGTGTGTGTGTGGGGGGGGGGGGGGGGTTGTGTGTGTGTGTATGAAAGAGAGAGAGTGTTTGATTTGATTTGATTTATTCTTTTGTATTGAGGATAATGGAATAAGCACTCTTGTGCTTTTTTTCGTCCAGTCCCTATGTGTATGCAGTTTTGTAAATGTCATCTGTTCCCACCAGCACATGATGGCCTACTCTTACAAAAAGCGGAAAAGGATTTAATGTGTGCGCAAGATTTCTGCGTGCTTTCGCACACAGGGCCTCGAGGAGTGTGTTGTGTGGTTGTGGTGTGGTGTGGTGTGGTGTGGTGGTATGTGTGTGTGTGCATGTGTGTGTGTGTGTGACTGGTAAACTTTGTCAGCATTTACCATATTATAGACACTTCAAAAGACTTTTTCACATGGTCACAATTTGTTTCCTTTTTACTGTTTTTTTGTTTTGTTTTGGTTTTTTTGTGTGTGATATTTGTTTGTTTTTGTTCGTTTGGGTTTGTTTTTTTAAGGAGGTGGGGATTATTTTTCACTGTTGTTATAAACATAGTGGAAGAATGTTATTTCATAGAATATGGCAATACTCAGTGCATGTTTATGTAACAGTGTCTTCTTTTTTTTTTGGATTTACCTATACTGTATTTAAATACGTTTTTTGTTTTTGTTTTAACTTATGGTTACCTGTGGCATAACATGCAGGGTGTGGGTTGCAGACGTGTGAAAGCTACAGCATCACAGCTGACCAGTGGACGATGCTGGACACCAACTTTCCCTCAGACTTCTCAGCATCCTTGACCTCGTTCCCAGCCACAGACAACATCCTGTGCTTCGGAGGTTACAGCTTTCTGAAGCGCCATTTCGACACCTTCGCCTGCATCTTCTATGTGGACAAGGGAGAGTGGCAGGTTAGTGACCCCCTCTCTGTGGATTTGTCATTCGGATGAGACTTTAAACTGAGGCCCCGTGTGCAAACACAGGCAGAACATCTTGCGCTCACATTAAAACCCCACTCCGCCTTTCGGAAGAGCAGGCTATCGTGTGCCGGTAGGAGTGGATGACAAAATTATTTTAAAAAACCAGCATGCACACAGGTGCAGGGTTCGCGCTAGGATTTTTTAAAACCGGTACTGGGAGTTGCCATTTCAGATATATCTTGACCAACTCCCCCAAAATCGGTCCCAAGAAAATAAAATCCGGTACATACTGTGAACAAAAAGATACTATTCAGAGAGTGGGTGGGCGAGGGGGGGAGATTTTTCGGCAGCAAAACTAAATCTAAATTGAACGCAAATCTCTCGGAGACTTTCTGCTTTTCCTAAGAGCAGGCCGTCGTGTGGCTGGTGGGAACAGACATTTACAAAATTGCATACACACGGGGACTGGATATAAAAAAGCAAGGAGTGCTTATTCCATTATCCTCGATATAAAAGAATAAAGAATAGGCCTAAATCAATCTAGGCCCCATTTACTCATTGTGAAAGGAAGTCACTGTCATACCGAGAAGAGCGCGAAGCTCTATTTTTTCTCAGTAAAGCTTGCTGTTCTGCATGCTAATTAGGTTGGCACCAAAGATAAGAGTTCGTCGGAAGGGGTAGGTGCTTAAGTACAGGCGCATGACAGACTGTCAGAAAATGTCACTTCATACTTTTTTTATTTAGACGGAAATCTAATCGGTCACAGGCAAACAGAATCGGTACGCTGTACCGGATGCTTCTAAAATTTTCGGTATTCCCTGTTTACAATCGGTAAAATACCGACAATTACCGGTTATCGCGAACCCTGAGGTGTCATGTTTAGACACCATCCCTGAGGAAAATTCGGGGAGTTGGAGTCCCAGGGCGGCTCAGGGTTGTATATGGCAACGTTCTGGTGGCTCCTGCGACAGTACTGGAACTATTCGTATCGGTCATTGTCTTTCCAATGGATCGTTCCAGTGGCGTTTAGGGGGGGGGGGGGGTTCTGCTGCATGGGTAACAGCTTGCCCTCCATACTTGTGGATTTGTGGACTTTTCCACAAGGCATTTGTTGAGATAAGTGTGTGTATGTGTGTGTGTGCGTGCGTATGAGTGTGTGCATTCGAGTTTGCTATTTTCTAAAAGTAAGAATTGTTGTTGATTGTGTGTGTGTGTGTGTGTGTGTGTGTGTGTGTGTGTGTGTGTGTGTGTGTGTGTGTGTGTGTGTGCATTCAAATTTGCTATTTTCTAAAACTAGTAATTGTTGTTGATTGTTTGTGGGGTCATTCTCAGAAACATGTGAGGCATGATAGTGACCTACTTTACACATCTGCCATTTGGTTGAATTAAGTTTAAAATTGTGGTGAATGCTGTTTACTGGTTGTGTTTAATTTAAAAAAAATAATATTTAAATGTTTTTATGACCATTTGTGTTTTTGCTTTTAAATATTGTGAATTTATTTCACCAAATTGCTCATTCCAACATGGCGGATTTGTGACATTTTGATGCATACTTTATTCAGATTGTTCTTCTGACTTGAAAGACTGCTAATTTGAAACACAACTTGTATTAAAGTAATGCCCAGATGTTGTTTCAAGTTCCCTAGAAGAAAAATTGTACTTTCTTTGTCATGGACATTAAATAGAGGGCAGATTAAAAGCTTGTTGCGGTTGTGACGTTGGTTTCCCAAAGTAGGCCCAATTTTAACAATTTACTCACAAAGAACTATGTGTTATCATCAACACATTATAGCCACAAGGGATGAATTAAACTGTTAACAGTATAAAGAAAACATTGTTTTTGATCAGCTGGAGCTCCTATCCTCGTAAATTGCTTAAAACCCCAGATGACCAACATGGTTTCCCTTTTTTCATGTCACAACCAAACAATGTAAATCTGTTGCAAAATCCGGCACATTCTTTCACTGACCGAGATTTTCAGGTAGGTACTTCATCTTGACCTTAAATATCTCTGACACATACTTTTTCCTGCCAAAGGAGTATCGCGATGCTATAATTAGAGTTCCAGTCTTTGGTTTCTCCCAGCTTTTTCATGTCACAACCAAACGCAGCATTTGATCAATAATAATATTGATTGATATATCACTTTAATTATATAAATCAATGTAGATAATGTTAACAGAATGGATTGTTTCTAATTTAAGATGGTGGGTTTTTTTCCAGTTGTGTTTAAATTGCTACACTTGGGTGATTTGTGGTTTGGAAGGGTGTGGTTTCCATGTCACAACCAAACGGTTTCCATGTTACAGCCGTAACAAAAAACATCTAACTCTAAAATGACAAATTAGTATAAATAATGTTAATAGAATGCATTGTTTCTAATTTAAGAAGGTGGGGTTTTTTTCAATTTGTGTTTAAATTGCTACACTTCAGTGATTTGTGGGTTTTGAGGGGTGTGGTTTCCATGTCACAACCAAACGGTTTCCATGTCACAACCAAACGGTTTCCATGTCACAACCATAACAGATCACTCTAAAATGACAAATCAATGTAAATAATCATAATAATGTGAATAGAATGCATTGTTCCCAATTCAAGTAGGTTGTTTTTTTTATTTAATTTGTGTTTTCATTGCTACAATTTCAGGTTTTGTGCTTTTGAAGGGTGTGGTTTCCATGTCACAACCAAACGGTTTCCATGTCACAACCGAAACATATTACTTCTATAAGGCATTAATATTAAACAGCTTCCATTCTTATGTAAAAAAAACTGTTTAGTTTAATGGATATCATTGTGTGGTTTAAGTTCAGGATAATCTGGGGGATGCTTGATGTGGTCATTTGTACAAAAACCAAACTTTAAATCTGGATATACAAAATGTCTTAGAGTGTCATTACAAAAAAGCAAAAACATATGCTTTGTCGATGATTGTCATACTTCCAATTGATAGTTTTGTTTTATAGATAAAAACAAAAGCATTTGTGAGTGTTTTTTGTTTGATATTTTGTGTAAAAAGATGTTTTAATGCTACTTTTGGTTTCCATGTCACAACCGCAACACAGCTAAAAATAGAACCTTTATGCCTCAATTACAAAAAAAACAATTAATGATTCATAATTTTTTCAACAGATTGCACTTTGCAACAGAGTACTCTAATATGTGACAAGAAGGCAAAAACTTCCGAGGACATTTATTTTTCAAGGTCTATGTCACAAAAACCTCACATGTTTCTGAGAATAACCCTGTGTGTTGTATCGGTCGAATGCAAGCGCGTTGGTTTGTTTTTGCAAGATACAGCGCTATACAAATCCCATATATTATTATAAGTACAGGATTTACTGAACATCTGTTGGTGGGGTTTTGTTGTTTTTGTTTCTTTTTTTATTAATATGGTCATTTGAATATTTGTCTGTTTCTGTGGTTAAATTTATTTAGTTGAAAACTATTAGCAGTACAAGGGGGGAAAAAAGAGCAATCAAAAAGAGGTTAACTCAGTATCACAAGCGAATGAAACTGTAAGGTAGAGAACATAAAGCAAAACTTTCTTATTTTGTTTGGTCAAAATCAGAATTCATTAATGTAGTGATTATATAGTGACTTTTAACATGCAAACAAAGGTTACCTTTTTTTTTTTTTCTATTTTCTGGAAGATTCAGTTAACTTTCACAATGGTTTTAAGAAGATGGATGTACCATTTTACACTTGTTTTCTGGAAGGTTCTATCTATCTATCTATCTATCTATCTATCTATCTATCTATCTATCTATCTATCTATCTATCTATCTATCTATCTATCTGTCTATCTATCTATCTATCTATCTATCTAACCCTTAGTCTGGCGACCGTGGGGCACCCACCCCTGAAGACTTGACAACCAGTTTCTTCCATTCCTCTCTCTGTTCTGCCTTTCTCAAAGTTTTGTTGAGTTCTAGGCCTGTCCATTCGCTGATGATGTTCTCCCATCTGTTCCTTGGTCTGCCTCTTTTTCTTCCTCGCTGGACAGTGCCTTGCGGTGTTGTTTTTGCAAGTCCTTTTGATCTTGTTACATGCCCGTTTAGGGTGGAAGGTTGAGGTCAGTTACTAGAAGACAGCTGTCTGTTTCAGGTGGTGCCGATTCACTTTGCCGACGCTCGCATGAAGGAGGTGGTGATGACACAGGTGAAGATCCGGGAGAAGACCTTCATGCACTACTTCCGGTCCTCCGCTGCTGTGTAGGTCACCTCAGTCCTCAGCGAGTCGTCGTCCTCCTCGTCATCATCGTCACCAGGATGCTTCACTCTGCGACAGTGTAGGATGCGGAAAGTGGAGGTGGGCTGTGTGCATCCACACCTCGCTCTGATGCCAAGGTAGATGGTATCATGCGCAGCCGGAAAGAAGAACGAGCCAACTTGGTGAGACTCCGAAAGTGCATTTAAAATTCAGGGCTGAGAATGTGTTGTGAAAGTAAAAGGGCGAGTCAGCAGTCAGAAATAAGGGTTGAGAGTGTGCAGTCAGGAATAAGGGCTGAGAGTGTGCAGTCAGAAGTAAGGGCATAGAATATGCAGTCAGAAATAAGGGATGAGAATGTACTGTCAGAAATAAGGGCTGAGAGTGTACAGTCAAAAATAAGGGTTGAGAATACGCAGTCAGAAATAAGGGATGAAAGTGTGCAGTCAGAAACAAGGACTGAGAATATGCAGTCATAAATAAGGGTTGAGAGCGTGCAGTCAGAAAAAAGGGCTGAGAATATGCAATCAGAAATAAGGGCTGAGAGTGTGAAGTCAGAAATAAAGGCTGAGAATGTGCAGTCAGAAATAAGGGCTGAGAATGCTGTCAGAAATGAGGGTTGAATGTGGGCAGTCAGAAATAAGGGTTGAGAATATGCAGTCAGAAATAAGGGCTGAAAATGTGCTGTCAGAAATAAGGGCTGAAAATGTGCTGTCAGAAATAAAGGATGAGAATACGCAGTCAGAAATAAGGGCTGAGAGTGTGCAGTCAGAAATAATGGCTGACAGTGTGCTGTCAGAAATAAGGGCTGAGAATACGCAGTCAGAAATAAGGGTTGAGAATGTGCAATCAAGAAATAAGGGCTGAGAATACGCAGTCAAGAAGAAGGGCTGAGAATGTTTGCAGTCAGAAATAAGGGCTGAGAATACTCAGTCAGAAATAAGGGTTGAGAATGTGCAATCAGAAATAAGGGTTGAAAATATGCAGTCAAGAATAAGGGCTGAGAATGTACAGTCAGGAATAAGGGCCTAGATTATGCAGTCAGGAATAAGGGCTGAGAATGTGCAGTTAGGAATAAGGGCCTAGAGTGTGCAGTCAGAAATAAGGGCCTTGAATGTACAGTCAGAAATAATGACTGAGAGTGTGCAATCAGAAATAAGGGCCTAGAGTATGCAGTCAGAAATAAGGGCCTAGAGTATGCAGTCAGAAATAAGGGCCTAGAGTATGCAATCAGAAATAAGGGCCTAAAGTATGCAGTCAGGAATAAGGGCTGAGAGTGTGCAATCAGAAATAAGGACCTAGAGTGTGCAGTCAGGATTAAGGGCTGAGAGTATGCAGTCAGAAATAAGGGCCTAGAATACGCAGTCAGGAATAAGGGCTGAGAATGAACAGTCAGGAATAAGGGCCTAAAATATGTAGTCAAGAATAAGGGCTGAGAATGTGCAGTTAGGAATAAGGGCCTAGAGTGTGCAGTCAGGAATAATGACTGAGAGTGTGCAAACAGGATTAAGAGCTGAGAAGGTGTAGTCATGATTAAGAACTGAGAATGTGCTGTCAGGATCAAGAGCTGAGAGTGTGCAGTCAGGATCAAGAGCTGAGAGAGTGCAATCAGGATTAAGGGCCTAGAGTATGCAGTCAGGAACAAGGAGCAAGGACAGGCAGCCTTTTTGAAAGCTGTGGAGATGCCCACAGTGACGTCTCATCAGACATGTTGCTGAACAAAACACCGGAGGCTGTAAAACCACATTCACTCCAACGCAATGTTTGAACTGGGTCAGCCTAGTCTGTTTTCCTTCTGGACTCATAATATATATCTCTACTCTGCTGAAACTTGCCAGTCAGTGACGCAGTTTAAAGTTTTAACCTTTTGAGACTGTACAGGTACACCAGGTTGTGAAGAGGTGTGCTCTGTACACGTGTGTGCGTGTGTGTGTTTTGGTGTGCACACCAGGTACACCAGGTATACCAGAATGTGGAGCAGTGTGTTATGTACATGCATGTGTGTGTGAGCGTGCGTGCGTGCATGCGAGTAGGTGTGTTCCTACTGCCTGTGATGAGGATTCCACCTAACCAAGGCCTTCAGGAGCAGCGGATGTAGCGTCGTCAGCTTTCGGTGCTCAAGACACGGCGGCATGTAGCTCATCCTGTGTTAAGACTCCTTCCTAGAACTGAACTCTGCTGTCAACCAACCCAGACACAGCGCTTTTAACGAACCGTGCTGCATGGGGAACATATCAACGTCTATTCCGTGAGAGCTGTATACTGGCTGGCGCTAGATCTGCTTTTTGTTCGTGGGTTGTATTCTGGATGAAAGTGGGGAGTGCGTCTTGTTTTTTGTGGCTTTGTGTGTGTTGGCACAGAAACTTGCGGGGTGAATGTGGGAGAGTGGAAATGAGTTAGTGTTTAGTTTTATGTCTTTCATCTTTTCAGTGATATTGGATGATCCTGAATGAGGGTTAGAGGGCTTGGGGAGGGAATGGGAGTGGGGTTTTGATTTACATATTGATATAAGATTGTTTGGAGGGGGGTGGGGATGTGCATGCATGTGTCTGTAAGGTTTATATGAAAGTGTTTCTATGTGGAAGAGATCATGAACCATGTGAGGCCTTCACTTCCCTCTGCCTCCTCCACTCCTGTGATCTGATGATATTCATAGCAGAACAGAATAGTCAGTTTGTGTATTATGTGTGTGTGTGTGTGTGTGTGAAAAGAGAGAGGGGATTGAGAAAACAGCACATCTGTCATTCCATGTTTGTTCTCTGCCTCTCAAATGTCAAAACACCCAGGACATTAGACAAAAATTGGGTTGTTTGTTGTGTTGGGGTTTTTTTGTGTGTTTTTTTTACTGCAGATTCCTAAATGATTCTGTTCCGTGATGTTCCATTTAACACAATTTCAAAAAAAAAAGTTTTAGGAATTGGGCATTTTTTCCGGACATAAATATCACATGGTCTTTTAAAAAATAAATGCATCAGTCTTAGTAACTGGTTTTACTTTAGCTTAAACTTGTCATTATTGTGTGGGTTTTCTCTGCACAGTGACCTCTAGTAAGTGGCCCTGATAGTTGATGCAGGCAACAAGATGAAGGACAGCTGAATGGTGGTTCTAATCTTTATTTTTTTTTTTCATAACTGCAGAGCTTTTATTCTTATTTTACCAAGGTGATAGACCTGATTTGGCCTTTCTGATTGTTAGAGCTAGAAACAATACTTAATAGGAGTGAATCAGGACCTTTATACCGCTGATTGGTATAGCTAGAAATAATGGGAGTGAATTAAGACCTTTCTACCTCTCTTTGTCTTCCTGCCTTCCCTCCCCCCCCCCCTTTCCCCTGAGTCTCTCTCTTGCTCTCTTCTCTCTCTCTCTCTCTCTCTCTCTTCTCTCTCTCTCTCTCTCTTCTTCTCTCTTCTCTCTCTCTCTCTCTCTCTCTCTCTCTCTCTCTCTCTCTCTCTCTCTCTCTCTCTCTCTCTCTCTCTCAGCTATTGTGTCAAATGAACAAAGAGATCAGTTGTGATCAGTGCTTATCATTATGGGATTCACTTTGTTTCACTCTAATATTGATCAAACCATTGATGCTGGGGGCAACAAGAAAGTGAGAGGCTGCCTGATCTGTGGCTTTCCCACTCATGGAATTCTACTTTACAGCATAGTCTTTAGTGATCGACGATGACTCTCTGACGAGGAGGCTTGACTTGCACAGTCCTTATGTGCTGCAGCTCAGGGGACTAGTTGGCCTTTGGAGAACATATCCAACGCTGACTGTCCTTATGCCCTCTTGGCCAGAGAATTGGGATTACTGTGGGCAAGTCATCTCCACTATAACCAAATTTCTGCCCAGTTTCCAAAACAGCAGCTGCCTCCTCTGCTGTTTGGGGGGTCATTGTCGAACACGATGGACAAACAAAAATATGTTTATGACAACTAACAAACATAGACAAATATTTTGTGCACAGAACTTTTTTTACGTTGCAGACAACAAAGTGGTATTGTGTTAAAACTGGGTATGCTCCAAGATGACATGTATAATTATCACTAAAGGCTGTTTGTCAGGTGTTAAGACCAAGAAAAATCTGGTAAAATGCACCTGATATTTTGCCTCATTGGCTCCTACTTCCAGTTCAGGCATGCATTGAATGCAAGTTTTCTACTATCTGTGTTCATTTCTGTCACACAGCTCTAGTTGATGATTTTACAACTCAGATTCTCTGCTTCAGTTTTTTGTTTGTTTGTTTATTTTGGTCTGAGTATGTTACCCTGTTACAATTCTACAGTGTGATGTTCCAACAATTCCAAAGAGGGAGAAGAGAGTCTGTTTCTAGAAAGAGGGGAGTCCCTGGTTTGAATCCCATCCAAAGCAAGACACTCAATATTGGTACCTGTGTTATATAGATTATTCATCGATCTAGTACCTTTTTTTTTTTTTTTTTTTTTACCCAGCATTGTTGATTAGTTTACAATGCTTTAAGCTGTAATTGGTTTTTAAAAACATGGCAGAAGTGCTCCGTGTTCTTTGTCGTTAATGTTAATATTACCATTATATATATATAGGTGATGAGAACATACACAAGACTCTGCTGGAAATATTGTTCTGATATTTTGTATGTGAGCCTGCATGTGAGGAAGCTGTAGAAGACTTTGTTCAAAGTTGTTATCAAAAGGAAACGTTATTTTTGTATTTATTAAATTAATGAATACATTTCATATGCAGATTTATACTTTTTTCTGTTACAACTGTTTTACTTTTTTAAAGGTGTAAGTCATCTAGAAAATAAGTGTTGTACAGAAAAATTCATTCCCTTTTTTCCATTTCTCTTTGCACCAGAAGCCATGTTTCACATGATAACCACAATGCATAATGGCTTTCTGGCTGGAAGGTTGTTGGGTCAATCCTTTTTTTTGTTCAAGAAAATATTAGTGGAAGAAAACAAGTGGAGACTACCAGTTACAACTCCCCTTTATTTTTAAAAAATTATTTATCATAGATTCAATTTTTTAAAAAGAGAAAAAAATGAAAACAAGGAGAAAAACCGGGAATTTTCTGAGCTGTGGCCAGCTGCTGTCCAGGATTGAGGGTGCTATGGGCATGGCTAGAAGATTGATTGACCACACATGTTAGTATCATCTGTAACAGTTCTGTTTTTGAGAGAGGTGTCCAACTTTCTTTCTGACTTTGCAGTTGTCTTCTCTTGTTTTGGCCAGATGTACTACATTATGAACAGAAAGCGCAAGCATGTAGCCCTGTCATGTAGTTTTTAAAGACAGCTAGATACCTTTTTAGCGCCCTTTTTGTTCATCCCTGTTATCATTAATCATCATGAGTGTTGCAGTGGAGAATTGTCATGGTGATCTGATCTTGGTGTCAGTTTATCCATAACTTTTTGTGGTGACTTAATAATGTCACAGAATTGTTTATTTATAAGTACAAGTATTACATGGTTTGTATAATTTTTTGTGAGGTGGTTAGAAAAGAAGACTTAAAAAGGGGCTTTATGATCATCATTGATCTTACCATGTGTGCAAACTGGAAAGAAGAAAACATGCACAAACAAAGACAGTAAAGTTGGTTTTATTCCACGTTTCAGTCTGTATATAGCTGGCACAGTTTTAATATGAGTTTTAAAATGTGACAAGGTGACAGCCCTGATATGGCCTGTGTGGTCGGCGGGACTAAAAACAACATGATTGGATTTAAGAAAACATGCCTGATTTTGTCCAGTATTTCCATGAAATCTTTTGACAGCTTTTTATGCTTTGTTGCATTTTATTTTTATATATATTGTTTTTATCATATTTTATTTCTCATTATTTCTTTAAATGCTGACACTCAGATGGAAATCAACCAAACAAGCTGAGGTTCGTTGTGTCCACAGTTACCCGTTGCAGAGATTTCCAAGCATCTGCTGATTCAGTGTTTTGGTACTGAAGCAAAAGGGTGGAAAGATATTTGGTGAAACAACTACGTTTCTCTGTTAAATCGTTCTGGATGCTGAGCTTCCAATCCAAGGTTGTGGGGTCATCTGACCAAGGTGGAAGAAAATTTACTTGTATTTATGTCACACCTATAGAACATATCACAGAGGAAGAACATCCTGTCTGAGCCACTTCATATAGGACGGCTGGTTCCATTTAAGGATTTTTGTGTGGAAAATGGTGTAACCAACCAACATGGACATCACCAGGAGACTTAAGCATCCCCTTCATGTGGACTTGTGAAAGATGTTATTGCTTTTGAAAACAAGCATAGGAAAACATACGATTTGTGCCAGTGGTGGGAGCAACTGACAATAAATTCTGTTGAAAAGGCAGCCTTGTACAGAGCAGTGGGGGAAATTACAGATAGGGCATCAAAGCTGGATTCAACCCCCTACAGAGAAAAAAAGACAAAACAAATGGAATGATTTTGGCTTCTGTGGCATTTCCTCCTTCATATGACCGTGTTTTATCGTCAGCAGGTTGAGTAGCTTTATATTCAGTTTATCTGAATCAGTTGGTTTGGCACATGCAGCATCTTGTACTTCCTCATCCTCAGTGTCCTCTAGCACTGTAGCATCAAATTTACACCAGCCCAGCCCTCCAACATCGGAGGCTGACAAGCTTAGTGAGGGAGCAGGGAGCTGCCCCAATCCTGGCATGAACCTGTCCCTCTCCTTCACCACCTTAAGTAGGCATTAATCAAGCAGGTTTTTTGAAAAAATCTATCACAACATAATTGTTAGCTGCATGCAAAGTAAGTATCTGATCTATCATTGAAGTGTAAGTGATCGTTCTTCCTTTTCTATGCATCTTTTTTTGGGGGGGAGTGATGTTTTATAACATTTCTTTAACTGTTTCCCTACAGGTAACCCACTATAGGGCAACCAACCATCTACTAACCCTCCCCTACATATCACCACTACAGGGTTACAGAAGCATACAACGTGCACAGTGCACATGCACAGGGAAAGAGATGTTCTTTCCCTCAACGTAGGGATAGTGTTAAATGTTTGCGACATATTTGGCCACTTGTTGGCCATTTTAAATCTGAGAACACATTGGTGAAAAAATGAACAAATGCATGTTTGAATAGCATATATTACCATATTGTACATCATCTAATTTCAAGTCAATATCTGGACAGGTTCAAAAGCTATTGATTCAAAATCTGTGTACTATATTTTGGTCCGTTGCAGGGCATTTTAAGGTTTTTAGCAAAATCGGACCAGGGTATTTGTTCAAACATTTGGTCTGGTATAGCCCTAGAAAAAAATGAACATGGTCTATTTGAACTTTTTTTTTCAACAGTATAAATATTTAAAAAAACAAAACATAACATGCTATCTTATCCCAACTGTCAGACCTCAAACATGGCTTATAGTGCAATTTGAGTAAACCGCCAATTACACAATGTGGCCCTCTGAACATAGCATATACGCATATATATATATAATTATATATAATACGTGACTGTGCCTTTAAGTTTGCTTTTAGGGTTGGTTGTCTTTATCTGTTGTTGGTCTGTTGCTTTGGGGTGGCTTGGTTTGTTTTTATGTGGGTGTGTAGGGGAGGACTTTTTATGGTTTTTTTGGTTTTATAGTTGTTGGGTTTTGTTGGTGGGTTTTTTGTTGTTGTTTTTTTTTGGGGGGGTTTTTGGGGGGGATATCATTTTCTATTACTAGTATTGGATAAGCTTCCATGCACTGCAGGCGGATTTGGTCACACTCGAAGCTTGTCAGCTGATATTATTTTTGACTGCTTTTTCTCTCTCAGGACTGGTCTTATCTCCATGTGTGCGTGTGTATTTGTGCATGGAAAAGTCCCTGTATGTGGTGGTGGGGTATACAGATTACAACGCAATTTTGCCCATAACTTGCCATGACACTGCTAGTTCCCACTTTAAGCCAGGGTACCAAACCTGATTCTTTTTTGTAGAAAATGTTTTATTGGGTGTCAGTTGCATGTGAATCATGAATTGCTATCTTTTTTCTCTTCCTTTTTGTTTTGTTTTTTTTTAAGTCGGCCTAGGTGCTTCACACTTTCTTAACAGCTCCCCCACCCCCACCCCCCAAGACATTTTTCTGTGTGTGTGGTGTGTGTGTGTGCGTGTGTGTGTGTGTGTGTGTGTGTTTCATTTTCTACATTCTACATTTGATATCTTTTTTTTTTTAATTTTAAAATGCCATTCACTCACTCATACCTAGCATATGGTGCAATGGTGACTGCATGGGCCCCAGTGTGAGATGCTGCAAGCATTCTTCTATGATTGTAAATATTTGTCCAGATTAGACACTGCTCTATAGAGTATGCTGATATACCTGTTGATTTTTTTTTTTTTTTTTTTTGGATGGGGGGGGGGGGGGGGGGCAGTACAGTCATATGATAGGTAGATGGTGACTACATCTGTCTGTATTTATTGTTGCTCTAGTGTGTGTTGCAGTCTTAGCTCTTAGCTCTGTCTTGTTCTTTCCTCGTCTTCTCTCTCTCTCTCTCTCTCTCTCTCTCTCTCTCTCTCTCTCTCTCTCTCTCTCTCTCTCTCTCTCTCTCTCTCTCTCTCTCTCTCTCTCTCTCTCTCCTCATCCATCCAAACAGGATTGTTAAATACCAATCAGAAGTGACACTGAAGGGGTGGATGAATGAAGAGATTTATTGAAAATAATTGAATTTTAGTGGAAAATCTGGTCTCTTAGTTTTTGTTGCTGTTACTTTTTTTTGTTTTTGTTTATTTGTTTTGTTTGTTGTTTTGTTTCTTGTTGTTGTTTTTAGGGGGAAGGGGGTATTTGGGGGTGAGGGTAGGGAGGTATTTGTTTGTTGTTGGTTTGGGGTTTTTTGGTCCTAGGACAATACCACACAGCAAGAAAAGAATTGTTCCCGTATTATTTATCTATTTGTATGATCTGTGTTTCAGACTGAAGAGTAGATACCAGGTGAAAGTGCTTTCTTTCCTTTATATGCATGCGAACATTTTGTAAATTGGTAGATCATATATGTATTCATAAATATCTTCTTATATTTATAGTGTGTGAATGTTCAGAGATACCTGCGCAAAGAAGTGGCTTCAAAAGAATGCATGTGCATTGTTATATGTTTTATATATAAAGTTCTGTATGTACATAATAACTGTAAAGCAATCTTAAATCTTACAAATGAGATTTCAAAGGTTTTCCTTTATTAATGATTTTACTCTCTATGATGAGTTGTTGTTGTTATTGTTTTTGTTGTTTTTTTTTAATTACTGCATTTTGGGACATGTATATTATGTCCATGATTGGCTCTTTGAAGATCTGTGTGAAAGATTTCATTCATTTTGTTTAAAACTCCTGTTTGCTGTTAATAAACTGAATTTTTCTTCCTACTTCAGTACAGTGTCTGCTTGGCATATTATATGAGAGCATTGTGTGTGCATGCATGTGCGTTTGATGTGCTTTGAGCCCCTCTTGGAGGATATTTGTCAGTACAAAAGTTGTTATTATTATGTGTATACAGTGTTTTCTGTAATCACCAAGTATGTGAGCTGTACAGACATACTTTGTAAATTCGACCAGGGCGTTGATACCAGGAAGAACAGTAGAGTTGGTTTTATACCCTGTTTTTATCTGGATATAGTTGCACAGTTTTATTTTTAGATTTAAAAGTTTATAAGGTGACAAACCCAATATGGCCTGTATGGTCAGCGGGGCTATAAATAACATTATAGGATTGGTGTGGATCATTATTGTTCATGTTATGAGTATCCCACATGTTTAGAAAGTGAGAAATTCAATTCAAACCCCATGCGAATCTTCACTCATGCCCCATCTTCTTGTGTCATGGATGACACAAACATGCCAACAAGAGGGAGCTTGAACTTACCCACAGCATGCCTGAAAAAAGTCAGTGTAGCGCTCAAGGAGTTAAGGGAGAAGTCAGATCACTAGACACCCAACCTAGAGTAGAAAGGGATGACTACCACCACCTCAAAAGAGAAGAACAAGTCCTAATTCTAAGACTCCACTCTGGGCACAACAGACTAAATCACCATATATCCACAAAGCTGAAACTTGCTCCTTCTCGCCTGTGGTAAACAAAACCAGACAGGCAAGCACATCCTTCAGAGGTGCACGCTATTCAGTGACCTGAGGAAGAAAGTGTGGCTGACAGAGATAACCCTACAGACTAAGCTGTACAGCCCACGAGAGGAGCTGGAAAGGACATGCCGTATTTTTCCCAGACACAGCTGACGGTGTAAAGCAAACAAGAGAAGAAGAAGATCACTAGACTATGCGTGATCAAGTCAAGTTGGGGCAAGTAAAAATACTTAAATTAACTGGTGGTCTGGTACTAGGCCTTTGGATCAGATTAAGTCATGTTCTCTCATGCAATAATACTTTCAGCAAATGATGCAAAATTCCATGGCCCACAATGACTACAGAGTTATTCCAGCATAATTATATATAAAAAAAAAACACAGTATTTTAAAACTCTAGTCAAACAAATCAACACAAATTCTGTAGAAAAAAGGATTTTCTTGTAGGCAAACAGATCAACACAAAATTCTGTAGAAAAAAAAAGAGATTTTCTTGTAGCCAAACAAATCAACACAAATTCTGTAATGAAAAAAAAATCTCTTATTGGCAAATAAATCTCCACAAAATTCTGTGGGATAAAAACAGTCTCTTAAAGGTTAAAAAAAAAAAAAAAAGTCCACAAAATTTTGTTGGAAAAGACAAAAAATCTCTTGGTAAATAAATCTGCACACCAGAGAAAAAAAAAAAGTTAAGTGCTTTCGTGTTGTCATCTCACTGGTTTGTTCATGGAAAGATATCAAGCCTTTGGTCTGTTCAACAATCTGTATCACACATGGCCTTGAGACTCCCCTCTTTAACATACCTCTTCCTGTTTCACATACACATGGGATAGCCTTTTGGATGAGACTGTAAACCGAGGCCCCGTGTGCAAACGCAAAGCAGAACATCTTGGGCACACGTTAAATCCTGTTCCGCTTTTCATAAGAGTAGGCATTGTGTGCTGGTGGGAACAGATGACAATATTTACAAAACTGCATACACACGGGGACTGGATGAAAAAAAAAGTACGAATGCTTATTCCATTATCCTTAATATAAAAGAATTAAATTTTTTAAAAATAAATAAATAGCCTAGTGGCTAACACATTGACTTGTGAACTGACTGCCTGTGTTCAAGCCACCATGAAGATGCTCATTAAAGAGGATTTTCCCCCTGGACTTAAACATCAGTGCCAACTCTGCTCCCCAAAAACTCCTTCGGAAGAGACTATAAACTAAGGTCCCATGTGCAAATGCATGCATAAAATCTCACACACATGTTAAAACCTCATCTGCCTCTCTGAAGAGGACACCATTGTGCGCTGGCGGGAATGGATGACAAAATTTGCAAAACCGCATGCACACAGGGACTGAATTAAAAAAATTTTAAAAAGCACACAAGTGCTTATTTATTATCCTGGAAGTTAAAGAACCTGAATAAAAAAAAAATTCACACACACACACACACACACACACACACACACACACACATGCATTTACACGAACATGCAGACAAAAAAAGTGCCCTTTGTAGAGACTAAATGTAATATGAAGAGAGATACTTCAAAGCATGAAATAATCCAGTCACAATTTTATTTCCCAATAGTTAACACAAAAGTAATTATATTTTCTTTATAAACACATACAAAGATATTCTATTGATAAAAACTTTTAAAGAAAGATAGCCTCGTTTAAATAAAGAATGCAAGAGTATACAGCCTTGTCTTACTCCTGCTGTTGTTTGAAAGAAATCTCCAATCAGGCTGTTCAGAAGGACTGCAGTGGATCGGTGGTCTAGGTGATAACGTACCTTGCCTAGAGAGCAAAAAGTCCGGGTCGGAGTGTGCGGTGGTTCGTACCCCGTTTGGGCCCAAAACTTTCCCCCCATTCATTAGACCCTGAGTGGTGGTCTGGGCGCTAGTCTTTCGGATGAGACGATAAACCGAGGTCACGTGTGTTACATATCACTATTTAGCGCACGTAAAAGAACCCACGGCAACAAGGGGGTTGACCCTGGCAAAATTCTGTAGAAAAAAGCCACTCTGATAGGGAAACAAATACACTTGCAGACAGGAAAAAGAAAAAAAAAACGGGTAGGCGCTGCACTTGTGGCGACGCGCTCTCCCCGGGGAGAGCAACCCGAATTTCACCCAGAGAAATCTGCTGTGACATAAAGTGGTACAAAATGCAAAAAAGTGCTGGCATTGTAATAGAGTGCCTGAATGGTCTGTACTATTCCTTCTTCAAAGTTGAAAGTTCTGAGGGTTTGCCAAAGTCCATCATACCATACTTCATGAAACTCTGAGGTTGGTATTTGTGTGTGTGTCCCTGATTAGAGCCCTACGAATCACCAATGGTGATATTTTTGCATATGTGACCTTTTTTTTTTTTTCTTCCCTACCATTAACGTAGCCACATTCTGACTCTGGGGAGAAGTCGATGTAAAGAAAGTCCTTTACAAACTTGAAACAGGCTAATCTAAAATATACAAAAAAGAAGTAAGTGGCAAAATCATCTGGTTTCTTCCTCCTTACCATCTCCCCCTTCTTCCCTCCCGCCTCCCCTCTCCTCCTTCCAGACCCACTCTGTTCAGTGCCACAAATTCAAGTAGCCTGATTAGGCCTAGATAGAGTAAGGTAAGTAAAAGTAAAGGTATCCCATAACCTGTGTGGTCGTAGGGGAGCAAGGCGTCAGAGACCTCAGCTTCTCTAGGGGCCAGCATGTTGAGGGTGGCGCCCATTTCCTCTCCCTCGCTGCTTTACCTTCCCTGACCCTAAAGAGGGCAGGTACCCATTTACAGCTGGGGGAACTAGGGGGAACTGCACTGTAGCCAAAGCGCAAACGGTTACCCATCCATTTGGCAACCACGCTCGACACTGCTTAACCTAGATAGAGACTGCAGTCAAATCTACTCGCTAGATGTCGTGTACCTGGTTTCATCAGCAGGAATTTACTGGAGTACAAGTTTGTTTTTGTTTTTATTTACATTACAAACATGGGTAAAGTTTTGTCCCAGTCAGTATGCCCCTTATAGATCTGGCGCCTTTCCTCAATTAACACTTTTTTTTTCTCTTATAGGCCAACACAAGTGCACTATTTTTGGTGAGTGTGTGCAGGGGGGGGGGGAGAGAGAGAGAGAGAGAGAGAGAGAGAGAGAGAGAGAGAGAGAGAGAGAGAGAGAGAGAGAGAGAGAGAGAGAGAGAGAGAGAGAGAGAGAGAGAGAGAGAGAGAGAGAGAGAGAGGAGAGGTGGCAAAGTCATTAAAAAAAAAAAATGGCTGTAACTTGAACAGTTTTTGACTAACGGATTTTTTAAAATAAATATCTGGCGACATTTTTCCCAAGTAGGTATGGCAAAGGTAAAGGTAGCTGTATTCTGACTGCAGGAATAATGTCTAAACATGATGCCAGTGTGCATGCTTTCTATTTTTCAACATTTTTTTTGCCATCTACTCTTACCGGCACAATTGGTGTACTCTTCTAAAAAAAATCAGAGCGGGTTTTAACCTGTGTGCAAGATATTCTGTGTGTATTTACACATTAAGGCCTCTGTTTATTATCTCCTTTGGAGGATTTTCAGGGGGGGTGGAGTTAGTATTGATGTTATCGGGGGGGGGGGGGGGAGGGGGGCTCCCCTTGAAGGGCATCTCGGTGGTAATTCGATTCCAGGCTGTCAAATTGCAAGCAGAACGCTATAACCACTAGTCTTATGTACTGTAACTTATAAACTAAAATATAATTTATTTCTATCAATGTTGATAACCTACTGGCACTTAGGCCTACTACATGTCTACGGTAAAAAGACAATTTATCCAAAATAGCCGCCACGTGATTTACAACACTATGGCAGAAAACAATTGGTGTGTGGCAGACGATTACACGTGTCCCTAACGTTTTCATGACGAAATACCATAATCGTTACTATGAATAATTACAAGACCATGTTGTAAATGAAGTACGAAATTAATATTATCGTAACTATTTTAACGATCCTTTGGAAAAG
>CM060330.1:10257661-10315161 GCA_030674155.1 Stramonita haemastoma
AGTGAAAACCTGGGGGAAGATCTGATTTACCTGTGGGTGGAGGCCATCCGTGAACACCTGCAGAACAAAGCTGGGGATGACCTGAAAGGTAGTGTGTGTGTTTTTATTTTATTTTTTTATTTTTTTTATTGAGGATAATGGAATAAGCGTGTGTGCGTGTGTGTGTGTGTGTGTTGTGTGTGTGTTGTGTTTGGGTTTGTGTGTTGTGTGTGTGTGTGTGTGTGTGTGTGTGTTGTGTGTGTGTGTTTGTGTTGTGTGTGTTGTGTGTGTGTGTGTGTTGTGGTGTGTGTGTGTGTGTGTGTGTGTGTGTGTGTGTGTGGTGTGGTGTGTGTGGTGTGTGTGTGTGTGTGTTGTGTGTGTGTGTGTGTGTGTTTATTTTTTTTTTTTTTTTATTATTCTTTTATATCGAGGATAATTGAATAAGCACTCATGTGCTTTTTTCATTCAGTCCCCATATGCATGCAGTTTTGTAAATATTATCAACTGTTCCCACCGGCACACGATGCCTACTCTTACGAAAAGTTGAACAGGATTTAACGTGTGTGCAATATGTTCTCTGTGTGTGTGTGTGTGTGTATGTGTGTGTGTGTGTGTGTGTGTTGTGTGTATGTTCGTGTGTATATGCGTGCGTATGTGCATGCACACAGAATGAGAAGTTTGCATGTATGACTCTTTTCAAGTACCTCACCATATTATAGGCAGCCATAATCTCAACTTTAGAGGATTTTTCCCCAGTAAAGGAGAGTGTACATTGAATGCTTGTCATTGTCATGGTTGAAGACAGTCAATTTTACATCAGTGCTTAACCCCCCTAGTCCCGAACCGGGATTTGCCGGGATTGAATAATTACCCCCTCAATCCTGAACCGGGATTTGCCAGGATTTACGCACAGTAGATTTCCATCATGCTGTGACCATCACTAATTGCTACCACTTGCCAAAGTTCTATCAGGCCAGAGGTAGAAGCCTTGCTGAGAGTCTGGAAGTAATTATAGCTGCTGGAATGTACTTAGAAGGAGGAAAAGGTGAGCGAGCATGTGTGCCTGGCCTGATTTCGTGATGGAATGCGAAATCTAGGGGCAGTTTGTGTTCAGAGAATCTGAATGCAAGAGGGTTAAAGCTTAACAACATTTTGATATAGACCAAGGCTACATTGATTACTGATGAAACTTTTGGCCTAGGCCAGTTGTTGTTGGTGTTGTTGTGCGTTCCCCGGCTGAACACTCTTGGGGTTACCCAGAATGTGCAGAACTGATTCACTCACCCCACCAGGGAATCACTGTGAGATTGAAATTGCACACTGAAAGAGAAGTTTGCATGTGTGACTGTTTTCAAGTACCTCGCCATATAGGCAGCCATACTCCAACTTCAGAGGAGTCTAGGCAGTGAATGTAAATTTGTTATTTGTTATTTCTAACAAAAGGTGAATTTTTCAACTTCCTCGCCATATAGGCAGCCATACTCCGACTTCAGAGGAGCCTAGGCAATGAATGTAGATTTGTTATTCGTTATTTCTAACAGATGGTGACTCACAAGATCATGGAGACGATAAAGCAACTGTGCAGTCCACAGAGGCAGACGATGCTGACGATGACTTTGACTTGACCTTGTTGGAAGGGGAGGTAATATCATCTCTGAAGGAAGTGAGCGTCAAGTCAGAGGAAGGTAGGACCATGAGACTTTTTTTTTTGTCTTTCTTCCATTTTTTTGTGTTGCTGACTGTGTTCCTGATGTTGCTTAAAACATTGTGAATGAAGTATGGTTGTTGTTGTTTTTTTTATTGGTCAGAGTATTGTCCGTAATTGTGTAGGTGTATGTGTGTGTGGTTTTTTGTCTGTCAGTCTGTTTTACTGTCTTTCTCTTGTGTGTTTGTGTGTGTGTTTGTGTGTGTGTTTGTGTTGTGTTTGTGTGTGTGTGCGTGTGTGTGTGTGTGTGTGTGTGTGTGTGTGTGTGTGTGTGTGTGTGTGTGTGTGTGTGTGTGTATGTGTATGTTGTGTGTGTATGTGTGTGTGTTGTGTGTGTGGGGTGTGTGTGTTGTGTTGTGTGTGTAGGTGTGTGTGTGTGCACGCGACATGCGTGTGTGTGTGTGTCTGTGTGTGTGTCTGTGTGTGTGTTTTCTAGTTTTGAGTTAAAGGATGGGGCTGTTTACAGTTTGGCGTTTTTGTTGATGGAAAGGTCCCAGTCTTCCCAATGAACCCATAGCAGACTCAGTCTGGGTAGGAACTGGCCAGAGTCTCAAGAACCCTATGACATTTATTGAGCTAATAGGTGTGAACAAGACTTGATTAAATGTTGGTGAAACATTTGGCACACACACGCACACGCATACACACACAGTGACATGCACACACACACACACACACACACACACACACACACACACACACACACACACACACTACACACTACACACACACACACACAAAACCCTGAAAGGTTGAAAGCTACAGTTTGCCAGTTAACAACTCATTACTCTTAACTCACTGTGCTATGAATGCTGGTTGGGGTCTCCTTTTTCTTTCTTTTTTTAATCTTTTTTTTTTTTTTAAATTTCTCATCTACCAGTATACGAGTGCCCGGAGATATTCCATGGGGACACAATCACAGATAGGAGAAGCACCTTCCAACCCCATCTGGCCCTGTCTTCTTCAAACAACAGGTATGCATGCCTCACAACTGCTATAAAAGGTAAAAGGTAAAGGTGTCCCATAACATAGGCAGTTGTAGGGGAGCAAGGCATCAGAGACCTCAGCTTCTCTAGGGGCCAGCATGTTGAGAGCGGCGCCCATCTCCTCTCCCTCGCTGCTTTACTTTCTCTGACCCTAAAGAGGGCAGGTACCCATTTCCAGCTAGGTGAACGGGGGGGGGGGGGGGGGGGGGGGAGACTGTACTGAAGCCAAGGCGTGCAGACGGTCACCCACAACTGCTATAGGTTGAATAATATCAATAAATTAATAAATTAAAAAGAAATCTGATGAATTCAATTGCACACTTTAAATCCTGTTCCGTTTTTCGTAAGAGTAGGCCATTGTGTGCCGGTGGGAACAGATGACAAGATTTACAAAATTGCGTACACACGAGGACTGGATGTTAAAAAAGTACATGAGTGCTTATTCCATTATCCTTGATATAAAAGAATAAATAAATAAATGGAAATTATATAGATTGTGTGTCAACCTAAACGGCTTGAAGTATCAGGTTCAGCTGTAGCAGTCAGAATAGGTCTGTTTTGTCTCAGGTGGGTAACTGGCACCCTCCATCCAATCAACACTCAGTCTGAAGCTTAAGGCCATGTTGTGCATGCAAGTGTGTGTGTATGTGTGTGTGTGTGTGTGTATGTGTGTCATGTGTATGGGATTGAAAGAAGCATCTGGGCTGGAAGTGGCCTTGACCTTTCAGATCTTTCATACAATTCACAGGGCTGTTTGTCCTTTTCATACTAACAGGTCTGAGCAAACCGGGTTTTGTTTTTTGGCTAGAGATCCAAGGTTTTGGGGAGGGGGGGGGGGGATTTGGGTGTTTGTTTTTTTTAGAGATCCAAGGTTTACCAATGGTGAGATTTGGTGTATACAATTATTTTTGCCCACCATGAAGGTCACCGCATTCCATATTTGGGGATAAAGTGGTTCTATCAGTCCACAAGGTTGAAAAAGATAGTGTGTCAGTAATGCAAGATTCCAGTTCAGTCATGATGTTTATAAACATTTGCATCTACAAGCGTGATTCTGACTGTCTGCCCATGCCCATGGGTATACCTTTGCATATGAACATTGCTTGAGTATTAGCAAATGTTTGCTAACAATATACACATCTTTTCATACATATCGCAAGATAAATTAATTTATACCTCTGTTATTGTGTGTGTGTGTGTGTGTGTGTGTGTGTGTGTGTGTGTGTGTGTGTGTGTGTGTGTGTGTGTGTGTGAATGTGTGTGTGTGTGTGTGTGTGTGTGTGTGTGTGTGTGTGTGTGTTTTAATTTTCAGGTGAAGCTTGTGCTGGACAAACTGCTGCAGAATAAAAAGATTGCCAATGCAACACACAACATGGTGGCATACAGGTAAATATCTTATGTGTGTGTGTGGCCTGCCTCCCTGCGCATGTGTGTGCGTGTGTGTATGTGTGCAATGAGTGTGTGCATGCGTGTGTGTGTGTGTGTGTGTGTGTGTGTGTGTGTGTGTGTGTGTGTGTGTGTGTGTGTGTGTGTGTGTGTGAGAGAGAGAGAGAGAGAGAGAGAGAGAGAGAGGGAAGAGAACACATGTGAAGGAGAAGGAACTAGACAAGGAGAAAGAATACTTGAGGTAAAAATCCTATCTTAGTATTTGAAAGCAGCAGAAAAAGAGACCAAATATCAACTTACTGAACAAAAATGGAAGCAGTTCTAGCTTTGTTTTGTCATTCCTCAGCTAAAGCTGTCAAGTTTGCCAGTGATGGTGTTTTACATTTGCAACTGTTTGCCCACTGCTAACTCTGAGATCTTTTAGCGTTTGAAAGTAGCTGTGAAAGAGATAAATGATTAGCGTATTAAAAGATTTGTGGATGAATAGATTCCAGACAAAAAGAATGCATATTACATATGCGTTGATTTACTTCAATTATGTAAAATATCTAAAGCAGTATATATCTTATTTTAAATTGATGAAAGTTTTCCAAATGTTCATTCATTCATTCTTTCTTTCTTTTTTTTTTTTTTTTTCTTTATTGAGGAAACAGTAGTGGAGGAAAACAAGTGCAGGTGACCACTTACACCTTTTTTTTCTTCTTTTTTTTGACAATCTGTATCACAAGGTTTATTACTGCAACACAAACACAGACGAATACACACACACAAAAAAATGTCTTTACCATTTCCCACACAAATATGATGTAACTTTAAATTTGGTCTGTGCCAACAATCATAAGAGGAGGTGCCATTGCTGAAAATGAATAAACAATGGGATTCCCATGATACTTTTTTCCCTCAGGCGGAAGTTTTAGAGGTTTAGGAACCATTCTGGCAGGAACAAATTCTGGAAAACTTACACCTCTTGTTTTCTTCCTTTCTTCCAGATACGTTGTCATTCATTTAGTGGTAGATGTGTAATCTTTGCAATAAAGTATTTACGTCACAAAGCTTAATTCTTCCTTCTCATTAAAATTCATAGTGGTGGTGGATTTTTAAATTAAAAAAAAATTTTGGGGGTTTAGGTTTCTTTGTTTAATCTGGTACTGTTCAATCAAAACCTTGAAAGAATTTTTGCTTTGTTTTATCTTTTAATTAATTTTGTTTTGCTTTTTCAATAATTTGTTTTCATTTTGTAGGTAAAGGTCACTGTGCATGTCCAAGTGATATAAAAACTAAGTGAAATAAATGATTTCATGCCGCAGAATAGTTCAGAATGATGACAAAGGCAACCCGCGAGTTTTTCAAGGCTGTGATGACGATGGAGAGACACACGCTGGGTCACGTATGCTACACCTGCTGCAGGTAAAACATGAACACAGCAGAAGATATCAATCAGGGGGATGGGATATCCTAGCAGTCAGAACATTGCGCTCGCAATTTGGTGACCCGGGTTCCATACCTGTTCGAGGTGATTTTTCCCCTGGAGTTAACATCAGTGCTGACTCCTCTCTCCCCAAAAGTCTTTCGGACGAGACTATAAACCGAGGCCCCATGTGCTAACGCATGCAGAACATCTTGCGCACATGTTAAATCCTGTTCTGCTTTTTGTAAGAGTAGGCCATTGTGTGCAGGTGGGAACAGATGACAATATTTACAAAAACTGCATACATACGGGGGACTGGATGAAAAAAACAAAAAGCACATGAGTGCTGATTCCATTATCCTCGATATAAAAGAATAAATAAAATAAATAGATAAATAAATAACCCATAATGCAGATTTTATTATTTCTGTGTTATTGGATGTGAGTGTGGTAGCCTGGTGATTAAGGTGATGGTCTTAAAATGGTTTTGAGGTTGTGGATTGCTGATTCAAATCTTAGTAGTACATAGTAAGGTAAGAAAGAAGGGGATTTTAAAGATCTCTTATTGGGGTGGAATAGCCTAGTGGTTAGAATGTCTACTTGTGACCTGATGTTAACTGAGAATGTGGATTTGTCTTTGCTGAGGTGTCCATTTTAGAAGATTTCTTGTTTCTCTACGGGATAGCTCAGTGGTCAGAGCAGTCGCTTTCCCCAAGCTAAGGTTAAGCTGCATTGAGCGTGGTTACCAACTGGATGGGTGACCATTTGCCCACCTTGGCTTCTGTACAGTCTCCTCAGTTCACCCAGCTGTAGTTGGGTACCTGCCCACTTAAGGGTCAGGGAAGGTAAAGCAGCAAGGGAGAGAAGATGGTCGCCACACTCAATATGCTGGCCTCTGGAGAAGCTGAGGTCTCTGATGCCTCACTCCCCATTGACCACATAGAATATGGGACACCTTTACCTTTTATAGAATAGGGGACACCTTTACCTTTTATAGAATAGGGGACACCTTTACCTTTTACCCTTTACTGACTCCATTCCCCTGAAAGTGAACATGACTATACTGAGCATGAACCTTTTTACCTGCTGAGGGAAAGGCTCCGCCAGGTTCAAATCCCTTATGACACACTGCCTAAAAAAATTCTTCTTCAGTACAGAGCCCCAACAATTCTCCAAGGAGAGAGGGGAAAAGGTGAAGTCAGCATGAAGTGTGGGGACACCAACAGCCCAGGGGAAACAACAGCAATAACCTTCGCAGCTGTCAGTTTCCCCCACTTTCACCTCCTCTCTGCTGCTATCAAATCCATGATCCCCTCCCCCCACCCCAGCTGGTGCTAATTACAGCAGGAACTGTCCACACTTGGACTTGGTTTATTTATTTATTTATCTATTTATTTATTCTTTTATATTGAGGATAGTGAAATAAGCACCCATGTGCTTTTTTACATCCAGTCCCCATGTGTATGCAGTTTTGTAAGTCTTGTATGTAACAGGAAGGAGTGTACTAAATTTAGCACAGTGGACTGAGTGATGATGGATTTGTGCACTGTGCTTTGTAATTTGAATGATCATGAAGTTATAGGTTGATGATTCAAATCTTAGCACCTAGTGATGTAAGAGTAGTAGGAAAAGAGAGAGAGAGAGAGAGAGAGAGAGGAGAGAGATGAGAGAGGGAGAGAGAGAGGAGAGAGAGAGAGAGAGAGTATGTGTGTGTGTGTGTGTGTGTGTGTGTGTGTGTGTGTGTGTGTGTGTGTGTGTGTGTGGTGCGTGTCTGTTAGTGTGTGTGTGTGCTTGTGCATATGTGTGTGTGTGTTGTGTGTGTGGTTTTATGTATGTGTCTCTGCATGTGTCTGTGTGTGTGTTTTGTGTGTGTATGTTCTCTGCATGTGTGTGTGTGTGTGTGTGTGTGTGTGTGTGTGTGTGTGTGTGTGTTGTGTGTTGTGTGTGTGTGTGTGTGTGTGTGTGTGTGTGCGTGCGTGCATGAGTGCATGTGTGTGTGCATGTGTGTGTGCATGTGTGTATCTATGTGTGTATGCACATATGTACATGCATGCATATGTACATGTGTGTGTGACTTTCTTTAATTTTACGCCTGTTCACTCAAAGTGATATTAGTATATGTGTGTATGTGTGTGCATTCACACATGTGTGTGGTTGCATGTGTGCAGATAGTGAACGCAGAGAACGTGGTGGTGGTGGTATCCCGATGGTACGGGGGTATACACCTCGGCCCTGACCGCTTCAAACACATCAGCAACTGCACTCGCCTCATCCTGGAGCAGCGGGGTTACCTAGCTCAGAGGGTCAGTGCACAGATCAGTGTGTCTCTCCTCATCTGTTTTTGTTTTTCCATTCCTCAGTAAGAGTACAGCCGCCGCTGTAGTCTAGTGGTTAGGGCGTTGGAATCGTAATCTAAAGGTTGCGGGTTCGATCCCAGCTTTCGGCTATGGTGTTGTGCCCTTGGAAAAGGCACTTTACGGCTCTTTTCTCACCCCACCCAGGTGTAAAAGGGGTACCAACCTTGTGTTGGGGGTTAACCCCGCAGAAACCGGGATAAGCACCGGCCTGATGAGCCTTAGGCTTGGGACAGACTTAAACTTAACTAACAGTAAGAGTACACCAGTGTTATGTTTAGACACCAATCCCTGAAATTGGAATGCAGCTACCTTAAGGGTGGCTTAACAGTCGCATACACAAAGTTTGGCGTTAACGTCAGTGCTGACTCCACTCTCCCCTAAAGTCTTTCAGATGAGACTTTAAAACCGAGGCCCCGTGTGCGAACGCACGCAGAACATCTTGCGCACATGTTAAACGCTGTTCCGCTTTTCGTAAGAGTAGGCCATTGTGTGCCGGTGGGAAAAGATGACATTTACAAAACGGCATACACACGGGGACTGGGATGTAAAAAAGCGCATGAGTGCTTATTCCATTACCCTGATATAAAAGAATAAATCAAATCAAATCAAATCAATCAAAATCATCTGCTTATGTTTTTGATTTTCCATTCCTCAGCATGAGTACACCAGTGTTATGTTTAGACACCAATCCCTGAAATTGGAATGCAGTGTACCTTAAGGTGGTCTAACAGTCGCATACACAAAGTCTTTACCGTTGATGAGCCTCGGAGCTCAAAAACAAAATAAATAGATAAAAGAAAGAGGTATCTAACGATATGTGTGTATGATGTAATATGATTAATATTTTATAATATGATATACGATATGATGCGATGCAATGATGCAGTGCAATACAATACAATGCAATACATTACAATAGGGTATAGTATAATGAGAATAGAGTAGAATATTATTAGAATAGAATAGAATATGATGTATATAATATAATGTGATATAATATCACTAATATAATGTCAGGGTAGTCATGGGTGCGGGATAGCTCAGTGGTCAGAGCGCTCGCTTTCCCCCAGTCAAGTTAAGCAGTGTCGAGCATGGTTACCATTTGGATGGGTGATGATTTTCCCACCTTTGCTTCAGTACAGTCCCTCCAGATTCACCCAACTGTAAATGGATACCCTACCCTCTTTAGGGTCAGGGAAGGTAAAGCAGCGAGGGAGAGGAGATGGGTGCCGCCCTCAATATGCTGGCCCTAGAGAAGCTGAGTCTCTGACGCCTCGCTCCCCTACGACCGCCTAGGTTATGGGACACCTTTACCTTTTAATATAATGTAGTATAACATTTATTAAAAATCCAAAAACTTGTAATTTTGGATTTTTAGGGTTTTTTTATAGATATTATTGTTGGTGTGTTTTCAGGACGAGAAGAAAGGACCGAGGAGTGGGAAGAAAGGAAAGTGACCATCAGGTTTTGCTGTGGCCAGTGTATTGCTGTTGAGTGTGATTCTATTTTATTTGTTGGCCTTGGTGATTGCTGTATGAAATGTGTTTGTTTGAACTATGCAAGTTTTGGAGCTATGCATTTCAACAGTGTGTAAATGTGTGTGGTGTGTGGTGGGGTGGGGGGTGCGTGCGTGTGTTGTGTGTGTGTGTGTGTGTGTGTGTGTGTGTGTGTGTGTGTGTGTGTGTTGTGTGTGTGTGTGTGTGTTGTGTGTGTGTGTGTGTGCGCGTGCGCGCTCATGTGCTTGTGTGTGTGTGTGTGTGTGTGTGTGTGTGTGTCCTCTCTCACTTTTTTTCCCTGAAGTATATGAAATGTGTTTCTGTGAAATATGTGATTATTGATTTTATGAGTGCATATTTAAGGGAATATCATGATGGGTGCGTGTGTGTGTTTTGTGTGTGTGTGTGTGTGTGTGTGGTGTGTGTGCGGTGCATGCGTGCGTACATACGTGCATTTGTGTGGGGGGTGTGTGTGTGCATGTGTGTGTGTGCACATGTGTGTGTGTGTGTGCGCACATGCAAAGGAGTAATTATTGTGGCTAATACTTTCATGTTAAACATGTACTTTCATGTTAAACAGAAACAAGTCTGCATCTTGTTAGCAAAATCCTATCAGTTGTGTGGGCATTATTTTTTAATGGAATGTTCACACTTGCGTTCTTTTTATTTTTTTTTTCTTTGTGTTAGCTTTTTTTTTTTATTCAATTATACTTCTTTTATAGATGTTTTTTATGGATGTGTGCAAAATCAGTGCATGTTGGCTATCAATCTTAACATTGGGTTGTTTTGTGTATTCAGAGGTGTTGAGTGCTTTTATTTGAGGTACAGGTTTTTAAAAAAAATGCAGTGTGTGTGTGTGTGTGTGTTTTGTGTGTGTGTGTATGTGTCTGTATGGTGTGTGGTGTGTGTGTGTGTGTGTGTGTGTGTGTGTGTGTGTGTGTATATGTGTGTGTGTGTGTGTGTGTTTTAACTTCTCCCACCTACTTTGTCTGAAGTACTTGATCTCTGCTTTTTATGAAATATGATGTTATGTCTGTGTCATGTGTATGTATTTAAATGCATACATCCATGCAAGTTTGTTTATGTGGGTGATGATTTAGTATGTGTATGTGTGCATACACAGGTATGGAATGTATGGTGTATAGGGCAACTACTATGTTCATTTTTTATGATGTTGTTTTTTTTAGGTGGAAAAACTTTGCTCAGTAATGTGTCCATTCTCATTCTCTTTTTTTTAGTTTTTTTGTGGGTTTTTTAAAAATGTTTTAAACAATTTTTTACTTGAATTTTCATATGAACTAGATCACACAAATACAGCAGTATACAAGAAAAGAAAAAAAAGCAAGCAAAACCAGTGATGGCATATTGTGGCATTCAACAAAAGAAGTCATGTTTACAGTGCAGGTGTGCATGCTAATCTTGCACACACCACACACACAAACTCTCCCTTCCCCATCCCCCCCCCCCCATTCAACTCTCACACATGCACATGCATTGAGTGTGTCTGTATTAGCTATTATTATTCGCTTTATGTGTCTTTTTTTTTTATCTTGTGTCATATCATTGATTGGAATTACTTTTTTTTTTTAGCATCACAAAGTCATTTTAAAGTTATGTCAAAGTATGATTTTATTCTGTGAACCTGAACTAAAAGATGTCAAGAATACCATGTGATCTGTGTTTCTTCCCCTTGTAAGATGATGCACTTATTCTCAGGTTTTGGTATCTTTTTCTTCTTTTTTTTTGGGGGGGGTGGGAGATCAGATTTTCAGAATTTCCTGTCATCAACTACAATGTGATAGAATCACATGTGTAGCTCAGGAGTACTGAATAGTTCAGGTTGTGGTATCATTTTTGAAGACATTCGCAAATTGTTTTGGGTAAAGTTACCATAGTGTGCATGGGTGATGGTTTAGAATTTCCTGTTTATTCCTGCATGCTAATACTAAGAACTTTTTTTTGGGGGGGGGGGGGGGCTAATACTAAGACTCTTCACTGAAGCAACATAGGCTACTTTGCTGAAATGTCTACACACAATATAATATGCAAGGTAAAAAGGTAAAGGTGTCCCATAACCTGTGTGGTTGTAGGGGAGCGAGGCATCAGACACCTCAGCTTCTCTAGGGGCCAGCATATTGAGGGTGGCGCCCATCTCCTCTCCCTTGCTGCTTTACCTTCCCTGACCCTAAAGATGGCAGGTACCCATTTACAGCTGGGTGAACTGTACTGTAGCCAAGGCGCGCAAACGGTCACCCATCCAATTGGCAACCACACTCAATGTTGCTTAACTTGACTGGGAGAAAGCGAGCACTCTGACCACTTAGCTATCCCGTCCCCATTATCCCGTCCAAAATATGCAAGAGCAATATGAAAACTTATTCAAGAGTACAGTGGTGCCATGAGCATCTACCAAAGCTGCTGTCAGAGTTGTGTCTGATATTCCTTATGTGAAAATGAAGTGTATCTTGAACACAATGGTACAATCAGTTAACACTCTCTGGATTGTGCCTCAGCTCTTGAAAAAGTTGTAAGAGAGAGTTAAGGTGTAAAAGACTTGACTCACTTGCGGTATAATCGCATGTTACATGGTTAAGTATACATTGTGCTGTAAATGACTTGCTGGCATGATGTCAGTGTTGTATTGATCTGTTCTTCTTGTGATAAAGAGAAAAAGAATAAAACTGCTGACTGTGTTTCTTGTTTTTGACTGTTCTTTATAAGAGTGGGAGTGGGGGAGAAGTCATGTGTGTATTGGTGAAGTAGGAATGTTTGTGCAAATGATTCAGATGGAAGGTAAAGGTAAAAGTGTCCCATTTGTGGTCATAGGGGAGCAGGTACACAATGGCCTACTCTTCTGAAAAGCAGTGCAGGTATGAATGTGTGCGCAAGATATTCTGCAAACGTTTGCCCCTGGGACGTTGGTTTATAGTCTTGTCCAAAGGACATTTTGAGTAGTGGAGTCGGCACTGATGTTAACACAAGGGGTAAAAACCCCTGGACTGAGATTCGAATCCAGATCAGCAGAATGCAATGCGCAATGTTCTAACCACCAGGTTATCCCGCCCCACCTCCCCCCTTATATTGAGGATGCCTTCATGTATGACTAGGCCCCTAGCATAACACCCTGTCCTCTGTTATAGAAGAAAAAATTTCTCTGAAGTTGGAGCATGGCTGCCTATCATGGGTGAGCACTTGAAAACATTTTTTTATTTATTCTTTTATATCAAGGATAATGGAATAAGCACACAAATGCTTTTTTACATCCAGTCCCTGTGTGTATGCAGTTCTGTCATCTGTTCCCACCGGCACACGATGGCCTACATCGGTAGGCCTACAGCCAAGCTTCTCATCTGGTATGCAGGTAGCGATGTCTCATGGTGATTCCCAGGTGTGATGAGTGAGACATGGTGCACATTGTGGGTGACCTCCAGGATGCTTATGCTGGAGAACAGCAGCAGTATATAATACACAGCAGTGTATAAGGACACACCCTACGGAAACCTGTATCCAGCATCACAAGACAAGCTCTCACTTGGAATCCACAAGGGAAAAGGAAGAGAGGGCGGCCTAGAAATACCTGGCGCCAGGATCTGAATGCAGATGCGAAAAAGATGGGCAAGACGTGGGGACAACTGGAATGCCTAGCCCAGGACCGAGATGCCTGGAGACAGCTGGTTGGTGGCCTATGCCCCAGAAGGGACCACAGGCAGACATGACATGACATGTCAGTGTATAAGTTGGATCAGAATGGATACTGCTGACTAGTTTATTTATTCTTTCTTTATTTATTCTTTATATCAAGGATAATGGAATAAGCACCCATGTGCTTTTTTTTTCATCCAGTCCCTGTGTGTATGCAGTTTTGTAAATATTGGGGCGAGTGTGTGTGTGTTTATTTATTTACTTATTTCATTCTTTTATATCAAGGATAATGCAATAAGCACTCAAGTGCTTTTTTACGCCCTGTCCCAGTGTGTACGCAGTTTTTGTAAATCTCGTCATCTGTCTCACCGGCACACAATGGCCTACTCTTATGAAAAGCGGAACAGGATTAAGGTGTACGCAAAATGTTCTGTGTGCGTTCGCACACAGGGCCTCGGTTTATAGTCTCATCTGAATGACTTTTTGGGGAGAGTGAGTCAGCACTGATGTTAACTCCAGGGGGGAAAAAAATCCCCTCCAACTGGAATCGAACCCAGGTTGTCAAATTGCCAGTGCAATGTTCTGACCACTAGGCTATCCCATCCCCTGATTCAGGGGGGGGGGGGGATCTCTTCCCACTAGGGTGGCTTTGCTGTGCCTTCACTTTTCCTCTTCTGTCTTTTTTTTGGGGGGCGTGTGTGTGTGTGTGTGTGTGAGAAAGAGAGAGAGAGGGGGTGTGTGTGTGTGTGTGAGAGAGAGGGTGTGTGTGTGTGTGTGTGTGTGTTGTGCTTCTCTCAATATTATCTGTGAATGGTGTACTTTATTATATGGGTTGTGCTTTGTTTCAGCATATCTCAGTGTGGTGTGATTTATTTCAGCGCACCTATGCAGGTTATCTCAGCAGGTGTTTGTATAGATTTACTTTATTTCTGTATGCATACACGTGGTGTGCATTGTTTCAGCATGTGCGTGGTTTCAACTGGTGTCTTGTAAAAAGATAAAGGTAAAGGTGTCCCATAACCTATGTGGTCGTAGGGGAGTGAGGCATCAGAGACCTCAGCTTCTCCAGGGGGGCAGCATATTGAGGGCGGCACCCATCTCCTCTCCTTTACTGCTTCACCTTCCCTGACCCTAAAGAAGGCAAGTACCCATTTACAGCTGGGTGGACTGGGGGACTGTACTGAAACCAAGGCATGCAAACAGTCACCCATCCAATAGGTAACCACCCTCAATGCTGCTTAACCTTAGCTCGGGGAAAGCAAGTGCTCTGACCACCGAGCTTGGGGAAAGCAAGTGCTGCGACCACCGAGCTATCCAGTCCCTGTCATTAGCCTACTATGTATTGTGTGCTTTATTTCGGGGAGTGTCCATGTGCTGCCCTTTGTTTTAAGCATGTTCAAAACCTTGTGCTTTGTTTAAGCAATGTCCATGTAGAGTGCGTCTTTTCAGCAATTGTGTGTGTTATAGGGTTTTTTCCACATTATTTTAACAGGAATGTGGGTGTGGTTTATTTCAACAGGGACATGGGTGTAGGGGGTGGTTTATTGACATGTGTATGGGGTGGTTTATTTTAACACAGACATGTGTGTAGTGTGTGGTTTATTTTAACACAGACATGGGTGTAGTGTGTGGTTTATTTTAACACAAACATGGGTGTAGTGTGTGGTTTATTTCAACAGGGACATGGGTGTAGTGTGTGGTTTATTTCAACAGGAATATGGGTTTAGGGGGTGGTTTATTTCAATAGGTGTAAAGGTGGGGGTTATTTTAACAGGAATATGTGTTTATCTCAACATGGATGCCAATGTGGTTTATTTCACCATGGCCATAGGTTTATGTTGTGGCTGGTTTCAACATGGACATTGGGGTTTTGTTTTTAATATATTATAGTGCGAGCGCTATCTGATTTAGGGACTGTAGTAACTGCAAGTCTTTCCACTTTGGTGCCATGAGCCAACCTTAAAACAAAAACAATTGGATACGTTACAATTCTAAAGCATTAATATTGTACATTTTGTAAATGGTCATGGGTTTAGGGTATGGTTTTTTTCAATACATGGGTGTAAGGTTTGGTTTATTTCAATATGGACATGGGTTTAGGGTGTGTTCATTTCAATGCAGACATGGGTTTACAGTGTGGTTTATTTCAATACACAAGTTTTGAGTGTGGTTCATTTCAATGCAGACATGGGTTTAGGGTGCGATTTATTTCAATGCAGACATGGGTTTAGGGTGCGATTTATTTCAATGCAGACATGGGTTTAGGGTGCGATTTATTTCAATGCAGACATGGGTTTAGGGTGCGATTTATTTCAATGCAGACATAGGTTTAGGGTGCGATTTATTTTAATGTAGTCGCAGGTTTAGGGTGTAGTTTATTTCAATGTAGACATAGGTTTAAGGTGTGGTTTATTTCAATGCAGACATGGGTTTAAAGTGTGGTTTATTTCAATACACAGGTTTAAGGTGTGGTTTATTTCAATACAAACACAGGTTAAGGGTAGGTTATCTTAATGCAGACACAGGTTTAAGGTGTGGTTTATTTCAATACACAGGTTTAAGGCAAGGTTTATTTCAATACACACATGGGTTTAAAGTGTGATTTATTTCAATGCAAATGTGGGTTTAGGGTGTGGTTTATTTCAATACATGGGTTGAGGGCGTTATTTATTTCAATAGACATGTGTAGGGTGGAATTTCATCAATGCAGACACAGGTTTAGGATGGGATTTATTTCAAACACAAGTTTATGGTGTGATTTATTTCAATACTGAAGTTTTTAGTGTGGTTTTATTTCAATGCAGACATGGGTTTATGGCACGATTTATTTCAATGCGGACATGGGTTTAGTGTGGTTTATTTCAATACACAAGTTTAGGGAGTGGTTTATTTCAATACACAGGTTTAGGGTGTGTTATTTTAATGGGCACTCTGGTTTAAGGTGTGGTTTATTTCGATACAGACACAGGTTAAGGGTACTTGTCTTAATGCAGACACAGGTTTAAGGTGTGGTTTATTTCAAGACACAGGTTAAGGGTACTCGTCTTAATACAGACACAGGTTTAAGGTGCGTTATCTTAATGCAGACACAGGTTTAAGGTGTGTTATTTCAATACACAGGTTTAGGGTATGTTATCTCAATGCAGACAGGTTTACGGTGTGGTTTATTTCAACAGACCGGTATAGGGCGTGGTTTATTTCAATACACAGGTTTAAGGCAAGGTTTTTTTCAATGCACACGGGTTTAGGGTGCAGATTTATTTCAATGCAGACATGGGTTTAGGGTGTGGTGTATTTCAATACATGGGTTGAGGGCATTATTTCAATGCAGACACAGGTTTAGGGTGTTGTTTATTTTAATGCACACAGGTTTATGGTAGATTTATTTCAATGCAGACACAGGTTTATGGTGAGATTTATTTCAATGCACAAGTTTATGGTACAATTTATTTCAAAGCAAGTTTATGGTGCAATTTATTTTAATGCAGACACAGGTTTAGGATGTGGTTTATTTCTATACACAAGTTTAGGGCAAGGTTTATTTCATTGCAGACACAAGTTTAGGGTGTGGTTTATTCCAATGCAGACACAGGTTTAAGGTGTGATTTATTTCAATGCACACAGGTTTAAGGTGCGATTTATTTCAATGCAGACACAGGTTTAAGGTGTGATTTATTTCAATGCATACACAACTTTAGGATGTGGTTTATTTCAATACATGGGTTTAAAGTGCAATTTATTTCTATGCATACAAGGGTTTAGGGTGGATTTATTTCAGTGCAGACACAGGTTTAGGGCGAGATTTATTTCAATACAGTTTAGGGTGTGGTCCATTTCAATACAGACTTGGGTTCAGGGTGTGGTTTCTTTCAATGCACACATAGATTTAGAATGGGGTTTATTTCAATGCAGACATGGGTCAACTGGGTTTTATTATTTTACACTGACACGGGTGTATTAAGGTTCAAATGGTCTCGACCATTCCGCTTCAGCATCCCTCAGCCTAATGAAAAAATTCCCTTAGATTTCTTGCTCCAAAGACATCATTATGGACCTGGGTCTAGTTAGAGTGATTTTTTTGGTTGTTGCTTCTTTTTCCTATTCCTCAGCTAGAATTCTGCAGTTCACTCATGGCGACATTTTTGCATGTGAGCCCAACCCCCCCAAATTTAGGAAGCTGCATTCCAACTTCAGGGATGGTACCTGGACTAAAACACACCTGTGCATGCAGGGTTTGCTCTTTTTTTAAAATAAAATTTTGCCATCCACATGTACCAAAACAAAATGACCTACTATTTTGAAAGGTGTAACAGGTTTTTGTGCCCTAGGATGTTCTGCATGATTTCCCATGCAGAACCTCGGTTTACAGTCTCATCTTAAAGACTTTCAGGAAGCTGCATGTTATCACCCACTTTTGTTTGTTTGTTGTTGTTTTTTGGGGGGAGCCCCCCCCACCCTTAAAATAAAAAAAGTAATAGCCTGCAAGCCTTCAGCTTAGCAGCAGAGAATTAATACATTGATTCAAAAGAGAACATTCCACAAGTTCTCATACATTCTCACAAAGAAAGAAACCAGACACCTACTTAAAATCTGTGTGTGTGTGTGTGTGTGTGTGTGCTGCAAAGGAACAATATTTCAAACAGCTATATTTCAATAGTGAAGGGGTGGAGCAATGGTCAGTAAATTCATCTTGAGCAGAAACAGGAAAGGAGTCCTAGTCATAATGAAGCAGTATTTTGGATGGCTTTTTTTTCCTGTGGTGGAGGGTAGGGGTACTGATGATAAAAAGGCAGTATTATTCTGGATGACTTTAACTTCAGCCAGATCATGGGTCTTATCACAAAACCAGCCATGGAGGCCACATCCGAGCTATCACCCTGCTGAACAACATAACTCAAGAGTAGATACTTACATATCAAGAATATAAAAAAAAATCCATCTATTCACAGAGTACAAATCCCATGACTAAAACCATCAACTGATTCATTCCTGTCATCAACTACCTTACTAACAAGAGCCACACCCCAAATAATGACATAAACATATCAGAGCAAATTGTCCATCCTACACTGAATACAAGCAGTGTCTGAGAACTACCCTGTCAGACTGCATATTCGACAAACAATTAATGATCATATCACAAAGAAATTGACTGTATCTCTAAGGAACATGTACATTCAGTACAACAGGTTCTCAGTGAATTATCTTCCACACCCACAGACTGAAAAGACTACTTTATCTTCTTCATCCTCAGTGTTGAAACATTACTGATCCTTTCGATGTTGAGGAGCCATTAGGGGCTGGTTTGATAAAAGGCAACGACAGTTGTGTGACTGCCTAGTTCGAGCCAACTACCGCTGAAGTTTGCCAACTACGATCGATGGTCTTTACATATCAAACGCAAATTTCAGTCATTTCATAGATCAAAACTTTCGGTTAACACGAAGGTAAGTCCACGGTCAGTAACACAACCATGCCTTTATCAAACCAGCCCCACAACTCTGCATTATACGTTGAAGACAGTGTCTTGGGCAATTTGAATATGCTAAAGCCTCTTTCTCTAACTTGCAGACTGCATGCCAGGTATGTTTGTGTTATCCCAGCAACCTGTCATAGTTAGCCTACTCTTCAATAAAAGATGAAAGGATTTTTAGCATTTAGATGAAAAGGTTTGCATGTATTCACACAAAGAATTCCCATGTATAGTCTGGTCTGAATGACTTACATGGGAATGGAGTAATTATCAATATTTTCTGGTGACATTTTCCTTTGCAACCCTGCAGATACTGAATACTGAAGCCATCCAAAGCACTACTTCAGGACTAAACCAAACATACCCAAAACATTCCTGACATCTGGCCAATTGCGACGCTCCACCATGAAATGAGTTGCTTAGCACCTGACCCACTTTTCCGCTAGCAGCCATTAAAGGCAGATGGGGGTCAAGTTGTTGATTTTGATACTATAGCCATTATTCTACCTCGTAGTGAAATATCAAGGCATAATTTTGTTTCCTTTTGCCTTTAAACATGTTTAAAAAACACCAAAGCCCTCATTCTGGCCACCTATTATGATTCTCAACTTGTCAATTTCTCATTTTGTCATTTCCTGCAGCCTATCATTTTAACTTGTAATAACTTTTGCTAGAACTGTCAAATTTTTATTATTATTTTTTTTTTGGTACTGTACAGCCACTTTATTGCACACTAATAAAATGTCAATAACTAAAAAGTGACCTCTGGTGCAATCCGACTCCTTATGTGGTGGAGTGTCACAAATGTCCAGTTTCTGACTTCTGTCCTATGACTGAAATAGGTGTCTGTGTTCTCCTCAGACTTTTCCGATGGTTTGTTGATTTGTCCTGTGCCTAACTTTCCGTATTCTGTGACATAGCCTGGTGTTGCTGCCTCCTCTGTCATGGACACCATCTGCACACAATGCCATCAGTGACACAATCACCACAGAAAACTGCACACACATCACCACAGAATGCTGTGCCTCTGATAGGTGACACTTAAAAAAATAATAATAAAAAGCTGCACATGCTATCATTATGGGAAATTATTTATTTTATTTATTCTTTTATAGCAAGGATTATTTATTCTTTTATTTCGAGGATAATGGGATAAGCACTCGTGCTTTTTTACATCCAGTCCCCGTGTGTATGCAGTATTGTAAATGTCATCTGTTCCCACCGGCACATGATGGCCTAGTCTTATGAAAGGCGAACAGGATTTAACGTGCGGCAAGATGTTCTGCGTGCGTTCGCACACGGGCCTCGGTTTAAAGTCTTCATCCGAAGGATAATGGAATAAGCACTCTTCCCAGTCCCTGTGTGATGCAGTTTTTAAATCTTGTCATCTGTTTCCACTGGCACACAATGGCCCACTCTTATGAAAAGCGGTATACAGGATTTAACGTGTGCGCAAGATGTTCTGCGTGCGTTCACACAGGGCTTCGGTTTATAGTCTCATCCGAAGGACTTTTGGGGACAGTGGAGTCAGCACTGATGTTAACTCCAAGGGAATAATCCCCTTGAATGGGAATTGAACCCAGGTTGTCAAAGTGCGAGCGCAATGTTCTGAACACTATGGGAGAGTCTGGTGGTTAGAGCATGCAATCAGCTGACCAGCGTTTGAACTTGTTCAAGCAGATTTTTCTCCATGGAATTAACATCAGTGCCGACTTCATTGCTCCAGAAGTCCTTCATATGAGATTATAAACCGAGGTCCCAAGTGCAAGCGCATGCAGAACATCTTGCACACACATAATACCTGTTGGCTTTTTGAAAGAGTAGGCCACTGTGTTCAAGTGGGAACAGATGAAAAATTTACAAAACCCATACACAATGGGGACTGAATGGAAACAGCACGCAAGTACTTATTCCATTATCCTAAAAAAAAAAAATGGATGTAAAAAAAGTATGTGAGTGCTTACTCCATTATCCTCATATAAAAGAATAAAATAAAATATAAATAAATGAATAAATAAGAACAAGCTCCTGATCAGCACAGTATTATGCTTAACCCTATTCTTGATGACAACTTGGTGACCAGCACTAGAAACCATTAAGCCCTGTGCAATGATGTCAATTCATTCTGATTTTGGAAACTGGAAAATTTCTTAAAAAAATGGAAAACTGGAACTGCAGCGAAAAATGGGGAAAATTCCAGAAAAAAAGAATGGTTAGCAGCTGTGGCTATAGCACAACAACAACAAAAGGGGAAAAAAAGTGAAATGGGAAAAAAAAAAGAAAGGAAAAACTGCGATAATATAAACGCACAATTGGTTCAAATAGCAAATAAACCATTAAAAAAAAAAGCAAAAAGAAAAAGATTCTCAATCAAGTCATTTGTAAAAACGTGTTTTTATTGTGACAGGGCTAGCATATGGTTATATGTTGTCCTGTCTACCTATCCTTGCACTTTTTGTGATGCTTTTCAGGGAAAACAAAAAAAAATTTTAATCTACAGTAAAGTAAGCAATACCCCTCCTACACCACCACCACACACATGCACACTCATGTATTCACAGAAATAACAAGGGAAAATATGGAGACCAACACCTCAATAATTTGCAATCCTTCTGAGCAAATGAACTATTTCTTGTGAAACACAAATCACACTACTTGCACTTAAAATCATTCATACACATGCAACCACTTAAACAGAGAATCAATATATATCTAAGTTTACACACACTAGTTCCCCCCCCCCCCCCCCCCCTCCCAACACACACACAGGTTGTGCTTGCAATCTGACGGACTAGATTTGAGCTCAGGTTCAAGACACCAGTTATCTCACCAGTTCAAGGGAATTTTCCCCCTGGAGTTAACATCAGTGCCAAGTCCACTTCCCCCAAAGTCCTTAGGAGAGACTTTTAAGTGAAATCCTGTGTGCAAATGCATCAGAACACCTTGTGCATACATCAAAACCTGTTCCCCATCTTGGATGAGTAGGCCATTGCGTGCTGGTTGGAAATGACAAAATTTATGAAAATCATATGTATATACACAGGGACTGGATGTAAAAAAAAAAAATCTCATGAATGCTTATTCATTATCCTTGAAATAGAAGAATGTAATGTCTTATATAAAAATTTTAAAACCCCCACACATACACATAATAACTGGCTTACATAAAATACAAGAATTTTACCTTTAGAGAAAGTCTAGAATGTCTCACTCCATGTTTCTGCTGTCCTGGTACACCAATCCTGTTATTGTGAGATATAAACAATCATAAATAAAATGCTTGTAAGAATGTATGCAATTTCACCACCCTCCTCCTTCACACACACATATACACATAAGAGGGGAGATGGGACAGCCTAGTAGTTAGAACATTGCACTTGCAATCTGACCACCCTGGATTGAATCCCATTCAAGGGGATTTTTCCCCTATAGTTAACATCAGTGCAGACTCCACTCTCCCCAAAAATCCTTTGAATGAGACTATAAACCAAGACCAGTGTGCCAACGCATGCCGAACATCTTGCGCACACGTTAAATCCTGTTTTGCTTTTTGAAAGAGCAGGCCATTGTGTGCTAGTGGGAATAGTTGACAAAATTTACAAAAATGTATAGACATGGGGACTGGATGTTAAAAAGAACGTAAGTGCTTATTCAATTATCATTGATACAAAAGAATAAAATAAAATATAGATAAATGAATAGATAAGAACAAGCTTCTGATCAGCGCAGTATTATGCATAATCCTATTCTTGATGACTGTTTTTTGAAAGAGTAGGCCATTGTGTGCTGGTGGGAACAGATGACAAAATGTACAAAAATGCATACACATAGGGACTGGAATGTAAAAAAAAGCACATGAGTGCTTATTCCATTATCCTTGATATAAAAGAATAAATCAATAAAATAAAATAAACAAAACAAGATTGACCCATGCTCGGGATAACACATGCACCTACAAACCAAGAGGTCACAGGTTCAATTCCTATTATGAACTTAGACTTTTTCAGACCATGGATGGTGTTCTGGATGTTGTCGTTCAGATGAAATGACAAACCAGGGTCCCACTGACATGAATCTATTATCTTATTTATTTATCTATTTATAATCGAGGATAATGGAATAAGCAATCATATGCTTTTTTACATCCAGTCCTCGTGTGTATGCAGTTTTGAAAATGTCATCTGTTCCCACCAGCACATGATGGCCTACTCTTACAAAAAGCGGAACAGGATTTAACGTGTGTGCAAGATGTTCTGCGTGCGTTCGCACACAGGGCCTCAGTTTATAGTCTCATCTGAAAGACTTCTCTTTTGGACTATCTTGAAGCAATGAACCCACCTAGAAAACGAAAGGTTGAAAAGTGGAACCCCTGTTTGAACCCGACTTTCCCCTTCATCCATTAGGGCAGGAATGGTGGTCTGTATGCTAGTCTTTCAGATGAGACCATTAACCAAGGTCCCATGTGCAAGCATACAGTAAGTGCATGTGAAAGAAAATCCATAGCTACAAGAGAGTTGCTCCCCTAGCAAAACTCTGTAGAAGAAAATATATTCTCTGATTTATTTATTTTTATTAATTAATTTATTTTATTCTTTTATATCAAGGATAATGGGATAAGCACCCTTGTGCTTTTTTGACATCCAGTCCCCGTGTGTATGAGGTTTTGCAAATGTCATCTGTTCCCACCGGCACACAATGGCCTACTCTTATGAAAAGCGGAACAGGATTCAACGTGTGCGCAAGATGTTCTGCGTACGTTCACACATGGGGCCTCGGTTTATAGTCTCATCCAAAGGACTTTAGGGGAGAGTGGAGTCAGCACTGATGTTAACTCCAAGAGAAAAATCTCCTCGAACGTGAGTCGAACCTAGGTCGTCAAATTGCGAGCGCAATGTTCTGACCACTAGGCTATCCCATCCCCTGGGACTACCCTGGGAGAGCAATCCAAACAGAGAAATCTGCTGGTACTGAAAATGACACACATTATAATGCAACATCAGATTTGAACCAACACTAAGTCACCCATCCAAGAGAATTGTTCCTCCCAGAGTTAAAACTAGTACTGACTCCACTCCCCTGGTTGACCTTTGGATGAAACTATAACAAACCAAAGTCCTGTGTGCAGACGCAGACACAACATCCTGTGCACATGTTAAAATCCATCTGCCTTATGGGAGAGTAGATTATCTTTTTTTCTTTTAGAATTTTGAGGATAATGAATAAGCACTTGTGTGTTTTTTTTTACATCCAGTCCCCGCCCTTATCAGGGATAAAATCAAGAAAAAAACCTCCTCTAACAACAACAATAATAATGATCAAATACCAAGAACAAGAAACCATATCAAGTAGCAAACAACAGACACGAAAAAAGACAGAAATACAATGTAAAAATAAGGTGATAATAATAAAAAAAAGTATAAATGATTTTTTTTTGTATGAATATCTATCCTGATCAGAACAGTTGCTGCTGAAGGTGGCTATAAGACCGATGCACAACTGTACAAAAAGCAGAGGGGGGGGGTTCCAAAATATTTTGCGCATTTTCCCCTAGAATCCTGTTATCATTCCACGACAGTGAGTTATCTCATTCTGTCAGCATTTAAATATATTATAACAATCATAATTATTTTCCATTCATTTTCCTTCAATAAATGAAAATTTGAATTTTGCGACTTTTTTAAAATTTTGGTGATGATGGTTTTTCTTTTAAACTTTGTAAAAAGGTCTGGGCAAAAAAATGGTTTTACTGTTACGACATTTTACCTGTAATGAAGCACCTAACAGCACCAGTCAGGCTACAAGTCTATCAGACAGAGCAAGAAGGACCTGCAAACTTACACCAAGTGCAACAATGCTATAGGCCTTGGTAACTGATCAGAACCACGGCATAACTGAAGTAAGAAAAAGGATGTACTTGCTGCTTTTAACCGCTGCCACCATGTCATATTCTTGCTCATTTCCCATATCCCTCCCACTAAATGCACACGAGAACCGCGCGCAGCACCTACTGTCAGTTCGTGCCTAGCCAAGCTACTGTCCAGACGTTATCATATCCCCTCTCGCTGTGTCGGTAACGCCTTTCACTATCAGGAATCTGAGCATTAGCTATAATATAGTTTTCTAGACCTTGCTTTTCTTGGCTTGTTTTGAATTGTGTATAAGTTGGTTTTTGTAGTGCATGTCATATTATGCTGTGGTGCTGTGTTGGGGATCTTACTCATGCATGTGAGACTGGAGGGGTTGCTGCTGTATAAACTAAGTGTATTATATCTTATGCTTTTCCACCATGGCACTGAATACAACACTTAGAGCAGGTGACTCATGTGAGAGTGTATATGCCAGGAAGGAGGATGACTTAATAATAATAATAATAATAATGATAATAATGATAATAATAATAATACATGGAATTTATATAGCGCTCTATCTTGTAAAAACAAATCAAAGCGCTTGCATTTGACCTATACAACACACGAGCATACATAGTCTGCCAGTAGGCAAGGAAGGACAGGTATTGAACAAGTCTCTCTATACCTAGTCTACTTTTTCCCCCTCCACCTACACACACTCTATCTAAAGTTTTTAAAATTACTTGATGAAAAGAGGCCTCTGAAAAACAACAACCCACTTACTCATATTCACTTAACACATGAAACACATGCAAACCCACAAAAAACATGCAACCCCCCAAGCACAAGTAAACACAGACAAATACAAACACACACACCATACTCACCCTATGACATGCTTAACTGATGGGGCATATCAGCCTCTCTTGGCCACGTTTCTCTGTCTTCAGCTGCCTCTGTACATCAACTCTGTAAACATATACAAGAATAGTTAAGTATGCAAACTGGTTATTCATGATAATGAATGCATCCCCCCCTCCCTTTCTTCTTTTCTGTCTCCATTACACATTGGTTTTTGCAAAAGGTAGCTTTTTGACTGGAATGCACACATAAAGACATTTAACTTTATCATGGGATAGCCTTGTGGTTAGAACATTGTGCTCGCAATCTGACAACCTGGGTTTGAATCCCATTCAAGGGGATTTTTCCTCTGGAGTTAACATCAGTGCAGACTCCACTCTCCCCAAAAGTCCTTTGTTTGAGACTTTAAACTGAGGCCCTGTATGAGAATGCATGCAGAACATATTGCGCACACATCAAAGCATGTTCCGTTTTTTGAAAGAGTAGGCTATTGCATGCCAATGGGAATAGATGACAAAATTAACAAAAGTGCATACACATGGGAACTGGATGTAGAAAAGTACACGAGTGCTTATTCCATTATCCTTGTTATAAAAGAAAAATAAATAGACAAACAAATAAATAAATCAAAGAATGAAAACACACACACACACACACAAGATAATAAACTTAATTATTGAATTATAGAATGAAAACACACACACACACACAATCAAGAAACTGGTTCTGCTTTTGTTACAACAGTGTTAAAAATTGAAAAATCATATCATGTTGGTAAACAGCACTCGATATGATTTACAGCAGAACAAGTAGAAATATTAATGGGTCTTACTTGTATTCTTGATTTGCCATTGTGTGTATTTCAAATCCTTCTTTGCGTTGATTCTAAGTCGGTATTGTATGCTTTAAAATCCCCATGTTACAAGAAAACTTCGAAAATTATATTAGAGATTAAGCATGTCATACATCTCTTGACCTTAAAGGGGATAAGTGTCAATTTTTGTTGGGCGCCTTCACACTCAGGATTCTTTCCAAATGAGTGGGCAGATAGACCTGCCAAAAAAAGGGTGCAAAACATAGATGGGATTCAATAGAATTGCATGTGCCTTTATTCTTGCAAGAGGGGGTCAGTTTACTAGAACAGAAATCATGGAGAAAGGTCACAAAAACAAAGCAAAATAAGATATTTTTAAATAGAACTGCAATCATTACAGATAATTTAACAGTCGTCAACCATTCAAAGACTTGTGTAAATGTTTTCACGTCAAGAGAAATTAATACACTTTTTTATAGAATGAAACTAAACGCATTAATAACCAAGTTCAGCAAAAATGGTAAATATCTGTATGGTGAGAATATCACTAATACTCATATAGCCTACTTTGTGACAGTATGGCAAGCGCACCCATGCATGCGTGCGTGCATGCGTGCGTGTGTGACTTTAGAGTGTATTTCTTTTTTTTTCTCTTTTTTTCCCCCCTTCTTTTTTGTTTGTTTTTATCTATAGACATATCTTAATTTTGAGGCTGTTGAATCATGTCAGTTAAGCAATATGGTGAAATGTTTATTTTTTCTCTTTTTTTCCCTAGATAGATGGCTTGATGAAAAAAAAAAAAAAGCAATGCTTATTCAATGTACCATCTGAAAATAAAAATTTGACTTGACTGCAAGAGTGAAAAGCCTTTCATGCCCCATCTTTCTGAAAACTCCCTCACCAGCATATTCAGTAATTTAAAATTGGCATTTGAAATTTTAATGGGTCTCTATCACAGTCCCATAGGGCATTTGTTATAGTTACATTAAAGCTAATGAGTTTTTATATTTATTTTATTTCTATTGCATTGCGAAGTTTCTTGTGGGGTGTATTTCTCTCTCTTTTTTTTTGGGGGGGGGGGTGACACGTTTTTAAATGTTTTTTTTTTTGCTTCTTCTCCATCGTCTAATATCACTAGAAGTGAACAGACGTAAAATTGACAATGATGACGACGACTACAACAACACACACACACGATAGTAAACTTAATTATGGAATTAAAGAATGAAAACACACACACACACACCAGTCTAATATCAGTTATAGTCAAAATACATTAAACTGAAGAACAAAGAAGGACCACACAACACCACACACACATACACAGCACTCACATGAAAGAGTTCTGACTGTCCTCCTTCTAGCCTGTGCCGTCTCTATACACCACCCCTGAAACAGGCAAAAAAGTTCATGAAACCAAAACATACACTATGTTGCAGCATAATTATAATCTACCCACTCCCATTAGTCCTCCTCCTCTCCCTCTCCCCCCTCCCTACCTACCTCCCACCCCACCTGCCCCCCCACCCCCCACCATCCTCTCCTGTCCTAAATGCTCAGCTGCCGAATTATCTTTTCTGATGGTTTTAGTCGCTTGATGCACTAGTCATTTCAATACAAGGCAAATAGGTTTGGGTTTGTTTGTCTTTAAAAAAAAAAAAATAGTACACTAGTGTACAAGTATGCAAATTTATGCATAATGTGGTGGTGGGGGGGGGGGGGGGGGTTACAGCTGAAGTAAAGACTATACGGAATTGTTCTTCTAGCAACGTTTCTTTTTAAAATGATTTTTAAAAATTAAAGAATGTCTACACCCTTTTTAAATGACACAAACATATACTAGCCCCCCCCTCCCCCCCCCCCACTTCACTTGCTCCATGCCCAGTTTCTATTACGGTCTTATACAACTCTAAAATGATTATGCTGAATCTCTGAATCAACATTGTTACAAAAATGGACATTTACACCAACAATGTAGGAAGCATATTAATGCCACTTATACGCTAACACTATCACATTCATTGCATCCTTAAGTCAACATACTTATGGGGCACAAATTACTATCAACTGCTCTCAAATAGAAACTAGGATACCGTTCATTCTAAGCTGAAAACAAAAAAAGACAGGTCCATGGCGCCAGCTTTCCGGCACCACACAAAAAAGGACTGTATGTAACAGTATAACAAGGGCTGGATGCACTAGGAATCTTAGTAAGGGCCCCTACTCTGTGAGCAGAAGCCAGCTACAGTGATATATTTAGTGTATATTTTTCTTTTATATCAAGGATAATGGAATAAGCATTCGTGTGCTTTTTTGACATCCAGTCCCCGTGTGTATGCAGTTTGTAAATTTTGTCCTCTGTTCCCACCGGCACACAATGGCCTACTCTTATGAAAAGCAGAACAGGATTTAACATGTACACAAGATGTTCTGCATGCGTTCGCACATGGGGCCTTGGTTTATAGTCTCATCCGAATGACTTTTGGGGAGAGTGGAGTCAGCACTGATGTTAACTCCAGGGGAAAAATCCCCTTGAATGGGATTCAAACCCCGGTCGTCAAATTGCGAGCGCAAAGTTTTGACCACTAGGCTTTCCCATTCTCATATGTTAACAGGGAGAAGAAGACAGCTAGGGTGGTTTGGTCATATACTGAGATCAGACTGTACTAACAGGGATTGTGGGGGAAACAAGAGAGAACAATCCTCAAAGAAAAGTGGGCCGAAGGGATGATAATCTACAATCAACGCCAGTCCAGGCTTTTGGGCAGCTAGCAATGGAGGGAGAAATTGGCAAAAAGAATTTGTTGTTGTTGTGCCCCAGACCATCTGCTTTTGGTCACCATCAAATCTGAAACAAAAATCAAACAATTTATGTTAGAAGTAAAATCATGCACACACAATAGATATCAGTTTAGCATCACAATCCTCCTCTCCTGCTCTCTGTATGCTGTTCAACACATTACAGAAGAACACACACTATCATGTAATACCACGGATGAAACAGATCTGCAAAACCAGGGTTTGAACAGCAGTCTAGAAAAAGTTGTAAACATCCAGGAGACTGTTGGATGAGGTCCTTTTTTTTTTTTTTAAATTATTTTTTGTGTGCTGAGGTTTTTTTTTCAAAGGTATGTATATCTCCCTTACAAAGCAGGTAAAATTCATCATCTGATCCACAGGAAAGAGTTAGTTGAATATACTCTCAAGTAATGTGCCATGAGTCTTGTGAATCACTTTGATGTTTTATGCTAATCTACACACTGTTTAGAAGGAGAACAGAATGCTACAGCACCGGGCAGAGTTCAACTTTTGGAATGTTTTTAAAAAATCTTGTGTTCTTGTACAACACAAATAGGTTTACAGTCAATGGGAAGAGCGAACAGAAATATTAACCTGCATAGAAAAATGATTGACTTCAGTATCTGCATAGTTTCTTTTGGATAGATTACTGTATTTTAATCTATTTGTGTGAGTGTGTGTGTGTGAGAGTGTGTGTGTGTTGGTGTGTGTGTGTGTGTGTGTGTGTGTGTGTGTGTGTGTGTGTGTGTGTGTGTGTGGTGTGTGTGTGTGAGATGTAGAGGAGGAGGAGAGAGAGAGAGAGAGAGAGAGAGAGAGAGAGAGAGAGAGAGAGAGAGAGAGAGAGAGAGAGAGAACAGGTATTATAATGCATTGTTTATGCGGTATGAATGCCTATTTTTTTATGTTTAGAACAGGATGTTTTAAAAGTGATGCTGCTTTTAAACTAAGTTATCCTATAAAAATCAACCTAACTTTATCAGAAAGTTTTACTTTCCTCCCCCTATCCTAGTGCAATACCAAAACAAATACTTTATTATCTCAAAAATACAAATTCATCCCCATCCTCAGTCTTTCTCCATCCAAACTTTCTTACACCCTTCACCCCCTACTACCCTTCTCCTAGCATCCTTTTCCATTACATTCTGACACCCCACATCCTACCTATCCTAGCAGCAGTCTGACTGTGTTATTTCATCGTTATATTGCTGAGTAAGAATGTGGCTTCCTTAATTGTCAGCAAAAATAGTCAAATAAGCAAATACCTAACTATGAAGGAGCCCAAGAGCTCTCAGTAAGGAAAAGAAAATTCTGTTCATTATGATCATTTTTAATTTTTCATTTTGGTGCATTTAAAATTTATCATTACTGTTTACATACTTTTTTTGTTTGTTTTTTAAGAGCATGATGTAAAGAAACTTGTGCTTATCTGTTTACTCTTGATAGACAAAATTCAATTTGATTCAACCCAAAAGGAAAAAATGTTTAGCCATTGTGTCACCACATACCATGTTATCCACCTGTCCTTTGTGTCCACACTGGGGCCAGGGTTAGAGTTGAGGTTAGAGTTAGGGTTAGAGTTAATAGCAAGTAAGGGCTGTATGTCAGCTGGTTGGTTTGAATGTTAGAATGCATGTGGACACAACAGCACACAGACAAATGGTATGTAGCTATAGACAATGGTATATAATTTCAGTCCATGCTAATACCCCCACCTACCACAAAGGCCATACATACTGGCAATAATATGGAGCTTTAAATCAGAATCACCAGTCCTATCAACAGCTAAGGCTATGCATTGGACTTTGGTGTCCACAAATTTCTAGTTTTGTTTTTATCAAATTGCATGCCTAATTTTTTTTTAAAAACATGTCGCATCCATGTAAAAAAAAAAAGAAAAAGAAAAGTCCAAAATAAATCATGACCAAAAAAATCTCCCAGTCCTTTTGCTATCCCCACTGCTCTCAATGTGCATTGTACCACTCCTGAACATCTCTTTCCCATCCTTGCCTTTCTTTCCAACCTGATGTCTCCAACCCACACTATCCCCCTCACACACACACACACACACACACACATACTCGCACACAACATCTCATAAAAAAAATCATACACCACTATTATTTTGTAAAATATGACATCTGTAAATTTTAGACCTCATACTCAAAATCAGAATGCGGCTACCTTAAACTTTTTCCTATGGGTTGCCCACTACAGACTAACCAACTATCTACTAGCCCTTCACTCCATATTAACCACTACTGAGCTCTAGCCAAAGAACAGGGGTGGGGGAGGAGGGGGTCCTTATCTATGCTTGATGTCTAGAGCAATAACTGCTCAAGTCTTCTTCTTCTTTCGTTCGCTCTACACTGTCAGATGTGTCTGGGAAAAATAAAGGGAAGTCCTTTCCAGCTCCTCTTATGGGCCGTACAGCTTGGTCTGTAGGGTTACCTCCGTCGGCCACACTTTCTTCCTCAGGTCGCTGAATTGTGTACACCTTTGAAGAATGTGCTCACCTGTCTGGTTTTCTTTACCACAGGCACACAGGGGAGAAGGAGCAAGTTTCAGTTTTATGGACATATGGTGGTTTAGCCTGTTGTGCCCAGTACGGAGTCTTAGAATTGTGACTTGATCTTCTCTTTTGAGGTGGTGGTAGTCATCCTTCTCTACTCTAGGTCGGGCCATAGATTTGATGATTGTCTTCTTTTCATGGAAGGTAAGGCTACTTTCACACTGTTCTTTCTGTGCCCCCTGTTTTGCAAGTCCACTGCTCTAGTGAGATGCATGCCATCTGACAATTATGAAAACTGAATAAATCTTTCTGAGTTCCTGGCTGCTCCATGTGCCAATGCATGCAGTCTACAGTGTGGTTGGTGATTACATTTGTTTGGGTTTTTTTCACTGCTCTGGTGTTAAACACCATTACTTATTATTATCATCATTATTATGGTATTTTGCTTTATTTTACGTTTCTATTTTGCTTTATCTTAAGATTCAGCGTTTCATTTTGAGCTGGCAGCAGCTTTAGAACAGCACCAATGAGTTAATGTTCCTGCATGGTTGAAGGATGTTCCTTTCCCTCATGCCTCACACATTAAAAAAAAATTGTTGAAAATTGTTTGAGACTTATTTCTATTCGCTATAAAGCAATCCGCTCACCCTGGAAGAGAGCAACATAGCACACATATGTCTTACCATATTCAGAAAATTAATGGACGCTTGAAACTTTGGGAGGGTGGGGCGGGTAGCTTAGTTTGGAGTTTGTTTTTGTTGTTTTTCTCAACAGACCTTTTGTATGCACCAAAAGATGACAGAAACACTGCATACCATACACACAACTCCGTTGATGAGCAGAGTAACCAAATATCCAGAGTGGCAACAAAACCACATTGACATGCCCTGAGGCAGAAGACTGGGTGGCAACGCCTTCAGATAAAGCAATTTCCACCACAACCCTTGAGAAAGACCCCTGGTCTGAGATCAACAGCAGTTCACACATCACAGCAAAACCTGCAGGTCCTGACAGTCACCATTCCAGTAAATATGAGAGTGATAAAACTAGACGAAGAAAAAAATCCTGAGAGAAGTGACCACTGGTCACCATTCCATGAAGTGACGAAGGTGTAACCTACATAAATTTCTCTTTAAAAATAAAATTACAAAGTGTTGTCTAATATTTTACTCTAGCAACTTCTTTTCCTGCTCATTTTAACTTCTTAGTTTCTCTTATCAACTTTCGAACAAGCTCATCCCCACTTTCTGATTTCCTTAATTATTTCATCAAGTTTCAAGCTTTGTTAGCCTAACAATCAATGTATCCATTGTTCCCTGCAAGATTATATCATGGCTCAGCAAAACCCCATTCCCACCCGCAAACAAAATTTACAAAACTGCACACAGAGGGACTGGATGCAAAAAAATCCCATCAGTGCTTAATGCATTATCCGTGATATAAAAGAATGAATAAATGAATAAATAAAATAAATAAAACAAATGCAATGTTGCCTGAGGGCAACCTAACAAAATTTTAGCAGAGCACTGTGCTGATAGGGTCTCCCTGAAAACAACAGCAGCCTTATTTTCACAAAGAAAAACCTGTGATGCCAAAAAGGTGTAACACATCTATATAGGGTGATTAACACTTCGATATAAGGTATCTGCCATATGGAATACTCTATTGTATGACATGTTATAACAATTCTGAAGTAAGAGTGGTGTGTGTGTGTTGTGTGTGTGTGTGTGTGTGTGTGTGTGTGTGTGTGTGTGTGTGTGTGCGTGCGCGCGCCATGTGTATGCATGAGTGTGTGTGTTTGTGTGTATATGTGTGTGTGCGCATGTGTGTGTGTGTGTGGATGTGTGTGATGTGTGTGTGTGTGTGTGTGTGTGTGTGTGTGCACGCCAGTGCCAGAACACTTGCATGTAGCAACACATAATGGATGGATATGACTGATAATGAATGTTCTTCGTTTAAAAGTACAGGAAACAGTTTGCCTAAAACTGTGATACCAATCTGTGCTGTTTTATGTGCTACATGTTTAGTTACTTGTTTTTAGCTAAACTTGTAACCCACATGAATTTCTCTCTCTCTTTAAAAAAATAAAATAATAAAAAAAAGTTTGCATTCATATCACTACTTTGTATCTGAAAACCAGCCCTGAACTAAAAACAATGATAGTAAAGTCATGGTATACAGTTGCAATAAACAAAACATCCACAAAAAAACACAGCCATTTTTCCACATATAATGTGCGCTTTCAACATTTTCTTTCTTTTAAATGAAAACTACTTTTATGGTTTCTTTTTTTTTTGTGGCTGCTTTGAAAGTGATGCCAATGTAAATTATTTTTAAAAAGTAAAACCCAAAGTGGAAATCATTTTTGTTTCAGAGGCATCACTTTCAAAAACAATATTAGTGTATTGTATATAAAAAAAAAATTCATTTTTAAATAGTGTATTGTATATACCCTACATAGATCCACAACCTACAAATCTCTCAGCATGGTTAAGCAAGGTGTCAACACAGCTTTCCAGCCCAATAATCTTAACCAATGGGAACTTCACTTACTCCATGCCAGCTCAATGACAACATTTTTGTGTGTGTTGTTAGTTGGTTGGTTGTTTTCCACAGCTGAACACTACATCAGCAGTAATGTTATTGATATCAGTGAATGGTACTGGAGAGCAACTTAAACACATAATGTGCCAAACCATCACATCATATTAATAACACAATGACAAAATATTCTACATCTGTTACAAAATATCAACAAAACCATCATAATCACGATTGAAAATTTTCAAAAATATTCCAAAGCATAAATGATTTAAAAGAAGAAAAAAAAGAGAAGAAAATCACAAAAAACCTCCTAAACAAGTACTGAACTAGAGTCCAAAAATAACATTATGAAAAACAAGCCAAACATACAAAACCCAATGACCCCCCCCCCCCCCCCCCCGCCTTCACAACTTTTTCCCCCATTTCTTTTTCTGAAGGAACGGGGTCTTTTTGTCTTTTTTTTTTTTTTTTTTTTTTTTTTTTAAAATCTTTTGTTCTTTTTCCTTCCTTTTTTTTTGGAAGGGGGTGTTCAATTTTTGGTGTTTTTTTTCTTTGGTTTTCTCTCTTTTTTTTTTGTATCTTGTTTCTTTTTTTCAGTTTTGTTCTTTTTCATTTTCTTTTCTTTTTTTACTTTTTTTTTTTTAGGAATGGACATGGGATGCAAACTGAATTGCACACATGCACCCTACTTCTTCCATCTTCACAACAAAGTAAATACATTAATCACCAGCATGTTCCAAAATCACAATTCAATAACAATGCACATACAATCACAAAAAAAGAAAAAAATCAAAACCAACTGTTTTTTCTTTCTCTTAGATCCAGCATATAGTCATTTCCATCATGTGTTCACATCTCAATGCAACATCCATTCAACACAACTTTTCCCCATTTTCCCTCTTTTTCTGAAGGAACGGGGTCTTTTTGTCTCTTTTTTTGTTTTTTGTTTTAATCTTTTGTTCTTTTTCCTTCCTTTTTTTTGGAAGGGGGTGTTCAATTTTTGGTGTTTTTTTTCTTTGGTTTTCTCTCTTTTTTTTTTGTATCTTGTTTCTTTTTTTCAGTTTTGTTCTTTTTCATTTTCTTTCTTTTTTTACTTTTTTTTTTTAGGAATGGACATGGGATGCAAACTGAATTGCACACATGCACCCTACTTCTTCCATCTTCACAACAAAGTAAATACATTAATCACCAGCATGTTCCAAAATCACAATTCAATAACAATGCACATACAATCACAAAAAAAGAAAAAAATCAAAACCAACTGTTTTTTTCTTTCTCTTAGATCCAGCATATAGTCATTTCCATCATGTGTTTCACATCTCATTCAACATCCTCACTTCAAAAACAATAGGAATGGGATGCACCACTTGCCAGATGTCTGAAAACAAAATCCTGTCTCCTTTTCAACTGCCATGTGACAAATGCCATTTCTACCATTTTTATTTCCCTCATTTTCAAAATAAGAAAAAACATATAATAATGAGAGTGTACAAAGCACTTGTCTTGCAAGAACTTTTCTAAGTCTTGTACATTCATAATGAGAAAAAGTCACTAAAAACATCAAATACCATCATTATGCACACATACACATGTATGAATGAAAGCATACCCACACTTATGAGCACACACAACGCATAAATATTAACACATATGCACCAAGGCACCTCATCTTCCCTCCCCCCCCCACTTCTCAAGTCTTTCCCATAACACACACACACACACACAAAGCATATGAAGGCTTACATACACATCCCCCTTACCACCCCCACCCCCCTCCCCAACACCAGTCACTAAAAAGTATATGCTATATAGACACACCCACGCCCATACCCATGCATGAAAGCATATCCAACCTATCAACACATGTGCACATACACACACACCGAGAATGTAGACACACAAACCCAACACTCCACCCTTCTTGCCCTCTCTCTCTCTCTCTCCTACCCACCCACCACACACACACACACACACACACACACCACCACAACGTGCACACACACACACACAAACGGCACACACACAAACGTGCACACACACAAACGCACACACACACACAAATACACACTGCTAGAAACATGCCAATTATCAACATAATTAAGAAATCTTTCAAACTGACCTTTATGTTTAAGACCCAAACTCTCATTTTAGCCCAAAAACATAAGAGACGGAGTAACAACATCTAACATAAGCATGTCTTTCTTTGTTTTCTTTTTGCCAAGGGTATGCAAACTGAATTATGTTTATACACCCTGTTTCATCTTCACAACAAAGTAAATACATCAATCATCGACAAGTTTCAAAATCACATTTCAATCATATAACACTTACAATGGAAAATAAAGAAAAAGCAGGGGTAAAAAAGCAAAATCATTGGTGATTTCTTTCTCTTGAATTTCACAGAATGCAATTTCTATTATGTCTGTTTCACATCACATTCAACATCCTTACTTTGAATAAAAGCAACAAGAATGGGATTAACCACTTGCCAGGTGTTTGAACAAAAAATTTATTTTTTTTTTAAACCTCTATAATTATATATGCCACACACACACTTTTCTTTACACATGCATAAAAGTATACCCACACTTATGTGTACACACACACACACAAATATGAATGTAGTCTTGTAGACACATGCACTCAAGCACCCATCTAAACCCCTATTCTTCCCTCCCATCACACACACACACATGTATGCACATGCACGCATGCACACAACACACACGTATGAATGCACACACACAACACACACATGCCAGACACTGGCCTACCCTTCCCTCTACAACATAAATACATGAAAGCATAAATGTAGTCACACGTGCAAGCAACCATATTTCAAATCCCCCCCCCCCCTACCACACACAAACATACACAAAAGTATCAATATAGGCAAACATGCATACACCTAATTCCCAGTACAACCCCCACACACTTTTGGATCGTGCAATATACAATAATCGACATAAACCGGGTATCTCACAATCACATACTGATCAACAGATTAACAAGCTCATCTCTCTTACACAAAAATGAGTTGAATAACAAAAAAATTGTAACATAAATTTTTTTCCTTTTTCTTTAAACAAAAGGGAGTATGCTAAGTGAATCGTGCTTTTTGCACTCTTATTAGTCTTCACAACAAGGTAAATACAACAGTCATCAGCATGTTAAAAATCATATTTCAATCACATAGTACTTACAGCAACAAGAAGAAGTAAAATAAAAAAAAAAAGTGAAAAATGCAAAACCTACTGTTTTCTCTTTTCCACTGGATCCAGCACACAGTCATTTCCATCATGTGTTTCACATCTCATTCAACATCCTCACTTAAAAAACAATAGGAATGGGATGCACCACTTGCCAGATGTCTGAAAACAAAGTCCTGTCTCCTTTTCATCTGCCATGTGATCAATGCCGTTTCTATCATTTTTATTTCCCCCGTTTTTAAAAGAAATGAAAAAAAAATGATGAGAGTATATACAGCACCTCTCTTGTAAGAGCTTTTAAAATTTTGTACGTCACACTGAGAAAAAAAGGCACTAAAAATACCACATGCCACATATACATACACATGCAAGAAAGCTTATCCACACTTATGAAAATAAAAAATATATATTAATATAATTATATATAAATATATATATTTTTTAAATGTATCCACACTTACGTGGGCATGTGCACTTTTGCCCACACACAAACACACATGTATACACGCATAAACCCAAGCATCCACCCTGCCACCCCCCCAAAAAAACCCAGCCCAGCACACACAAGAATGAAGAATAGCACACACATATATCTCCTTTACTTACCCCCCCCCCCCCCCCTCACCAACACAATCCTCCCCCCCCCCCCCCCCCCCCCCCCCACACACACATCCAAGCATCCATACCCTACTCCTGTACCACTCATATTTCACTCTCTCTACCCCACACATGCAAGCACCCATAGATGACTGTCTCTGTCTTAACCCCCCCCCCCCCCCACACACACACACACCCATATCTCACTCTCTCTAGCCCCAACCCCCACACATGCAAGCATCCATTTCTCAACTCTCTCTACCCCTTCTCCAACACACATGCAAGCACCCATATCTCACTCTCTCTTCTCCCCCCCCCCCCCCCCCCCAACACAAATTCATACAAGCACCCACATCTCACTCTCTCAACCCCCCCCCCCCCCCCAAACACACCCATGCAAGCAGCCATATCTCACTCAACTCCCCCCCCCCCCCCCCCCCCCCCAAACAAAACCCAACAACATGTATACTTGTACACAAAAGCATTAATATACAGGCACATATGCATACACCCTACTCCCACTCCCTCACACACACACACACACACACACACAAAGCATAACTGTAGCACCCCCACACCCATTACATACTCATACACACAGAAACATACAATAATCAGCATAATCCACACATCACACATACTGATCTTTAGATTTAAAAACTCATAGTATGTGCTCTCTCCAAGATATTACATGTTTTAAAATAAAACAGACATCATAGTAACAAAGAAAACATATATAACAAAGCAAATACAACCAAATACCTGTTTTTTTGGTTTTCGTTTCTTTTCTAATGAGTATGTGCATTATACACACCCTCTCTCTGCCATCTTTACAACAAAGTAAATATATTAACCACCAGGTTTGTTGTTTTTTCCAAAATCATGTTTCATTCAAACAATATATAAAACAATTGAAAAAAAAGAGGGGGGAGGGGAGGGATGCGAAAACAATTGCATTTTCTTTCTCTTGGATCCAGAACATAGTCATTTCCATCATGTGTTTCACATCTCATTCAACATCCTCACTTCAAAAACAAGAGGAATGGGATGCACCACTTGCCAGATGTCTGAAAACAAAATCCTGTCTCCTTTTCATCTGTCACGTGATCAATGCCATTTCTATCATTTTTATTTTACTTATTTTTAAAAGAAATGAAAAAAATGATGAGAGTTTATACAGCACTCTCTTGTAAGAGCTTTTTAAATTTTGTACAGTCACACTGAGAAAAAAAAAGTCACTAAAAATACTACATGCCACACATGCATGAAAGCTTATCCACACTGATGTGGGCATGTGCACTTATGCCCACACACAAACACATGTAAACACCCATAAACCCAAGCATCCACCCTACCTCATCCCCCTAACCAACCCAGCACACATAAGCATAAAAATAGCATACACACATCTCCTTTAATCTCCACCCCCCCCCCCAAAAAAAAACACCTTACCCTTTCTTTCCATCCCCCCCCCCCCCCCCCCCCCACACACACACACAAGTATGGATACAGGCACCCATATTTCATTCTAGGCCCCCCCCCCCCGTCCACACATGCAAGCACTCATATCTCACTCTCTCTACCCCTTTTCTCTCTACCCCCCCCCCCCCCCCCCAACACATATATGCAAGCACCCATATCTCACACTCTCTATCCCCCTCCCCAACACATACATGCAAGCACCCATCTCTCTCTCTCAACCCTCTCTCCCCAACACATACATGCAAGCACCCATCTCTCTCTCTCTCTCAACCCTCTCTCCCCAACACATACATGCAAGCACCCATATCTCTCTCTCTCTCAACCCTCTCTCCCAACACATACATGCAAGCACCCATCTCTCTCTCTCTCTACCCTCTCTCCCCAACACATACATGCAAGCACCCATCTCTCTCTCTCTCAACCCTCTCTCCCCAACACATACATGCAAGCACCCATCTCTCTCTCTCTCTACCCTCTCTCCCCAACACATACATGCAAGCACCCATCTCTCTCTCTCTCAACCCTCTCTCCCCAACACATACATGCAAGCACCCATCTCTCTCTCTCTCTACCCTCTCTCCCCAACACATACATGCAAGCACCCATCTCTCTCTCTACCCTCTCTCCCCAACACATACATGCAAGCACCCATCTCTCTCTCTCTCAACCCTCTCTCCCCAACACATACATGCAAGCACCCATATCTCTCTCTCTACCCTCTCTCCCCAACACATACATGCAAGCACCCATATCTCACTCTCTACCCCACCCCCATATATGCATACACCCATCTCTCTCTCTCTCTCTTTACCACTCTCTCTTTGAGTTCTTGAGTTCTCTTTACCGCACTCCCCAACACATACATGCAAGCATCCATCTCACTCTCTCTCTCTACTCCCCCCCCCCCCCTTCTCAACACACATGCAAGCACCCATATCTCACTCTCTCTCTACCCCCCTCCCCCCCAAACACACATGCAGGCATGCACATCTCACTCTCTCCCCCCCCCCTCCCAACACATGCACCCAAGCACCCATTTCTCAATCCACCTGTCCTCCTCTACCCCCCCCCCCCCCCAAAACCCAACACATGTATGTACACAAAAGCATAAATACACAGGCACACATGCATACACTCTGCTCCCTCTCCACACACACACACAGAGCATAAATGTAGCACCCCCACCCCCATTACATACATATACTCATACACACAGAACATGCAACAATCAGCATAATCCACACATCTCACATACTGATCTTTAGATTGAAGAACTCATATCTCTTAAAATAAAACACGTCATTTAACAAAAAAAAAATTGATATAAAGAAAATCCAACTAAGCACCCGTTATTCTTTTCTTTTCTAACAGGTATTGTGCATTATACGCAACCTCTCTCTGCCATCTTCACAACAAAGTAATTTATATATATATATACAATATATTCATCACCAGGGTTTTTTTTCCCCAAATCATCTTTTGATCACACAGCACAATACATAAACATTTGAAAAAAAAAAAAGGGGGGGGGGGGGGGGGGGGGAGGGATAACAAACGAATTGCATTTCTTTCCCTTAGATCCAGCACATAGTCATTTCCATCTCATTCAACATCCTCACTTCAAAAACAATAGGAATGGGATGCACCACTTGCCAGATGTCTGAAAACAAAATCCTGTCTCCTTTTCATCTGGCATGTGATCAATGCCATCTCTATCATTTTTATTTCACTTATTTTCAAAAGAAATGAAAAAAAAAATGATGAGAGTTTATACAGCACCTCTCTTGCAAGAGCTTCCTAAATTTTGTAGTCACACCGAGAAAAAAAGGTACTAAAAATACCACATGCCACACATAGATACACATGCAAGAAAGCTTATCCACACTGATGTGGGCATGTGCACTTGTGAACACACACAAAACACATGTAAACATGCATAAACCCAAGCATCCACCCTGCCACCTCCCACCCACCCCCAGTACACACAAGCATGAAGGATAGCATACACACATAATTACTCCACCCCCCCCCTGCCCACCCCAAACACAATCTTACCCTTTTTTCCACCCCCGCCCCCCAACACACACACACAAGTATGGATAAAGACACACATGCAAGCATCCATACCTGACTCCCTCTGTGCCATCCTCCTGAAATGCAAGCACCCATATTTCACTCTCACTATCCCGCCATCCCCCCCCCTCCCCCCTCACAGACACACATGCAAGCACCCATATCTCACTCTCACTACCCCCCCCCCCCCCCCCCCCCCACACACACACACATGCAAGCACCCATATCTCACTCTCTCTGTCCTACCCCCGCACATGCACGTACCCATATTTCACCTCTCTCACCCTAACCTCCACACATGCAAGCACCCATACTCACTCTCATCCCTCCCCCATCAGACCATATCTACTCCCTCCCCCCCCACCAAACACATAGTACAAGCACCCATATCTCTCTCTCCCACCCCTCTCTCCCCCAACACATACATGCAAGCACCCATTCTCCTCCCCCCCCCCCCCCTCCACCAACACACAACATGCAAGCACCCATTCTTTCTCCCCCCCCCCCCCTCTCCCCAACACCATGCAACACCATACTCACTCTCTCTCTTACCCCCCCCACCCCCAACCACACACACACACAAGCAGCACCCATATCTCACTCCATCTGCCCCCCTAAAAAAGACATATACACAAAACCATAAAATAGCAACACACATGCATACACCCTACTCCCTCACACACACATATACACACAAAGTATAAAGGTAGCACTCCCCCCCCCTCCCCCCAACTACACATATATACTCACACAACACAGAAACATAGCGCAATCAGCATAAGCCACACATCTCATATACTGATCATTAAATTTAAGATCTCATTTCTCTTTTAAAATAAAACAGGCATCATAGTAACAAAGAAAATTTATATACAACAAAGAAAACATCACTTGTTTTTCTTTTCTTTTCTAACAGGTATTGTGCATTACACCCACCCTCTCTCTACCATCTTCACAACAAAGTAGATACATTAATCACCAGTTGTTTTTTGTCCAAAATCATGTTTCAATCACACAATACATTAAAAAAAAATTCAAAAACACAAAAGGGGGGAAGGGGAGCGAAGGAATGCCAAACCAATTGTTTTCTTTCTCTTGGATCCAGCACATAGTCATCTCCATCACGTGTTTCACATCTCTGTCAACATCCTCACTTCAAAAACAATAGGAATGGGATGCACCACTTGCCAGATGTCTGAAAACAAAATCCTGTCTCCTTTTCATCTGGCATGTGATCAATGCCATCTCTATCATTTTTGTTTCCCTCATTTTCAAAATAATGAAATTCAACAATAAGAATCCAAAGGTCATGTTTAGTCACACTCACAGTGAGGGAAAAAAAATGGCACTAAAAATTATGATGTGCCGTATAAACATACACATGCATGAAAGCGCACACATGTCTATGTGCACACACACAAAGCATGAATACAGACACTCATGCACTCAAGTCCCCACCTTGCCCTCCCCCCCCCCTGCCCCCCAACTGTGCTCTTTTACAGATATCTTGCAAGAGCTTCAAGTCTTGTACAGAACAGACACATTTTTTAAAAAAATCACTAAACATACATACCACTCACACACATACATGCATGAAAGCATACTCAACACCTATGAGCACACACAAGAGCATGTGTGTGCATGCACACACACACAGTCACACACACACAGTGACAAAAACACACACACGCCACACACACACACACATGCCACCCACACGCACGCGCACACACACACACACCATGATTGTCGACTCACATAAACCCTAGCATCCCCCCTGCCCCCATTCTCACCTCCCCCAACACACATATCACACACACACACATATCACACACACGCTTATTTCATCCATAACGATTTTTTTTATAAGTTGCTTTTCTCTATTATTAGAAAATAAAAATGCAACCTCTGCTAGGATCTCAATTCTGACCATTTAAAACACAATACCCCAAGCAACAAACACACATCATGTAAAACTTGTATCACCGTAGGTTTCAATTCTACACACTCCCAACTTTAAAATCTTTGGCATGGACATGCACACGCACACACACACATTCATTCATTCATTCTCTCTCTCTCTCTGTACTTGCAGAATTGGAAATGTAAAATGGATGGAAATGTTTTCCGCTGTGATGTTTATCTCCCCCCTGCCTTAATCATGTTTTGTATAGTGGCCTAAGGCCGATGTACAATAAAACCTTTCAGTGTTCAGTGTTCTCTCTCTCTCTCTCGCTCTCAGCTTGGGAAAATTATGCAAGCTGATTATATGTTGTTTGAAAAAGAATGCTTAAGTTTGATCGAATATTCAATGACTTGATAATTTTTTTCTTGTCACTGATATTCGACTTGCATAATTTTTCCAAGTGGCCAAGGATATGTTTCACAACCCACATACACAAATATACATACATAGTCACTTTTCTCCTCAGCTCATTGCATAATACATATTACACATAAACATACACACATGTTCACTGAGATATAATGTACAGAATCACTTCTCCCTCACCTCATTGCATAATACATATCACAAATAAACATTATACATGTACACCAAGATATAAAGTATGTACATAGTCACTTCTCCCCTCACCTCATTGTATAATACATATCACAAATAAACATTATACATGTACAGAGATATTAAGTATGTACTTAGTCACTTCTCCCCTCATTGCATAATACATATCACAAATAAACATACATGTACACCGAGATATTAGGTTTGTACTTCGTCACTTCTCCCCTTACCTCATTGTATAATACATATCAGTTATCACACATAAACATACATGTACACTGAGATTATACATTATATAATACAAAGTATGTACTTAGTCACTTTTCCCCTCACCTCATTGTATAATACATATCAGTTATCACACATAAACATACATGTACACCGAGATTATACATTATATAATACAAAGTATGTACTTAGTCACTTCTCCCCTCACCTCATTGTATAATACATATCAGTTATCACACATAAACATACATGTACACTGAGATTATATATTATATAATACAAAGTATGTACTTAGTCACTTTCCCTTCCCCTGATGTTCCCCTCTTCTTTCTCACTTTGCCTTTTCTCAATCTGACATATGTATATCAAAGTTAACACTTCTTTTACTTTTTTTTCCCTTGTAACCTTTCCTTTTTATTAAAATAACAAAACCCCTTAAACTGAAGTACCCCAAACAGGCTCTAATCTCCAACAATAATGCACATACACACACACACAGACACACACACACACCACCTCATATCAAACAGAACAGATGACAATATTTACAAAACTGCATACACATGGGGACCGGATGAAAAAAAGCACATGATTGCTTATTCTGTTATCCTCGATATAAAAGAATAAATAAATAAATAAACTTCTCCTTAAATCCTAACCGGTCACGGTTTGGGCAATTTTGCTTCTCTCCTTCCTGATCTTATATTTCCTCTGTTAAAAAAACAAAAACAACATAGAACAAAAAAAAACAACAAGAAAATGCAACACTTATTTACATAACAAAAGGCTGTGTAAGTTTTACTAAAATGTACATAAATTGAAGAGGAAGGGGGGGAGGGAGGGGGAGAGAGAGAGAGAGAGAGAGAGAGAGAGAGAGAGAGAGAGAGGAGAGAGAGAGAGAGAGAGAGAGAGAGAGAGAGAGAGAGAGAGAGAGAGAGAGAGAGACAGACAGACAGACAGACAGACAGACAGGACAGACAAAGACAGAGACAGAGATGCTACCACCTGCTGATCTTGATTAAGCATCAATGCTGTTCATGCTCTCTCTGAACCAATATTAAGTATACATTATGTATACTATGAATAAACAAGGTATGATACACAATACCCAAATAATTGTCATCTGCATTCAGACAGATTTTTACGAGTAATAATGAAACTGTTGTTTTGGTTGTTGCTGTTTTTTATCATCTTGAAACAAACATAAGAATTTTTATCAAGCACTCTACATATATAAACTTTTCAACATCCCAAGGTATTTTAAAGTGTGTTTATGCACATACACATTTTATGTTTACCTGTGATAATAAAAAAAACAACTGCACTTTCATGTACAGTATCTTACAGTTTTGTTTGTTTTGGGGGGGGGGGGGCAGTTTGTTGGGGTTTTTTTTTGGGGGGTGCGGTGGGTTGTTGGAGGGGAACAGGGGGTTGTTGGGGGCGGGAGGGGGGTGTTATGTGGGGGGGGGGGGGGGGGGGTAGGGGGTATGTCAGGGGCTGTAACATATATTTTAACTGTTAACTTACGCCTTGTGGTAAGGTGTGGTATGGTATGGAAAACAATGAAAGTCTATGCTACAGTGAACAAATCAGTCTGACAAAGAACATTACCATTATGTTATAGTATCAAGGCATGGCAAGGCACAGCAAGGCATAGCACATCATGACATAACATAGCATAGCATGACATTGCATGAGGTTTCAATACATGATAAAAGTATTTTCAACTGCATCAGGGTACAACACAATACATTGTGAAACAATAACAATATATATATATATATATATATATATATATATATATATATATATATATATATTCAACTGCATCAGGATACAACACAGTACATTCTGAAACAATAAGATTTTAGAGAGAGAGAGAGAGAGAGAGAGAGAGAGAGAGAGAGAGAGAGAGAGAGAGAGAGGAGAGAGAGAGAGAGAGAGAGAGAGAGAGAGAGAGAGAGAGAGAGAGTGAGAGAGTGAGAGAGAGACAGAGAGAGACAGAGAGAGATGTATATATTCAACTGCAAAAGGGTATTTTCCCCTGCCCTCTGTGGAATTCAATCATGTCCCGTTGTCTTGTGGTGAGGTCAGAGGCCACCCGTATACCGCATCTCCTCAGGCTGTCCCTTAAGTCTCCATCACCCAGCACTGCCATCTTGTCCATCCATCGGTAGAACTGGACAAGGATGGGACGAGGGTCACTTGAGCGTGGTCTTTGCCTCCCAATTCGGAAAGCTCTGGTGATGTCTTTTTCACTCCATCCAGAGTACCGGCTATGGTCATTCAGCAGGTCCACGACAATTTGAGTGGTGGTGTATTCATCCTCCCACTGCTGTTCCTCCACATTCATGATCTTGACGCTGCAAGCTTTCTGGTTCTGTTCTATGGCTTCAAGACTTTTCTCTAGTTGATCCAGCCTGTCCATGATGCTTCCTTTGTCTTCTTTTATTTCTCTTAGCTCATCCCTGTTACAGATCACCATTTCCTCCAAACTGTTCATCTTTGAGAAGAACCGTGCAAAACTGTCCTCAAGGGAGCAAAATCTCTCATCCATAGTTGATTTAATGGCTGCAGAGTGAAGGGCAAAGCCCTGCTGCATCTGTGCCAAGCGCCAGAGAGTGAGAGAGAGACAGAGAGAGATGTATATATTCAACTGCAAAAGGGTATAGTGTTGTGCAGAGTGGTACAGTAACAAGATTCAGTATCACAGTGTCTTATGTGTCACAGCACTATGAAGTACAGCAATCTTTCCATTCAACATTGTAGTGTAGTGTAGTGTAGTGTAGTGTAGTGTAGTGTAGTGTAGTGTAGTGTAGTGATGTGGTGTGGTGTGGTGTGGTGGGTGTGATGTGTGGTGAGGTGTGGTGTGGTGGGATGCGTTGTGATGTGGTGAGGTGTGGTGTGGGTGGGTGGGTATGGCACTGCATGGTATGGTGTGGCATGGCATACAGTGTGATGTGGTGTGGTGTGGCGTGGCGTGGTGTGGTGAGGTGTGGCGTGGGTGGGTATGGTATTGCATATGGTGTGACATGGCACAGTGTGGTGTGGTGTGATGTGGCAGGGTGGGGTATGGTATGGCATGGTGTGGCATGGCATACAGTGTGATGTGGTGTGCTATGGTATGGTGTGGTGTGGTGTGGCATGGTGAGATGAGGCAGGGTGGTCTATGGCATGGCATGGTGTGGCAAGGCACAGTGTTATGTGGTAGGCTGTGCTACATGGTCAAGGGTATGGAATGGTCACTGATTTTGAACAGTGTGGTATGGTTTGGTGGTGCAGGATGTAGTGTGATACATGCTGGACTACATGGTGGTATAGAACATCACGGCAAATTTCTTATATGAAAATAAGGCTGCTCTCCCCATGTGACCCATTAAAAAAAAGTTCTTGTTTGATTTGTGTAAATATTGAAATTTTCAGCACAGACCAGCAAAGGAACAAACACTTGCTATGTTGAATTCTTTTAAAACATAAGCTATTCTGCATAAATTAAGGAACAGAACCTCGGTTTATCGTCTGAAAGGCTAGAACCCAGATTTTGTTCCCCAGAAAAATGGAAGTTGCAGTCTGCTTACAGACTGGATTTAAAAAATTCATCCAGCTCTTGCTTTCAACATGTAATCTCTGCACTATTTACATAATCTGCATTTAGAAAGACCCATTATTTAGGCACAAAACTGTCTCAATCTTCAGGTTATTGATATCACACACCACTTTTTATTTCAGGACAAATACGATCGTCTTTCCGTTTTTCCCTTTTGAACACAGAAAAATACTTTGAACATTCTCAATGAATAATCAGAAGTACAACAAAAAAAAATGTTTGTTGATGCAAAGGTAGACGCAATCAAGTTTATCATATAGAATTTGAACAGTTATAACTTTTACCTTTTGTGTCGGGTGAATTCTTTAAATATGGCGAAATTCATTTATTGCGACAGAAAGAACAGGCCAATTCTACTCCAACTCCAACGCGTTAAGCTTCAACTTACTGTGGGCTCAGTATGGTGTGCTAAAGTTTAAAGAGGCCTACCTTCCACGAAAAGAAGACAATCATCAAACCAATGACCCGACCTAGAGAAGAAAAAGATGACTACCACCATCTAAAAAGAAAAGAACAAGTCATCATTCTAAGACTCCGTACTAAGCACAACTGGCTAAATCACTATAATTATGTCCTCAAAGCTGAAACTTGTTCCTTCTCCCATGTGTGCCTTTGGTACAGAAAACCAGACTAGCAGGCACATCCTTCAGAGGTGCATGCTACGCAGTGTCCTGAGGAAGACGTGTGGCTGACAGAGGTAACCCTACAAACAAGCTGTGCGGCCCATGTCCATGAGAGGAGCTGGAAAGGACATTCCATTATTTTTCCAAGACACATCTGATAGTGTAAAGCGAACGAGAGAAGAAGACCAGATTAATGATTTCCCCATAATGTAGTTGTCTTCCACGGACTATAAACCCGTGTAGAGCATTCTACAACAATGGAGTTTTGCAACATACTTAAAGCCAGATTCTCAAAACAAAACCAAAAAAAAAAAGGTATAGCCCAGGTAGTGCTAACATATGATATCACACTGATTTACATGACTCAAGGAACAATACATTGGTGTGAAATTGTTAACTTTTCCCTGCAGATTTGGTGATGGATATTACATGCTTGTAAGAAAGTACATATAAAATTGTTTGAAAATTTGTATCTGTTTAGTAGTTATTGACATAATTTGAAAAAAAACAACAATGCAGAAGCATACATAGAAAACTGTAGATTGTAAAATTACACATCACAAAACTTCAATCAAACATACATAACTTAGTTTTATTAATAAATAAAAAATAATAGGTATATGCATGCCGACTTCTTTTGGGATATGGACGAAATTGTTCATCTCAGCAGAACTGACAGGTTCCTTTTACTGCATCGCCAATGAGTTAATGATAAAAACAAATCAACATTGATGTGCATCAAGTAAATATAATTTTCTGGACTCCATCAAAGTCACAAGTTACAGTTTCCGTTGGGGGGAAAATTATGATATGCTATGTTTGAAAATAGCCAAGGGACAACAAACCTTATCAGTAAAAATCCTTCTTGGAATGGGAAAATATCTATACATTTTAAAACATCCTTTACTTCTCTCTCTACACACACATACAAACACACACACATGCCATCCGTCTATCTCTCTCACTCACTCACTCACTCAATCTCTCTCTCCCTCTCTCTCTCTCTCACACACACACATACACACACACAGAGTTTTGTTGCTGCTGCATATAATTCATTAAAAAAAAAATTGCCCTCCTCTTTTGTCCATTTATGAGACTGTTTATTCATATACTTTTGACCTATTTGACACTCCTGCTCCTGAAAACACACACTCCTCCAATTCTGATACCAATAACGCTTTCATCAACCACCTACCTCTCAAATCTCCTGTGCAGTAGCCTACCTTTCATCCTTCCAACAAACTCAAGTTCTCTCACCCTTCTCAACACAGCATGTCACCAAAAGCTCGGCCGAAAGGGAGGAGAGGGAAGGGGGGGGGGGGGTGCCTGTCCTAATCCTGTAAAACATAAAACAACATTAGCAAAGCAGTCTACTAAGAATAACCTTATTATAAAAGGTAAATGTAAAGGTGTCCCATGGCCTGTGAGGTCATAGGGGAGTGAGACATAAGAGACCTCGGCTTCTCTAGGGGCCAGCATATTGAGGGTGGCGCCCATCTCCTCTCCCTTGCTGCTTTACCTTCCCTGACCCTGAAGAGGGCAGGTACCCATTTACAGCTGGGTGAACTGTACTGTAGCCAAGGCATGCAAACGGTCACCCATCCAATTGGCAACCATGCTCTACGCTGCTTAACTTGACTGGGAAAAGTTAGTGCTCTGACCACTGAGCTATCCTATCCCCATTTCCTCATTATACCAGTTTATATATATATACGAAAAAGATTTCCAGCATCATGTTCATTCTCACCCCTTTCAATTATATCCCAAATTGTCTCGCATTTCTTACATGCACCGCAGCATGCTTCCTGCATGCTGCCGGCTGGTGAGAATTTTTCATCACACTTTAAGCACAAACAAGTAGGCTACACACACACTAAGCCCTATATGCCTGACTTTCCCGCTGTAATAAGGATAAACCAGTGACCACACCATACTAATTTTGGCACCACACACCTCCCCATTTGCAATGAATTAGTCTGCATCTCTCCTTTTTATTCACATGCTTTCTCACTGTTAAAAATGGTGGCTCTGCCTTTATCCTCACCTCTCTACCCTTTCCCTCTCATGCCCATTTTCTGCCTACCCAGCCCATTCTCCTGCCTTTTTTTCATGCAAACCTGAAAATTGTTGCTTATAAACTTTCTTAGAACAGGAGAAGACCAGGTACTACACATTCTACCTAATATGACACAGAAAAGGAAGAATCTACAGATTCTGCAACTTACTAAATTATCTCCATGTAGGCCTGACCTGGATCTGGATGCATGGTTAGGGAGATAACTTCAGTAGCTCTGCAGTGATCAAACCTGGTTGGTTTAATCTTGAAAATAAACGTGAAAAAAAGAAATAGCAACGAGAAAAAAACACTTTGGTCTATTGGTGCGAATACCAAGTACCTACAGAATGGCTATCAAAAACAAACTTACCCATTCTCGCCATAATTTAAAGATACCGGTGTCACTGAGTACAACTCACCTTAAAACTGCGCCGCTTTCATGACTGTCGGAGCGCCACCTGGCTCGCCATCTAATTACCAGAAACAAGTAAAATCTAAGCCTATGACGGATTGTAGCTAAACAGGGCGACAGACTCCACGGGAGTCAACATCAGCGCCGACTCCACTCTCCCCAAAAGTCTTTCGGATGAGACTATAAACGGAGGCCCCATGTGCGAACGCACGCAGAACATCTTGCGCACACGTTAAATTCTCTTCTGCTTTTCGGAAGAGTCAAATCAAAATCAAATTCTTTTATTGAAGAATAGTATAGCCCAATGTGTGCCGGTGGGAACAGATGACAAAATTACAAAACTGCATACACACGGGGATTGGATTAAAAAGCACATAAGTGCTTATTCCATTATCCTGGATATTAAAAAAAAAAGTAAAACAAAATGTTAATCTAGGCCCAAGCCGATCTATTCTTTAGTCCCAAAGACAAAGCTGAGGATTGTTTACAAGTTGTTGTTGAGGTTATATCATATTCCCAGCGGAAATACTCCGAATTAGGGACTGTGGACAGAAAGCCAGAAGGTCTCCCACTTCAGTGCCTCAGGCCACCCCAAAAACAAAACAATTCTGTTGAAGCAACAAGACAGAACGGCCCACGCAAGCACCGCAGTGCTGCTGCACGAGCCGAAACTCCTTATGCTTGTTTGCAGCCGCACTTTCGTATAATGTATAGCAGCCTCTTTCTTACTTAGTAAAATCCAATTTCAATAACATTGAAACGATCAAAACTTAACTCTAAATAACGGGATTTCAACATATATTGTCACTGAACCAGCACCTAACTTGTGCATGCAAGAAATGAAAAAAAGTAAAAACATCCTTGATTCAGCACTGTGTGTGTCGTGTGTGTGTGTGTGTGTGTGTGTGTGCGCGCGCGCGCACGCACACATGTGTTATATGTATATGTGCACGCACGTGCGCGCGCGCACGTGTATGTGTGTGTGTGTGTGTGTGTGTATGTGCGTAGATGTATGTGCGCCCGCGTGGGCATGCACGCCTTCGCGCACGTGTGTGTGTGTGTGTGTGTGTGTGTGTGTGTGTGTGTGTGTGTGTGTGTGTGTGTGTGTGTGTGTTGTTCTTCAATTCAACGTCTATTCATATTAAGTGATGTTAGACATAAGAAGGCAAACAATCACAATTAAGAGAAAAATTACTTAAAGAACTGTTTAACTGTTACTTTAACGAATATGAGCGTAATACAATAAAAGATGTTTAATTAGGCTACATTTTTAATGAATCGTAAGACTCATGTAACTTCAACCTTTTTTTTTTAACAACACAGCAAAAACTTTGAAACAAAAACAAGCAGGCTATTCTAAAGATTATTAAAAATTTTCAGGGTGGGTAGAATGGCTCTACCTCAAGGCATAGTCGCTTGCACTATAGTAAAATAATGATGCAACTTTCTTTCAACAACAAGGCGAGTTCACAGTGCAATGTAGCCTGCAGTTATTTAAAAGCTGATGCAAAGATCTCTTAGGAATGGTAGGAAGATGCATTAAAAAAAATTGTCCAAAAACAATATAACTATTATGGGTGTTTGAAATTGTCCCACCACACACATATGCACATTTTAAGAAATTACTTTTTTTACAATTTGACAGTTGAAAAACAATATAATATGGATGCTTGAAATTGTCCCACCAGACACACATGCACATTTTTCGAAAATTTTGTATGGCAAGCATAAAAAAATGTGTATGTGTGTGTAGGTGTGTGAACACTCCACATCATTCTTCCCCGTAGCTCAGGGGCTTTCTGACTCCCCAACCAAATTGTGAAGTGCAGTGTGTGGGGGGGGGGGGGGGGGGGAGGACTCTGCTGTGAGTATCTGATTGTCCGAGGCACTTAGAGAATGGGGAAGAGGGGGAGGGGGGCAGAGAGATATGTCTGTTTGCCAACGTAGATGTGTAGAGATATGTCTGTTTGCCAACGTAGATGTGTAGAGATATGTCTGTTTGCCAACGTAGATGTGTAGAGAGATGTCTGTTTGCCAACGTAGATGTGTAGAGATATGTTTGTCAACTTAGATGTGTAGAGATATGTCTGTCTGCCAACGTAGATGTGTAGAGATATGTCTGTTTGCCAACGTAGATGTGTAGAGAGATGTCTGTTTGCCAACGTAGATGTGTAGAGATATGTCTGTTTGCCAACGTAGATGTGTAGAGATATGCCTGTTTGCCAACGTAGATGTGTAGAGAGATGTCTGTTTGCCAACGTAGATGTGTAGAGAGATGCCTGTTTGCCAACGTAGATGTGTAGAGATATGTCTGTTTGCCAACGTAGATGTGTAGAGATATGTCTGTTTGCCAACGTAGATGTGTAGAGATATGTCTGTTTGCCAACGTAGATGTGTAGAGATATGTCTGTTTGCCAACGTAGATGTGTAGAGATATGTCTGCCAATGTAGATGTGTAGAGATATGTATGTTTGCCAACGTAGATGTGTAGAGATGTGTCTGTTTGCCAACGTAGATGTGTAGAGATATGTCTGTTTGCCAACGTAGATGTGTAGAGATATGTCTGTTTGCCAACTTAGATGTGTAGAGATATGCCTGTTTGCCAACGTAGATGTGTATAGATATGTCTGCCAACGTAGATGTGTAGAGATATGTCTGTTTGCCAACGTAGATGTGTAGAGATATGTCTGTTTGCCAACGTAGATGTGTAGAGATATGTCTGTTTGTCAACTTAGATGTGTAGAGATGTGTCTGTTTGCCAACGTAGATGTGTAGAGATATGTCTGCCAACGTAGATGTGTAGAGATGTGTCTGTTTGCCAACGTAGATGTGTAGAGATATGTCTGTTTGCCAACGTAGATGTGTAGAGATATGTCTGTTTGCCAATGTAGATGTGTAGAGATGTGTCTGTTTGCCAACGTAGATGTGTAGAGATATGTCTGTTTGCCAACGTAGGTATGTCCAGAGCTGGTTTCTCCAAAGGGCAGTTTAGTTGGCATGCTCCTGCTGTCTCAGTGCATCTCGTATCTTGAACGTGGGTCTATTATCACTGAGAGTGAACTGACCTTCGGAGTGTGGGGTGGTTCGTACCCGTTTGGGCCCCAAACTTTTCCCCCATCCATTAAACCCTGAGTGGTGGTCTGGGCGCTAGTCTTTCGGATGAGAGGATAAACCGAGGTCCCGTGTGTTATACAACACTATTTTGATTTAGCGCACGTAAAATAACCCACGGCAACAAGGGTGTTGACCCTGGCAAAATTCTGTAGAAAAAAGCCACTCTAATAGGGAAAAAAATGCAGTTGCAAGCAGGAAAAAGAAAAAAAATGGGTAAGCGCTGCACTTGTGGCGATGCACTCTCCCTGGGGAGGGAGAGCAGCCCGAATTTCATGCAGAGAAATCTGCTGTGACACAAAGTGGTACAAAATACAAAAAATACGTGAAATTGAAGACAACAACGTGCGTGTAGGCCTAGTGTCCTCTCCCCAGGGGGGACGGATAGCCTAATGGTCAGAACATTGCGCTGGCAATTTGAAGACCTGGGTTTGAGTCCGGTCAAGGAGATTTTTCTCCTGGAGTTAACATCAGTGCTGACTCCACTCTCCCTAAAAGTCCTTCGGATGAGACTTAAAACCGAGGCCCCGTGTGCGAATGCACGCAGAACATCTTGCGCACACGTTAAATCCTGCTCTGCTTTTCGTAAGAGTAGGCCATCGTGTGCCGGTGGGAACAGATGACATTTACAAAACTGCATACACACGGGGACTGGATGTAAAAAAGCACAAGAGAGCTTATTCCATTATCCTCGATATAAAAGAATCAATCAATCAAATCAAATCAAATCTCCTGAAACACTCGTGCATGCCGACCCTGTTCCAGCGGAGCTTGCTGCCCGTGTAGCCTACGTTCTGACGTTGTTTGACCGCCTGGGGTGGGGGCTTTGTTTATCACATGTCCAATCTCCCGTCTCTCGTTCTCCTTGTCGGGGATACGAATGTCCTGTCCTGGGTTTAGGGCCTAGTAGTAGGGAAAGGTGACTGGAGGCAGACTTGTCATTCTGGATTTTCATAGCCTGTCGCCTTTATTCTTTATATTTTATTCTTTTCACTCTCACTCACTCAGTCCCATGTCCCAAAGGACGTAGGGGGGACATGAGAGAAGACCGCAACAGAGATTTTATTCTTATTATTTTTTTACATCCAGGATAATAGAATAAGCACTCATGTGCATTCATTTCATCCAGTCCCCCGTGTGTGTGCAGTTGTGTAAATACTGTCATCTGTTCCCACCGGCACACGATGGCCTACTCTTACGAAAAGCGGAACAGGATTTAACGTGTGCGCAAGATGTTCTGCGTGCGTTCGCACACGGGGCCTCGGTTTAAAGTCTCATCCGAAGGACTTTTGGGGAGAGTGGAGTCTGCACTGATGTTAACTCCAGGAGAAAAATTTCCTCGACCGGACTCGAACCCGGGTCGTCAAATTGCCAGCGCAATGTTCTGACCACTAGGCTATCCGTCCCCTAATGGCCTAGTAGTAGGGAAAGGTGACTGGAGGTAGACTTGTCATTCTTGATTTTCATAGCCTGTCGCCTTTATTCTTTATATTTTTTTCTTTTCACTCTCACTCACTCAGTCCCATGTCCCAAAGGACGTAGCGGGGACATGAGAGAGGAGGCAACAGAGATTTTATTCTTCTTGTTCTTTTACATCCAGGATAATAGAATAAGCACTCATGTGCTTTTATTTTATCCAGTCCCCCGTGTGTGTGCAGATGTGTAAATACTGTCATCTGTTCCCACCGGCACACAATGGCCTACTCTTAGGAAAAGTGGAACAGGATTTAACGTGTGCGCAAGATGTTCTGCGTGCGTTCACACACGGGGCCTCGGTTTACAGTCTCACCCGAAGGACTTTTGGGGAGAGTGGAGTCAGTACTGATGTTAACTCCAGGAGAAAAATCTCCTCGACCAGGAATCGATGTGTGTGTAGGTGTGCCTTGCATCCAGCCGTAGCCTATTTTGATGCTAGGTGTAGGCTACAGCTCTACCTGCGAGGGCACCAGGTTGGCTGGGAAATGGAGGGGGGGGGGGGGGGGGGGGTTGCCAAAGGCTTTTCTGTCATAATTGATTTTCATAGCCTGTCCTCTTTCGTCCAGGTGCAGGCCTAACTTGTAGCCTACTTTGATTCTGGGTGTACAGCTCTACCCTAACATTTCTAACAACCATGTTGTAAAGACCTATATATAGATAAGTAGGCCTACTTATATATATACGGTAAAATCCCTAGCATACGCCCCCCCACCCCTGTGCACAGATTTAGGGCAAAATTGGGGGGTGGGCGTTTGCTAGGGATAGACTCCATTGCACAAAGTAATTTTTGTGATCAACCGTGTAATTGAGTGAATACAAACCCTGAAAGCATATAGGTTAGGTCGTGTTAGTAGAAGTGAAGGAAAATAGAAAAAAAGGGACTTTGGGGCAAAGAAGGCCAACGAGGACATTCAGAGAGAGAGAGAGAGAGAGAGAGAGAGAGAGAGAGAGAGAGAGGAGAGAGAGAGAGAGAGAGAGAGAGGAGAGAGAGAGAGAGAGAGAGAGAGAAGAGGACTGGCTCAGTGATACAGTGTAAGACTGTCGCTTGGGCAGTTTGCAAAAATGGCACATAGAGATTCAAGAACCAACTTCCGGTCATCAGAAAGCATCTTCAAAGTACCGGTCGGTCGTCACTGACAGACAAAAGACGTCAGTGGAAAAAGTATGACGTAATTTTAAATCACTTTGATGGGGATGGGTGGGAGTGAGGAGAGGGGACAAAGAATAAGAAAAAAGGAAACACGAAAAGGTAAAGGAAGGGAAAAAGATGACTTTTAGAACAGTCTGCACAAATCCTAGAGAAAGTGAGCATAGTCTCTTTGGAAAAGGCAGGGTGGGCGTTTACTAGGTAGTTACCCCTCTGCACAACTTTTGGCCGAAAGTGGGGGTGGGCGTTTGCTAGATGGTGGGCTTATGCAAGGGATTTTACGGTATATATATATATATATATATATATATATATATATATATATATATATATATATATATATATATATATGTGTGTGTGTGTGTGTGTGTGTGTGTGTGTGTGTGTGTGTGTGTGTGTGTGTGTGAACTTATAATAGTTATTGACATTCACACAAAATAAATATTCCTTTCACAACAATTGATCTTTATAAATCTAGCCTTATGTACTCAATGCAACATGTTTGCTGATGACACCACCCTTGAAACAACGAACTCTGATGCTCATGAGGTTTATCATACAATGCAAAAAAAAAAAAGTATCAATAACCTTAATCAGTGGACACACCTAAACCACATGTCTCTTCATCTCAATAAAACAAAATTTAAGTTGATTACCAATAGACAAAAGCGTCAAAATCTCACCCAGTCATTACCCTCTCTCTGTTTGTAACGTAAAAGTCGATGAAGTAATGAATTATGAAGTTTAACTTTAAGGTGTAGCAATATATAATAACCTCACATGGTCAAAACGCTTAGAAAAAATATCTAGAAATATAGCATAAAAAATGTATTAGTTTAGAAAAATAAAGAACTTTTAAAAATTACATGCAAGGTAACTATTCGTTTATGCATATGTACAATCTCACCTACACTCTGGGATCTAGCGAGTAAAAATGTACTTAAACCTTTGCTTCGCGTTCACAAAAAGCCATTAAAATTGTCATTCATAAGTCATCTACTCTAAGAAACTTTGACTATAAACAAGCAAAAATACTTCCCCTCCCAGCCAAATTAATATACAATAAAGGCATTCTCATGTATAAAGTAGCCTACGGCCTACTCCATGGTAAGACTCCGCATTCTCTGGGAATATGTTAATTTAT
>CM060330.1:10317661-10320161 GCA_030674155.1 Stramonita haemastoma
ATTTTGGTGGAGTAAGGAATGGAATGGGTGGGAATCCGAATCTCAAACACGATTCTGTGGATGTCCACAATGCCTTGGACGTAAACGATGTGGGCAAAGTAGACAGCGCTCCCAAAAGCAAACCATCAAAGATCAAACTCTCAAAAAGCGTTGAGTGTGCCGGAGACGTGCAGAAATTTTGTAGTCAAGGCGTCAGAGATAACAACTTTGCAATTCTTGATTGCTTGCAAAGCGATGAAAGGGTAAGTCTTGCCCATGTAGATGTATGGTGTGTGTGTGTGTGTGTGTGTGTGTGTGTGTGGTGTGTGTGCGCGCGCGCGTGCGTGCGTGCGTGCGTGCGTGGTGGTGTGTGTGTGTGTGTGTGTGTGTGTGTGTGTGTGTGTGTGTGTGTGTGTGTGTGTGTGTACACACTACTGTATGTATACACGTGGGCAGTGTGTGTGTGTGTGTGTGTGTGTGTGTGTGTGTGTGTGTGTGTGTTGTGGATCAAAATTCTGATTATGAATGATAAAAACAATATTGTGCATGAACCTGTTTAAAATAGTTTCTGTGTTCTTGATTAGTCCTAATGTCATGAGAGGATGAGTGCTGAAGTCATCATACAAAAGTCCTTCGGATGAGACTTTAAACCGAGGCCCCGTGTGCGAACGCACACAGAACATCTTGCGCACACGTTAAATCCTGTTCCGCTTTTCGTAAGAGTAGGCCATCATGTGCCAGTGGGAACAGATGACAATATTTACAAAAACTGCATGCACATGGGGACCGGATGAAAAAAAGCACATGATTGCTTATTCTGTTATCCTCGATATAAAAGAATAAATAAATAAATAAATAAATAAATAATATAAATACACACATACTGTGGCATAGTGATAGTACTTTACTTTTGCTATGATTCCACCAAGTCTAGCTAAGGCTTGTTCTGAATCAGTGAAAACTGAATGTGTTCAATTTGTACAGTGTAGTTAAGGAAATTAAACTTTTTTTTTTTTCCGCTTTACACCTTTAGTTTCAGTGGCACAATCTCTATCTTATTTTAAAGTCACTATCAAAATCAATGCATTTGATTATGAACTTTAATACCGACATACATTGTATAGTTTCCAGCAAATTTTTTTTTTTTGGTCTAGCTTTCAGTTCTTCTCAGGAAATGTTATACACTATCCAGTCTATCTAGATACAATGTCAAAGCAGATAAGTCAAGAAATCATCCTGTAGCATTAGTAGTGTTCTAGTTCTATAGATTCTTGATTAGTTACTTACTCTTGTATGATCAATGACCAGACTTTTGGAGTTTTGTCTTAACTGGCTTAAGTTAAGGCAGTTAAGTTTGTACATGTACTATGTATTGTATAATTTTGTATACTTTTCAGTTTGTGTTTTGATTCCTGAACTCACAGAAATTTGACAGTCTTGACGTGAATTTTGAGATCTTTAGTTTTTTGTGAAGAATAAATTTAAAATTTGGGTTTCTGTACATGTATGTAGGGGGCAGGATAGCTAAGTCAGTAAGTGGTCTGAGCACTCGCTCCCCCCCAGTCGAGTAAAGCAGCGTCGAGTGTGGTTACCAGTTGGATGGGTGGCCGTTTGCGTGCCTTGGCTCCAGTACACATCCCCCCTGTTCACCCAGCTGTAAATTGGTACCTGCCTCATTAAGGTCAGGGAAGGTAAAGCAGCCAGGGAGAGGAGATGGGCATTGCTATCAGTCCCTTGTGACTTATCATTATTCGTTGTTTCACAGAGCCTGCAGAACAAGGGACTCATGTCTTGATCATTACTTTCGTTTTGATGAACAGCTTCTGTTTACCTTGCTAACTTTCAATATGAAGATGATTAATCTTGGTTCTTCCTGTGCCAAGTGTCAACTTTGCGTTCGATGCAGATGACGAACAATCACTGAGAAACAAAATTTAATGAAAATTTTTCTTACCTTACCCACCTCAGCAGTCCATCAAAATTTACTCGGCTGGAGAATCAGCTTTATTATTGGGATGAAAAGGGTAAAGATGTCTCAAATACATTTCAACACATTTTACTACGTGCCATGGGAAGAAAGTGTTAAGTTATTGACATAGTAAAGTTCCTTACTCAGTCTACCATTAGATTTTATTTGCTAATTCAGTTTGTACTTTGATTCAACTTAATTGCTTTCTTCCGTCATTTGTTTTAAACATTCCTTTAATTTTCATGTGCACAGCTATTCTAATTCATAAAATTAAAACCATAATAAAAGGTTGAGCACAGAACAAACATTGATTTTTAAAACAAATCAAATTCTTCTTCATTAAATGCTGCTCAAAACACTCAGACAGCAACCATTTTGTTGTCTGACAGATGACAATTATGAAAGAAAATGCATTATGTACACTGCTTTCAACTTTAACTTTTAAGCACCTGACAAGTCAGGCCCAGGCATTAAACTTTGGCATGGGAGAGAAATTGCTAACTTACATTTTGTCTTTCTGGAAAAAGGCAGGAGGACGAGAAGAAGGCTGCC
>CM060330.1:10330161-10355161 GCA_030674155.1 Stramonita haemastoma
AGAGAGAGAGAGAGAGAGAGAGAGAGAGAGAGATTGGTTCTTGGTTCTTAGTTTTGCAACTGCAGAAAGTTCAGCTTCATCAGTTCATGGCCTTTTTTTTTTTTTTTTTTTACACTTTCACTCAGTGAGTGAGTGAGTGCATGCGTGTATGCATGTAAGAGAGAGAGAGAGAGAGAGAGAGAGAGAGAGAGAGAGAGAGAGAGAGAGCAACCAACAACCCCCCAAAACCAACCCACTACTCTCTAGTAAAAATACCCCCCCCCAAAAAAAAAAAAGAAAAAAAAAAAAAAGATACATGTCATATTGTTATGCGTTTTAATATATATATATGGCAAATGCCTAAGAGAGAGTGTGATGATTATCATTAGTGATTCAAGATATTTTTTTGTTTTATTGTTTTCATCAGTGTTTTGTGACAGAAATGCTTATCATTGAAGATGCAAATGGCTTGTCAAGTTAATGGTTTGCTTTTCTATTTTCAGACGAACAATGACGTTTCCCCAACATGCCAGCATGTGAGTATAATTAAGAAACAAGGCAGCTTAGTGATTGATATGCGGTGAACCAAACCTCTGTGTGTGTGTGTGTGTGTGTGTGTGTGTGTGTGTGTGTGTGTGTGTGTGTGTGTGTGTGTGTGTGTGTGCATGCATGTGTGTGTGTGTGTGTACATGTGTATGTATGCATGTGTGCGTGTGCTGAATATAAATTATAATGTGCAATTTGTGAACAAGTAAAATCTTTTGAGCGATTCAGAGACAGACAGACAGAGTGGGTGGAAATTAATGTACTCCACTGTTTGTAGCTTAGCAGACTTCATTGACTTGGGTATTCGTATACTGTAAACTTTGTAAAAGGCAAGAAAACGAAAATTTATGAACAATATTCTTCACCCTTGAAACAGTTAATCCTAGACATGTACAGAATCATTCAATTATGTGCCTGCATATATTTACTTTCATTGGCACACACAGTCATGTACGCATGCACTCTCTCTCTCTCTCTCTCTCTCTCTCTCTCTCTCTCTCTCTCTCTCTCTCTCTCTCTCTCTCTCTCTCTCTCTCCTCTCTCTCTCTCTCTCTCTCTCTCTCTCTCTCTCTCTCTCTATATGAAAACAGAGAGCAACACAGCTGTGTTTTTGTGCTTGTGTGTGTGTGTGTGTGTGTGTGTGTGTGTGTGTGTTTCTGTGTGTGTGTTTCTGTGTGTGTGTGTGTGTGTGTGTGTGTATGTGTGTGTGTGTGTGTGTGTGTGTGTGTGTGTGTGTGTGTGTGTGTGTGTCTGTGACTGTGACTGTGTATGTGTGTGTACAAGTTACCCTCAGATGAAAAATTATGTGAAACATTTACATTCGTGCAAAATTTTAAGTAGATTACAGAGACTGAATGAATTGTGCAGATTCTATTTGAAGCCGTGGTTCATGTGCAATGAATGTGTTGCAGTTCCTGTGGAAATACAAGAAGGACCTTACAAAAGATGACCGATTCGACACAGCTTCCAGTGAGATGTGCGCGTCAGAGCTCAGCAAGGTAAAGGAATAAGGATGAAAGAATGTCTCAAAGGGATATATGGGGCTAGTAAAGTATATATATATATATATATATATATATATATATATATATATATATATATATATATATATATATATATATATATAAAGTTTATAGAGAGATCAATCTTCTAAGAAACTAATTCACAAAACATTTGCATGCTCTGGACTTGAATATAAAATTAAGGAAACCGCAAATGCATACATTCATGCATGCACGCACGCATGCATGTATGCATGGATGCATACACAGACAGACAGACAGACAGACAGACAGACAGACAGACAGACACACACACACACACACACACACACCACACACACACACACACAACACACACACACACACACACACACACACACACACACACACACACACACACACACACACAGACCAACAGACAGACAGACAGGCACGCACGCACGCACGCACGCACGCACGCACGCACGCACGCACGCACGCACGCACGCACGCACCACGCTGGTCTAGAGATAATCCACCTGCCAAAACAAAACGCATGCACACAGGTGAAGTTGTTTAGTCACCATTCCTGAGGTCGGAATGCAGATACCTTAATTAATGGGGAGTAAAAATGGTCCAGTACACAAAATCTCACCATTAGTGAATCTTGGAGCTGTATCTGAGGAATGAAAATTCCCCCCTTCCCAACACCCCCCCTCCCAACCTCCCCCAGCCCAAACTCCAGTTAGCGGGGCGCATGCTGGGTATGACTGCCATGGGTGCGCTTTTTGATAGCTGAGTTGATTGTTTGTGGTGTGCTTTCAGATCCCAGAGTGTTTGTGGTGTGCTTTCAGATCCCAGAGTGCTTGTGGTGTGCTTTCAGATCCCAGAGTGTTTGTGGTGTGCTTTCAGATCCCAGAGTGTTTGTGGTGTGCTTTCAGATCCCAGAGTGTTTGTGGTGTGCTTTCAGATCCCAGAGTGCCGGCAGCTCGCCCATGGCCAGGGGCTCATCATCCCTTGCCTGATCGAGAACTTTGAAAACATCACCACCCAGAGTTGCCAGAAGTTTCTGAACAAGATGGCCGGCATCATCTTCTCCGATTACCGCTACATCTACCACTTTGCGGAGACCTGCCACAACGACATTGACAAGTATCAGTGTGGCCGCCTGCATCCTTTAGAAGACGATGTGAGTAGGAAGGAGGGAGTGTGCTCTTTTGTCAGTGTGACTTTTGTTATGTAGACCATGTGCAGAGCCAAGTGTTTGTTTTGTTATGGCAGTATTTCTCTTGGTTGAAAAAAACTTCCCGATTTTTTTACCATGAGAGAAAAAGATGATTCCAAACTTGATTCGGCTACAAAAAGTCTTGATGAAAATGTCAAAGAATCATCCCTCTCTTCTGTGTGAAATGGAAATTTCACTCATTTGTTAGTTGTGTGGTGATGAAAATAAGAATTAGGTAACTTTTTTTCTGATGGTTTTCCAACAGTTTAGTAGGGTTTTTGATCTCACTTTTAGCAGTGTGTAAGTTGTATCGTAGCATTCACCTCAGGGTCCGTTTCACTCATTCATATATGTTATGGTCTGAAGTTCGTAAATTTGAATTTGTTCCCCTAAATTTCTTGTCAGTGATGAAAAGTAGTCTTGAGTCTGGTTTTGTTCTTGCCCCTAGATTTGTCTTTTTAGAAGTAATTCAGTAAAGTTGTCCATGGAGTGGCTTCTTGCTTAGTATCAATCACTCTGGAAGTCACACAGAGTATGCACACATCTCTCTCATCCCACCTGCGAGCTGGTGTGAGATGGCGATTATCTGTTGAATGGGAAGATTACATGTATGGCTGTTTTTAAATACCTCACCCAATAGGCGCCACACTCTGGACTTCTGAAGAGGTCGTTCATGTTCGATAAAGAATCAAAAGTAATCCTAGGAGCTTGCCCATGGGTGAAGACCATCCCCAACCCTACACGTCAAAGCAAAACAGTACTATAAAGGAGACACTTATTCAGCACTACACTCATGTTTTTATTTTATTTTATTATATTATTTTTTTTATTCTTTTATATCGAGGATAATGGAATAAGCACTCTTGTGCTTTTTTACATCCAGTCCCCGTGTGTATGCAGACGCTTCATGTCACAAAGTAACGTCAACACTTTTTGACCGAAGGTGGCAGGCAGTCATGGAGAACTGACCCCTGCCCTGTGTGTGTGTGTGTGTGTGTGCAGACTCCCCATTCCCAAGGCCGCACTGTGGAGTGTCTGGCCGAGCACTCGGAGAAGCTGGCCCCCGACTGCAAGAAGCAGGTGCTGCGGGTGTACGAGCTCAACTCGGACGACTACCACATGGACCGGCCCCTCTTCTACGCCTGCCACGACGACCGGGAGAAGCTGTGTGAGGAGGTCAAGGCTGGCAACGGGGCCGTGTTCCAGTGTCTGTTTGACCACCTGGGAAAATCGGATCTCTCCACCGAGGTGAAAATTTAGGGTCGTTTGTGTCTGTACACAGCTGTCAGTTTCCCTCCACTTTCAGCTCCTCTCAGCTGCTAATTAATCCATCCCACCCCAGCCCAGCTGGGGCCAGTCGGTGCTATTTGTAGCAGGAACTGACCGCACTTGGACTAGGTAAAAGAAAAAGGTGTGCTAAATATAGCACTCTTGATTGAGTGATGCTGGATTTGTGCACTGTGTTCAGATATATGGGACGTTAACCACATAAGGATTCGCATAGCACCAGAGGTCAATTTCTAGTCACTGACATGCTAGTAATCCATAATGAAATGGCTATACAATACAAAAAACAGATTGAGAATCGGACAATTCTATCAAAAGTTATTACAACTTGAAATGATAGACTGCAGGAAATGACAAAATGAGAAATTGACAAACTAAACATCGTAATAGGTGGTCAGAATGAAAGCTTGGGTATTTTGAAAACAGGTTTAAAGGCAAAGGGAAACAAAATTATGCCTTGGTATTTCACTGCAAGGTAGAATAATGGCTATAGTTTTGTAGTAAATCAAAATCTCAAAATCGACAACTTGAACCCCACCTGCCTAGGTGGGAGCTAGCTGGAGTGATAACCAAGACTGTAGAGGAATCAAAAGTAACGCAGTAACTGTAAATACTGGGGTTTTTTTTTGTTTTTTTTCCACCAAATTGTATGTCGTGCAGTGTCGGGAAAAACTGGAGCTGCGGCAACGCTTGATGTCTGAAGATGTGAGAGTGGAGCACTCCTTCTATTCCAAGTGCCTGAAGGACATTGAGAAACACGAATGCCTGGGAGGAAACGCCGGGCACGAGGATACCAAGCGAGCCCACGTGCTTCTGTGTCTGGAAAACGCACACATGAGTGGTGAGTGGGACATGTTTTTTTTTTTTTTAATTAAAAAACATTTTTTTTTTGAGTGTGACATGTAGACTTTCTTTAGCCTGAGTTTTGTCTCTGTATGCATCGTATACGCTTTGAGTGTGTTTGTTTGACAAGAGATTTATCCTTTTCCTTCATCTCCCTCTCTACTGTTCTCCTCCAAGTTTTCCTTGCAATCCAAATACAATACAATCTAAACACAGTAAAATATAAACAACAACACCACAATAAAAACACACACTATACACCCACAGGCGAGGAGAGCAAGGTGGACCCCACGTGCGTCCAGGAGATGATCAAGGTGCGACAGCGGCTGATGGAGGACTACCGCATCAACCCTGACCTGATGGTGCTGTGCGGGGAGGAGATTGACCAGCACTGTAAAGGGCTGGAGCCCGGGGGCAACACCCTGCACTGCCTCATGAAGCTGGCCCGCCAGCAGGCCAGACACCCCGCCCAGGAGGGGGGACGCCACAAGCAGATCCGGGATCAGTGCAGGGCTCAGGTGAGCTGGAGATGATTGATTGATTTATTCTTTTATATTGATTTATTCTTTTATATCGAGGATAATGGGATAAGCACTCTTGTGCTTTTTTTTCATCCAGTCCCCGTGTGTATGCAGTTTTGTTAATGTCATCTGTTCCCACCGGCACACGATGGCCTACTCTTGCGAAAAGCCGAACAGGATTTAACGAGTGCGCAAGGTGTTCTGCGTGTGTTCGCACATGGGGCCTTGGTTTAAAGTCTCATCCAAGGGACTTTTGGAGAGAGTGGAGTCAGCACTGATGTTAACTCGAGGAGAAAAATCTCCTCAACCGGACTCGAACCCAGGTCGTCAAATTGCCAGCGCAATGTTCTGACCACTAGGCTATCCGTCCCACATGAGGGTGGGGGTGGAGGGGAGGGGGGGGAGGGGAGGGGAGTGAGTGGGAGGTTTTAGGGAGGTGTTTGTGTGTGTGTGTGTGTGTTCTTCTTTTCTTTTCTTTTTAATTTTGAGGATAGGGGAATAAGCTCCTGTGTGCTTTTTTATTTTTTTTACATCCTGTCCCCGTGTATTTGCAGTTTTGTCAATTTTGTCATCCATTCTCACCGGCCCACAATGGCTGGCCTGCTCTTCTGAAAAGGGGAACAGGTTTTAACATGTGTGGAAGATGTTCTGTGTGATTTCGCACATGGGACCTCAGTTTATCATCTCATCCGAAGGATGTATAGGGGTAGTGGAGTTGGCACTGATGTTAACTCCAGAGGAAAAATCCTCTTGATTTAGGTTCTATCTTGTGTGTGTGTGTGTGTGTGTGTGTGTGCGTGTGTGCGGTGTGTGTGTGTGTGTGTGTGTGTGTGTGTGTGTGTGTGTGTGTGTGTGTGTGTGTGTGTGTGAGAGAGAGAGAGAGAGAGAGAGAGAGAGAGAGAGAGAGAGAGAGAGAGAGAGAGAGAGGAGTGTGTGTGTGTGTGTGTGTGTGTGTGTGTGTGTGTGTGGTGTGTGTGTGTGTGTGTGTGTGTGAGAGAGAGAGAGAGAGAGAGAGAGAGAGAGAGAGAGAGAGTGTGTGTGTGTGTGTGTGTGTGTGTGTGTGTGTGTGTGTGTGTGTGTGTGTGTGTGTGTGTGGAGAGAGAGAGAGAGAGAGAGAGAGAGAGAGAGAGAGAGAGAGAGAGAGAGAGAGAGAGTGTGTGTGTGTGTGTGTGTGTGTGTGTGTGTGTGTGTGTGTGTGTGTGTGAGAGAGAGAGAGAGAGAGAGAGAGAGAGAGAGAGAGAGAGAGAGAGAGAGAGAGAGAGAGAGAGAGATTTTGTGTAGGCCATAGGACCTGCATTAGCATGGATTTTCATGAGTTGGTGTTTTTCTTGGTTAATAATTTGTATTTTTTTGTATTTTGTACCACTTTATGTCACGCAGATTTCTCTGCGTGAAATTCGGGCTGCTCTCCCCGGGGAGAGCGCGTCGCCACATGTGCAGCGCCTACCCATTTTTTTTTTTCTTTTTCCTGCATGCAAGTGTATTTGTTTCCCTATCAGAGTGGCTTCTTTCTACAGAATTTTGCCAGGGACAACCCCCTTGTTGCCGTGGGTTTCTTTTACGTGCGCTAAATAGTGATGTGTAACACACGGGACCTCGGTTTATCGTCTCATCCGAAAGACTAGCGCCCAGACCACCACTCAGGGTCTAATGGATGGGGAAAAAGTTTTGGGTCCTAACGGGGTACGAACCCCGCACACTCCGACCCGGACTTTTTGCTTTCTAGGCAAGGCGCGTGACCACCTAGACCACCGATCCACTAATTGATAGTAGTTGGATGAATTGGTCACAGGTAAAAGTTACTTGACCATTATTCTCAAGAATTTCATTGCCAAATAGCTTGAAACTGCCAATAATGTATACCAAACATGTGTGTATATATATACATGACAGTGATGATTTCTGCGCAGGTCCATTATGACAGAGTAACTAGTTTAACTCTTTCATTAAAGGAGGTAGGATTGAACACATGATCTGATGGGACAGACGCTGCCATATTTCAACTTTGTGAATGATGTCTAAACACGACACCAGTGTGCATGCATTATGAAAATGTCATTTGATCATTACAGCACAAAATGGCGTACTCTTCCAAAAGGAGGAATGGGATTTTAACATGTGTTTAAGATGTGCTGCGTGCATTTGCACAGGGTACCCCATTCCTCAACAGTGTTATTACTTTACACTGCTTGACCACTTCAGTGCAGTATACCCCTATAACTCTTCAAGTTGTTAAAGGTCAATTTATTTATTCTTTTATATTGAGGATAACGGAATAAGCACTCTTGTGCTTTTTTACATCCAGTCCCTGTATGTATGCAGTTTTGTAAATGTCATCTGTTCCCACTGGCACACGATGACCTACTCTTACGAAAAGCAGAACAGGATTTAACGTGTGCGCAAGATGTTTTGCGTGTGTTCGTACACTCTGCCTCGGTTTAAAGTCTCATCCGAAGGTCAAGTCAGGTCAAGGCATTGAAGATGTGTTTGATGTGGTTTGTTACGACAGTTGGGCCGACTGCTGAAGGAAGCTAACGTGGCAGAGGACTACCGATTGGACAAACCTCTGCAGATCGCTTGTGGCGATGTGGTCACTGCCGTCTGCCCCCACATTCGGCCTGGAGGGGGAGCGTGAGTACAACTCTTCTTCTCTCTTCTTTCCTTTGTGTGACGGGGTGGTAATTAGATTACTTCCCATGCAATTGGAGCTGCCAATCACTGCGTCGTGGATCTAAATTTAAATCCACACCTGCGAATTGTGCGACGTTCTGTATCGTTGGGGGGGGGTGGTCGAAAACCCTCCGTTGCATGCACTTTGCCTGTAGTGGTAAAATGCAATGTTTACGCAGCCTGTTTTAAGAGGCCACATTCCCACTGTCTGACCATGCTGTTGTTGCTGGGAAGTTGTACAGAGTCGCGGCAGATCAAATATCTGCACTCTGTTACATTTGTTTGTTTGGTTGTGGGTTTTTTGTGTTTTTTTTTTTAGGGGGAGGGGGGGGGGGGGTCTTTTTGCTATTTCGTGTTCAGTTGAAAGTTTAGAACTCTTGATTATGGTCAGTATAAGTGTGAAGTGTGTCTCTGTCTTTGTTGATTTGTGTGGGTCATTGGTAGCTGATTTTTTTTATTATTTCTTTTTTGGTTTATTGGTTTGTGATGATGATGATAGGTAATTTGGTACAACTGTTGTCTGTGTTTGGTTTTGTTGGGTAATTAAAAAAAAAAAAGTTTTGTGTTTGCTATTTTTGTCAGTTGAATGTGATGTTTGGAACTGTGATGATGGTCAATACAGTTATGTCAGGTTTTTTTTCTTGCCTATGTAGGTTTGTGTTGGTGGTCTCCAGCTGATCATTTTTAGATGTTTTTTGTTTTTTTGGATATTCGTCCATTTAAAAAAAAATTTTTTTTTATGTAATAGTTGTTGGTTAATACATGTGTTCTTATATAACAATTTTTTGGTGTTATTTTGTTCAGTTGTCTGAGGCTCCCCCCCCCCCCCCCCCCCCCCCCCCCCCCCCCCCCTCCCACCAAGTTATTTGTGATTCATTGATGTTAAACTTTTGGAGTTCTATGCGGCTACTCTTTAAGCTGTACCCCCCACCCACCCTGTGCTCCTCTGGCTGACAGAGTAAATGGGGTCTCTGTATTTTAGATTGATTTTCTTGGTCTACTTTTGGCAGCAAGGTCAGTGTATTTCTGGTGACAGCTGGTGGTCTCTCTCATTCTGCCTTGAAATACATGTAGTGTAGGTTTAGTACTCCATCATTTTCATCACAGACATAGTGTTTGGCAGCAGTGTTTGATTCAGTTTTGCTTGTTTTGACATGTAGTTCAATGTGTATAATGTTTTCAAACATCTGAAAAAGGGAAAAAACCCCAACCAAACCCAAGAAGAAAATCAGTATATCATTTACCGTCAAACCTAACCCAGAGTAGGCTTTCATTCTATAGCAGAATAGATCAAATAGCAGAAATAAAGCAGATTTACTCCATACTTTTTTTGTTGTTTAATATTCCATTTTTGGTCTGGACATATTCGATTTTTTGTGTGTGTTGTAAAGTTGTTGTGTGGTTTGTTGTGGATAAAGTTGCCCTTGTTTGTACACAGGATCATCAACTGCCTGATGGACAACATGGATGAAGATGAAATGACCGATGAATGTGAAGACAGGCTCTTGGAGATCCAGTTCTTCGTCGCACGGGATTTCAAGTATGTACTTCCATTTTGTTCCCTCTTTTTTGGGTTGATGGTTTTTTTCCTTTTTGGTTTGGGTTTTTTGTTTTTGTGCTGCTTCATTTTCTGTGGTATGGTTGGTGTGCTGCTCCTACCCCACTCATTCCAGTCTCATCAGCCAAGTCCTACCCAGGCTCATCATGTTGCATTGTTGTGGCCAGGAGTTCACAGGGAGCATATCAGTGATAGCCCACCACAAGGTCACCTACCAGAAGAGCCCTGCAGTACAGTGTTGCTGGGTCACTGTGGTGGTGTTCAGTGGTGGTGCCTATATCCATTCTTCTCGTGTCTCTCTCAAAAGGGATTGCATACCGTAGGATGGTACATCAAGCGAGGTGGTGGCTCGAACTCGCACCGTTAGTTTGTGAGTTCAAGATTTTAACCACAAGGCTATCTCCCCTACCCTCCCTGAATGGTGGTTGAAAAATGGGCCAAACAAACGTACAAAGATGTACCAAGTATTTTTTCTTTTTGTTACCCTCCCCTTGTCAGTTTAAACTGTATCATTTCTCAGATGTATAATGTGTTGTGTTTTATGAATTTTCGTGCCTGATGGGGTGGTGCTGCTTTAACCCTCTTAGTCCCGACCCAGGATTTGCCGGGATTGAATAATTGCCCCCCTGAATCCCGAACCGGGATTTGCGAGGATTTGCACACAGTAGATTTCCTTTTTTAAAAAAATAAAAGAACAACAAAAAAACCCAAACAAAAAAAACCAGTAGATTTCCATCACGCCGAGACCATCACTAATTGCTACAAAATGTTAAAGCTCTATCTGGCTAGAAGTAGAAATCCTGTTGAGAGTCTGGAAGTAATTATAGCTGCTGGTATATACTTAGAAGGAGGAAAAGGCCAACGAGCATGTGTGCCTGACCTGATTTTATGATGGAATGCGAAATCTAGGGGCAGTTTGTGTTCAGAGAATCTGAATGCAAGAGGGTTAAGTGGTGACATATATATTTTCAAGGAAAGCAGCCCAGATTTCATGCAGAGAAATCTGCTGCGATTAAAGTAAGCAATCATTAATGTGTAAGATGTATAGAGTAAGTGAGAAATTTAAAATGGTACATACCATTGAATATATAATTGGTGTTTGATGATGAAATGTAATGTGTTTCTCCCTGGCTTTTCCACAGACTGGATCCTGACCTGTACAAGTCTTGCAAGCGTGACGCGAAGAAACATTGCCACGAGTCAGGGAACTGGGCTGACCCCGAAAAGGCTGACCCCGAGCAGGGCCCCTTGGTTCTCTCCTGCCTCCGCAGGCACTACTACCATCATGGAGATGACGAGTCTGTGCCAGTGAGTGTGATTTGTTGTTGTTGTTGTTGTTGTTGTTGTGTTGTTGTTGTTGTTGTTGTTGTTGTGTGTGTGTGTGTGTGTGTGTGTGTGTGTGTGTGTGTGTGTGTGTGTGTGTGTGTGTGTGTGTGTGTGTGTGGTTGTGTGTGTGTGTGTTGTGTGTGTGTGTGTGTGTGTGTGTGTGTGTGTGTGTGTGTGTGTGTGTGTGTGTGTGTGTGTGTGTTGTTGTGGTGTGTGTGTGTTTGTGTGTGTGCACTTGTTTGCTTGTGCATACTTTAGTTCATCCAAACATGCAGGGTTCGAGCTAGGATTTTTTAAAACCGATACTGCGAGTTGCCATTTCAGAGATATCTTGACCAACTCCCCCAAAATCGGTCCCAAAAAATAAAATCTGGTACGTACTGTGAACAAAACGAAATATTCAGTGAGGGGGTGGGGGAGGGGGGAATTGTTCGGCAGCAAAACTAAATCTAAATAAAACGCAAATCTCTCAGACTTTGACTGCCATACTGCTGCCACTTGCTTCTTGGGCACGAAGCCACGCAGGAAATAGGATTTTTTTCTAGTGCCTGTGCCACTGTCCGTGTCAGTCTGTTGTTTTGCATGGCATCATTCGTGAGACTTATATTCTTCTTTCTTGTTTCTATGCTTAGCGCTCATCTAGATCTTTCGTTCAATTTAGATTTAGTTTTCTACTCTTCTCTCTCAAAGCAATGGCAAATTCATAGTCAAAGACCCTCCGCTTTTCGCTTTTCGTAAGAGCAGGCCATCCTGTGCTGGTGGGAACAGATGACATTTACAAAACTGCATAGCCTACACATGGGGACTGGATGTAAAAAAGCACAGGAGTGCTTATTCCATTATCCTCGATATAAAAGATTAAAAGAATAAAGATTAAATAAATCTAGGCCCCATTGTGAATGGAAGTTACTGTCATGCCGAGAAGAGCGTGAAGCTCTATTCTTTCACAGTAAAGCTTGCTGTTCTGCGTGCTAGGCTAATCATGCTGGCGCCAAAGATGTTAGTCGGAAGGGGTGGTGGTAGGAAGGGGTAGGTGCGTAAGCACAGTACATAGGCGCATGACAGACTGTCAGAAAATGTCACTTCAGACTTTTTTTTTGAGACGGAAATCTAATCGGTCACAGGCAAACAGAATCGGTACGCGGTACCGGCTGCTTCGAAAATTTTCGGTATTCCCTGTTTACAATCGGTAAAATACCGACAATTACCGGTTATCGCGAACCCTGGACATGTGCATATGTACATTTGACTCGCGTGAAACTTAACATTTTTTCTGTTTTTAATGTTTTTATGTTAGATACTTCTAGATTCATTGATTCTATATCTGAAATTTTTAGGGCATATTGGTTGTTTTTTATTTGTTTAGAATTTACTGGCTATGGTGGAGAAAAGAGACTCCCTCTGAGAAAACAATTGCCAGAAAACCAAAACAAAAATCTCCAACAAAACAACACCCATCTCCTCAATCAGCAATTAACCCCCCCCCCCCCACCTCTCCCACCATCATTCCCTCTCCTACCATCATAACACTGCAGAGTTGATAGAGAAACCATTTGCATAGATCCAGGCTGTGCTTCTCAGTCAACATCAATGAAGAAAATGGGAGTAACAGCTCTTCAGTGTGGTGCCCTCACAAGGACTCCATGTAAAGATGAAAGAAAAGGCAAAGAAGAATTGTAGCATTCATGGAATATTTTCTGTATATTTTATTTTTTATTTCTTTTTCTTTTCTTTTTTTCATTTATTTTATACCTCTTTATGTCACAGCAGATTTCTCTGCATGAAATTCGGGCAGCCATCCTCGGGAGAGCACGTCGCCACAAGTGCAGCGCCTACCCATTATTTTTTTTTCTTTTTGCTCTCTGCAACTGTATCTGTTTCCCTATCAGAGTGGGTTTTTTTCTAAAGAATTTTGCCAGGGACAAACCCCTTGTTGCCGTGGGTTCTTTTATGTGGGCTAAATAATGATGTGTAACACACAAGACCTCGGTTTATCGACTCATCCGAAAGACTAGCATCCAGACCACCACTCATGGTCTAATGGATGGGGGGAAAAGTTTTGGGCCCAAAAGGGATAGTGCCTTCTTGGGACCCCCTCCCCACAACCTCAGCTGAAATCCCTGAGCTCTGTGCATTGTTTATTTATTTATTTATTTTTATATTTATTCTTTTATATCGAGGATAACAGAGTAAGCAATCATGTGCTTTTTTTCATCCAGTCCCCTGTGTATGCAGTTTTGTAAATATTGTCATCTGTTCCCACCGGCACACGATGGCCTACTCTAACGAAAAGCGGAACAGGATTTAACGTGTTGCGTTGTTGTTGTTTTTGGCAGAAACTGTCGAGGGCGTGCATCTTTGCGGTTCAGCGTGTGATGAGGCGGCGATCCCAGAGTGTGGACCTGCACCCCGAGATTGAAGACGCCTGCCTGTCTGACCTGGGGGACAAGTGCTCGGAGGACAAAGAGGACGTGGAGAAAGGGGCTGTGAGTTGGAAGTTGTGTGGTTTTGTGGTGTTATAACCCTTTCAGTATGGTAAGCCTGTTTTCCAGCTCAGCTTTCTGCTACCCTTCAGTCCTGTAAGGAGGAAAACCGGCGCAACTAATTTTTCCTTCAATTCTGGGTTGCTGAGGTGCAGAAGAGTGCAAAAGGGGTACCTCAGTAAATTTTACATACACACCACACACGAGCTTTATAAATTTCTCTTGGGAAAGGAAAAGCAGTGTTGGCTTATCAAAACTATTTTCCAGAGTCCGTTGATGCCAGTTAGCCGCATGACAGATCACTATAAACAAACCCTCCTCTGGCACTGTTTAAGTGTTACAGCCAGAAAATCGGCTGACAGGATTGAAGGGAGAGCGCCGGGGCAGAAATTCAGTATAGGGAAGTAATTGTTAGCAGATATTCAGTACTGTTAAGGGTTAAGGACTGTTGTGGGGTTGGGGAGGGGATAGCCCAGTAGTCACAGCATCATACTCCTGTACTGTTGGTCATTGAGGATGGCTGATGCAATTTGACATTGGGGTGTCTGTCCATTGAAGGAATTTTTTCCTCATGGAGTTAAAGGTACTGATTCCACTTTCCAGAAAACAATTTCAGATGAGACTTTAAACTGAGGTCCCGTGCATGAGTGTTTGCAGAAAATCTTGTGCATTATGTTAAAACTCTATCCACCTTTCATAGAAGAATTACCAGCTGGTATCATGGATACCATGACATGCCCAGCATGCATCTGGTGCCTGGTTAGGGATAGACTTGCCAATTACTACTGTCCCCTGACCATTCTTCAGATTAGACTATAAACTCAGGCCAAGGTGCAATGTCATGTAGAAATCTTGCGCACATGTTAAATCCGTTCCGCTTTCGTAAGATGTAGGCCATGTGTTGGAACAGATGCAAGATTTACAAAACTACATACACAGGACTGATGTAAAAAAGCACATGAGTGCTTATTCCTATACTGTTGATATAAAGAATAAATAAAAATAGATAATATGATAATAATGACACTCGGCTTGAAAAACTGCAGTGCTCCAAGGAATTTTTTATGGTGCGGAGTAAAGGGAAGGAAGTCGAGCCTATTGGCGTATGATGGGGTTTATCTTCTGAAATTTTTTGTTTGATTTTGATGTGATTTTTTTTTTGTAGTGATGCTTTTTATTATGTTGCTTCAAAGAATGGGAATTCTTCTGAAACTTTCTCTAGTGCTTTTTGTTGAGTAGATTCAGGAGAGGTTTTATCACTAGGCTTTGTATTGAGAGGTTTTAATAGTCTTAATTTCCATGAATTTATCATCAAGCTGTTTGATGTTGTCACTGGAATAGTTTTTTTTAGAGATGGGATTGTATTGGTTTTAATTGGTTTATTTTTTCATTGATTTTAATGTCTCCCTGCACACTCACATGTATACATATACTGGCACACACACTTGCACTCACACTTATGCACAGACACTATTTGCATATTCACACACACACACATGCAGCACACACACACACACACACACACACACACACACACACACACACACACCACACACACACACACACACACACACACACAAACATACACACCCATAACATAACCCACACACACCCCCTCCCCATCCCCCCCACACACCCCCAATTATACTAATTTTTTTTTTAGCAGGGAAAACATGGCACACTTTATCGTAATATTTTTCACTGATTGTTCCAAAGGAAATCGAGTGCCTGCAGACAAACTACGAAATCCTGAACCCAGAGTGTAAGAAAGCCATCACCAAATACACTGAAGAAGAATCTGAGGACATTAAGATGGATGCCATCCTCATGAAGTCGTGTACCCCTATGATCAAGAAATTCTGTGAGGTGAGCGGGGAGGGAGAGGATGAGAGGGGTTAGAGAAGAGACGAGAGATGTATGGAGGACAGAGAGGAGGAGAGAGAGGAGAGAGAGAGAGAGAGAGAGAGAGAAGAGAAGAGAGAGAGAGAGAGAGAAAGAGACACACACACACACAACACACACACACACACACACACACACACACACACACACACACACACACACCCCACACACACATGGAGACTACAGAAAGGGGAGGGATGGAGTGAAAGTGTGGGGGGTGGGATCTTTGAAGATTAGAATAAGAAAGATAATGCAAAAGCACATGCATACAAACAAGTTTAATGTTCTTATACATGTGCAAGCTCTCTCTGTACGAGAAGTGTGGAGCATTTTATCTTTAGGAGTGACTGAATCGCTAGTAATAATGTTGGTGCTTATATAGCCACACAGCTTTCATCTGAATCCTAAGATGACAGCCTGGTATGGCCTATGAGTGTCGGCAGGGCTGTAAACATTATGATCGAATTGATTGGATAGCTGTTTAACATTTTTATGTTGAATGTAGTTGCTGTACTGTGCAATACATTGAACACACCTGTCCTCTCCCTTTATTCAGCAAGAGCTGGAGAACGATGCAGAAGCGGACGATGTGCTGGAATGTCTGATCGAGCACAAAAACCATGCACAAATGCAGCCCAAGTGTGCTGCTGGCATTGAACATCACCAGCTGGTAAGTCTTTACTTTAAAAAAAAAAAAAAAAAAAAAAGAAGTTTTTTTTTTCCTTCTCTTCGATGTCACTTTATTCTGTTGCTGTTATGTGATTTATTTAGAAAAAACAAAAACATGGGGCATCATTGGATGGTTTTTATCCACAATTTTTGTTTCCTTTTCCTGTAATTTCCTCTTGATATTGTCTTGCATTATCTGTTAATGTTGTCCATCGTGTGTGGCTTTTAGAAAGAAGATGAAAGAAAAAATGTGTTGTAGTTTTAATGACTTGTCATTGAAGTGTAATCAGTATTGCTGAACAGCATGAAGTAGGGAAAAAGGAGAGGTTAAGGGGGTGTGTGTGTTGTGTGTGTGGGGGGGGGGGGGGGAGTTGTCATGTGGGTAGCTTTCTGAAGGCTTTGACGGGGTTTTTCGTTGACATGTCCAATGTTACTTGTGTTACACAGCATGAAGCTGCACACATCATTTTCAGTTAGCCTTTGCAATAGCCATTTTGTATTCTACTAAATAGTAATCATAGATCTTGTAAAGTGCTTGTGTAGGGAAGAGTCAAGAAGAGCTGGACTGCCTTTGAATCAACTCTCATAGTTTCTTTTCATGCTTGGCTAGATGTGTTGTTTTTATTATTCTGTCATCATTATACATCTAACCCATTCACATAAATTTACATGCACACATGTGAGCACACACACATATACCTAAGCATGTATGCACTCATGCATACCTACATATGCGCACACATGCGAGCACACACATGCATGCGCACACAGCATGCACGCATCACCCCACCCCATGAGGCCACGAGTGCAAATTTCAACCTTTCTACAAACAGCTGATCCATAAAGTGATCCCATTACTTTGATCGCCTCTCACGAAACTCACTTTGTCACAGATTTCCATCAAGGACTATGAGTTGATTGAAAGGCAGTCTAGCTCTTCTCGACCCTTCTCTACACAAGCACTATACAAGATCTATGAATACTGTTTCACAGAATACAAAATGGTATTGCAAAGGCTAACTGAAAGTGATGTGTGCAGCTACATGCTGTATAACACAAGTAACAGCTGATCCATAAAGTGTTACAGTGCACAAAGCCAACATCACTTAAGTCAAGAGTGCTATATTTAGCGATCCCCTTCCTTTTACCTTGTCAAAGTGTGGTCAGTTCTTGCTATAAAAAACGCACTAGCTTGTCCCAGTTGTGCTGGGATGGGATGGATTAATTAGCCACTGAGAGGAGCTGAAAGTGGAGGAAAGTGACAGTTGTGGTGTTTGCATTACTTTGGTCGCCTCTCACGAAAAACTCACTTTGTCACAGATCTCCATGAAGGACTTCCGCTTCAACCACAAGTTCAAAGAGGCCTGCCAGAAGTCCGCCCAGACCCTGTGCAAACAGATGACCACAAAGTGAGTGCCATACTTGATGATATTGCTTTTGTTTTACTTTTATTGTCTGGCCATGTAATATGCTGTGTATTGTATGTGCATGCATTTTTCCTTATTTTTTTTGTGCTAGTCAAATTTTTTACGTTCATATGTAACCTATTTAAATTGATTTGATTGTACAGCGCGGTGAGCCCATGTTTTGGGGAATTCGCGCTATATAAGCCTCCATTTTATTATTATATTATTATACTCCGCCAGCTATGAACACAAGTGTTGTCCCTATTTGGCTGCATGCTTTATCAACATGTTTTGTGTGTTGATAGCTGTACCATACATATACAACTTTTAATGACAAGCAGTGACCAGAAATGGAGTAGTACTTAGCTAGTTAGGAGCAAGTCATTTTCTCCGTCATAACAGCAGGTTGACAGTGTATAAGAATGTAATTATATACAACTTGTCATCAGGCCATCACCCCAAAGAAAACACTGGACTAGACTGGTATGTTGTTGTTGGGCATTCCCCAGATTGACACCCTGGGGGTCACCCAGAATGTAGCTTATCTCACTCAACTGCACCAGGAAACCACTGTGAGACCTTAAGGTACACTTTTCGCTTTCTAGGCAGGTGCCTTACCTCTAGACCATGGATCCAGGATGATTTTGAATGGTTTGCTTGTGATGTGTGTGGCAGGTACGAAGTGGTGAGCTGCCTGAGTGAGCATGTACGCAACGACACTCTGCTGGACAAGAAGCAAAGAGTGGAACACGCTTGTCGCAAACAGCTCAAAGTGGAACTGCTCCAAAGGGTAGGTAGTGGACACTTTGGGGGTTTGTTTTTGAGAAGGGAGGGAGGGAGGGAGGGAAGGAGAGAGAGAGCGTGGTGGGTGGTAGGGGGTGTGACAGAGACAGAGAGGGAGAGAGAGAGAGAGAGAGAGACAGAGAGAGAGAGACTTTTTATATATATTTTTTTTACAAGAATTAAAAAACTGAAAAAATTATATTAAGTGCTACTTGATCCTGTCATATGTGTTTCAAACTATTGTTTGTGCTGCAAAGCTGTGTGTTCCGGATGAATTAAGTGGTGAAGACATAATACATAATGTACAGTAAGTCATAGGGAAATCTCTGTGCTTGCTTGGTTTGATTTTTTTAAAGTGTAGTCACTCATGGTGATATTAAATTAACAAAAAGAAAACCAAACCAGCAATAAAACCACAGTTATAGAAGGGATAGGGGAAGAAGGCAGGGGGGGGGGGGGGGGGGGGTCTGTTCTGAAATTTCTGATTTGTAGCTGTATGAAAAATAACCTTCACTATTTAAATAGTGTTGGGTCTTTGTCAACACACTTCAACTCTTTCAAATTTATTATGAACACCTAAAGTCTTTATAGAAAGAAATCCAAACAGCACACTTGAAGACTAAGAAGACTATATGGGAACAAGTGTAAGGGGGGGGGGGGGGGGGGGATATTCAGTATTCCAAGACTTTGTCTGAAGTTTGTTTGTTTTTTTTTTTTTTTTTTTTTTTTTTTTGCTGCCTCGTCTTCAGTGACGTTCCCGTACTGCTGTTCCCACGCCGCTCATTTCAATCTCCCCGCCACAGCCATACCCAGATTCGTTGTGTCTCACCCCCGGGGCCGGGAGTCCACAGGGAGCTCATCAATATTAGGCCGCCGCGGGGCCACCAGCCAGGGGGCCCTGCACTTCTGCTGGGTCACTTTGGTGGTGTTCAGTGGTGCCTGTTCTGAGCTAACATACGCAGGACACCACCTACTAAGCCCCCTACTAACGACAGTATTAGCTCAGTCGCAGAGCCAGACTGAGTGAGTCACCCACCCAAGGTGGCGACCACCACAACGTCCCTCCAACGACCCGCCTCCCCACGAACCCCCAATCCCAAAGGCTTTGACACAAATTCACCACAGGCACAGAAGCGTATGGGGAAACCGAATCTGAGGTCACCATGAGACCAGAGCAACGGAGGCCACCGAATCAGAGGCAATTTTTATTATTGCATGATGATCAATGATGATGAGGATGATGTAATGATGCTGCTGTGGAGGTGCATCCGCTTTGAGACTACTTGACAGGGTTGTTCTCTACGCTTACTGTCATAATATATCCCGGCGTCAACCAGGCCCGAGAGATACAGACACCTGCAGTGTTGGTCAGGTAATTTGAGCAACACTCTCAAATTCGCATCCGTAAAGTGGATGAAGCTCGACTGTGTGGTCCCAGTCTCCCCACTAAGCCCACAGCACACTCACTCTGGGTAGGAGCCGGCCGGAGCCCGAAAAAATCCCTATGACTTATGGGATTCGAACCCGCGACCTTCCAGTCCGGAATCCACGGCGCTAACCACTGCGCCATGGCGGCTGGTGACTTTGTCTGAAGTTTGTAAATCAATCTTGAGACGTAACCTAGGCCAAGGCAGCAGCAGTGTATCTGCACCCAAGTGTTATAGAAACGTGTGTGTGTGTTTCTGTCTTGGCAGGGGGAGAACATCAAGTTGGACCCTGAACTGAAGGAGAAGTGCTCGGCGGACATCGAGAAGCTGTGCCCTAACGTCAGTCCTGGAAACGCCGCTGTGAGTCTGGGTGTTGGTCCCGTGTGCCGTGTTTTCACACTGGGGGAATGCAACGCATTTATTTATTTATTTATTTATTCTTTCATATCGAGGGTAATAGAATAAGCACTCGTGTGCTTTTTTTTTTCATCCAGCCCCTGTGTGTATGCAGTTTTGTAAATATTGTCATCTGTTCCCACCGGCACACAATGGCCTACTCTTACAAAAAGCGGAACAGGATTTAACGTGTGCGCAAGATGCTCTGCGTGCGTTCGCACACGGGGCCTCGGTTTACAGTCTCGTCCGAAAGACTTTTGGGGAGAGTGGTGGAGTCAGCACTGATGTTAACTCCAGGGGGAAAAAATCCCCTTGAACGGGAGTTGAACTTGGGTCGTCAAATTGCGAGTGCAATGTTCTGACCATTATGCTATCCCGTCCCCTACCCCCCCCCCCCCCCCCCCCCCCCCCCCCCCCCCCCCCCCCTTTCGAGTGCATGTGCAGTGACCTGGTGTTGCTCACTTGCAGCTGTTGTTTTGACATTGTAGAATTGATTCTGTCAGTATTCTGTATTTGGTATTTGATCCCTCCTTTGACAACGAAGTATGTTATGTGTTATTTAGTGCATTCTTAACTGTTGTATAGTCTGTCACCTTTAGTAGCATGTCAGTTCAACATTTGAAATCGAGTTTCAAATGTGTGAAAGAGTGTGTGTTGTGTGTGTGTGTGTGTGTGTGTGTGAGTGTGTGGTGTGTGTGTGTGTGTGTGTGAGTGTGTGTGTGAGTGTGTGTGAGTGAGTGAGTGAGTGAGTGGGGGCGGGCGGCGGGCGGGCGGCGGGCGAGCGAGCGAGCGAGTGTGTGTGTGTGTGTGTGTGTGTGTGTGTGTGTGTGTGTGTGTGTGTGTGTGTGTGTTGTGTGTGTGTGTGTGTGTGTATGTGTGAGTGTGTGTGTGTGTGTGTGTGTGAGCGCATGCGTGCGCGTGTGCATGTGTGTATGAGCATGTGTGTGTGTGCACACAATGCTTGTGCATGCATATGTGCGTTCATGCATATATAGGTGCTTGAGTGTATGTGCCTGTTAATCAGTATGCGCATGCATTGTGTGTGTAGACTTTGGAATGCCTGAAGAAACACCAGGACAAGCTGAGCAAGAAGTGCCACAAGATGCTGTTCAAGAGAGAGGTCAGTACCGTGCTGTTTTAGATGTCTCCACAAATCTGCATCCTCTTATCTCTGTAACTGTCTTCACCTGTACTCTTCATCTGGCTCCCTTCGTTTAGCCACAGATTGTGCTTTCCAACAGCTAGATTTTTAAAAATTAAAATTTAAAAACAAAAATTTTTTTTTTTTTTTTTAACAGATTTATTCAAACCACTATTGGTCAATGCTCTTCTGTTTCTGGTCCACTCACCTGGAATGACCTCCCTCTCTCCCTCTGCCAAAAGCTTACATTTGATTTTTTTTTTTTTTTTCTTCTCATGTATATTATTTTTTGATGTGTGTGAATATTATTTAAGCTTCCTGCTTTCTTACACCAATTTATTACTGACTGATGTAGTAGACTGCACACAGAGGCTTTCTATTTACCCCCAAATTATTTTTATGATTCCTTCCCCCCCCCCCCCCCTCCCCCCTCTGAAAAAACCTCAACCAATTATGAACAGTTTAAAAAAAACAAACAACCTATTGTACAAACCGTAGCACCTAGGCATCATCCATTCATTGCAGGATGCATCCCTTCGTCTGTAGCAGCTGCCCCCCCCCCCCCCCCCTCCACCGGTTCCTGTCTTGTACCTTTCTGTGCCATGTCACGTCCATGTGTTTCTGGATATCAACAAGCCATCTGGTTGCCAGTATACCAGGGGTTCTGTAGATGTGTCTTGGCTGCCATTCTGTGCTACGCCTTGCATAAATAATGCGGATTCGTTCTGTAAATTGAGGAATGTTTCAGTACTGTAACAGACACAACAATAACATCCCCCCAAAAAAACCCAACAGCTTTTTTTATATATTAAGTGTACCCTACAAACGAAATGCATGTGCACGAAAATCAGTAAATAAGCCATAGTATGGCACAGTGTACTGATTTTCGTGCACATGCATTACATTTGTAGGGTACACTTTATTATGCAGGATTATATTTGGCTGTTGATTTCATGTGTTCTGTATGTATACTCTTTTTTTTTTTTCTTTCTTGCTGACAGGAAGAAGAGTTTGCCATTGCTGACTATGCACTGATCCATACCTGCAAAAAGATGATCAGAGTAAGTTGTGTTTGCTACCTATATCATTCCACTGTAAATAGACACACAGATGTTCAGAGATACAGGTATAGACATACATGAACATATACACCGACAGCCTCTCTTACACGTGTGAACACTTGACAGACTACACACTGCAGCCTACATGTATACCCACACCCACCCACCCACCCACCCACACACACACACACACACAATTTCTGTTGGGTGCCTTCACACTCTGGATTCTTTCCAAATGAGTGGGCAGATAGAGCTGCTAAAAAGGGTGCAAAACATGGACGGGATTCAATAGAGCTGAATGTGCCTTTATCCTTGCAAGAGGGGTACAGTTTACTAGAACAAAAATCATGGAGAAATGTCGCCAAAACTAATCAGCAAAATAAGATATTTTTAAATAGAACTGTGATCAATACCGAAAATTTAACAGTTGTCAACTACGCAAAGACTTGTGTAAATGTTTTCACATCAAGAAGAATTAATGCACTATTTTATAGAATGAAACTAAACGCATTGATAACCAAGTTCAGCAAAAATGGTAAATGTTTGTGTGGTGAGAATATCACTAATACTCATATACTTTTTGACTGCAAGAGTGTAAAGCCTTTCATGCCCAATTTTTCTGAAAACTCTCTCACCAGCATATTCAGTAATTTAAACTTGGCATTTGAAATTGTAAAGGGTCTCTATCACAGTCCGATAGGACATTTGTTATAGTTACATTAACGTTAATGAGTTCTTATATTTCTGTTATTTCTATTGCATAACCAAGTTTCCTTATGGGCTGGGTTTTTGTTTGTTTGTTTGTTTGTATTTGTTGGTGGGTTGTTGTTGTTTTTTAGGGTGGAGGGTGACATGTTTTTGAGATTTTTTTTTTTTTTTTTTTTTGGTGTTTTTTTTTTTTTTTTTTTCCCGTCTAATATCACTAAGAGTGAACAGACGTAAAATTGAAGACAACAACAACAACACACACACACACACACACACACACACACACACACACACACACACACACACACACACACACAATACACCCACCCACCCACCCATCCATGCTCACACAAAGCACGCACTCTGCACTCATGCTTATAAGTACACATACAATGAGTAACAACCACACAGCATCATCTCTAAATATACACAGAATAAAAATCTAGTAAGCTCATGTGTTTAAAAATTTGACTGCACAAATTCTATTTTGACTGTGTTCTTATCAAATTAGTTTCTTACCATTCTGTAATTATTATTGTGAGTATTATTTCGTGTGCTCCATTGATTTAAGGTGCCAGTATCAAATTGTGAACAGAAGAGAAGAAGAACTATGATTTACTGTCAAAATCGTGACGGAATATTTGAAATTGCCTGTTAGGTTCTTTTTCTCATTATAAGAAATTTTATACTCACACTGTTTATCTGCTGACTTTGCTTATTTGTGTTCCCCCCACAGTCAGATGAATTGTGTATAATCTGCTGCAGAATTATTGCGACGCAACGTCAACAGAACCAGAGATTTTGGACTGCTTGAAAAAAGCCAAAGATGAGGATGGCTTTGACGACAAATGTCGACGCATCGTCATCCAGCGCCAGATCACGCAGACTAAAGGTGAGGCACACAGGTGTGGAATGTCCTGTTGGAGGTAGTGACTTTACTGAGAAATAGCCTAGCAATTGGAGCATCACATTCTGAGGATGTGACTGTAGTAGCTGAGGGCATAGACTCCAGTCTCCACTGGGATGTCTGTCTGAGGGGATTTTTCCATAGGTACTAACATTGGCACCGACTCCTGAGGTGATTCAATCACATCGTAGCTGATGACAGGAAATTCTGAAAATCTGATCAAAGAAAAAAAGAAGAAAAAAAAACCCATTGGTACTGACTCTACTCCCCTGAAAGTCCTCAGGATGAGACTCTGAAATGAGTTCTTGTGTATAAACGCATGCAGAACATGTAGTGCACATATCTAAAACCGATTTGTCTTGTGTAGAAGAGTAGGCCAGCTATGGCTGGTGGGATGGATGACATGAGGATACCCACCTCACCCCACTACCATACGACTGAGTGTAAGATGAGAAGGCAGTAGCAGCAGGGGTGATTGGCGGACTTGACGTGTTAATTAATGTTGGTGACATTTTTCTTTTTTGGTTGGTTTGTTTGTTTGTAAGGGGTTTTGTTGTTTTTGTTTTTTTATTGCTGGTTTTTTTTCTCCCTTTAGAAAGATGGCTTGATGAAAAAACAAACCAAATCAATGCTTATTCAATGTATACCATCTGGAAATTAACACTTTCTACCCCGGGTACGGATTAATCCGTACCACGCGATCATCTCCCCTGGACGGGGTACGGATTAATCCGTACCACAGCAGGTACTTTCACTTTCGCCCTCCCATTCTGTTCTATTCTCACATGGTCGTTTTAGCTTGTTGGCTTTAGCTGCCACGTTGGTCGCACATCGTTCACAGCTAATTTGCATATAAAATTGAGCGTGTTTTTGTTGTGTTTATTGTTGTTTTACGTGTCATATGCGTGTAGTATGGCTTTGGTACATCATACTTTCACTGCTGACGAAGTAACAGAAGTTTTAAACGAGTTATTACGTTGCCGATAAAGATCGTGTGTTGGATAGAGATCGTGAGAGCTTTGAGTCTCGTGATACTCACTGTGTGCCGCTCGAGGAGTGAGATAGGCCAGCTAAAAGGGGTGGGAAGGGGGGGGGGGGTGACTGGGGAGGGGCGTGGCCTTGGTACTGTGAGTACCGCTACGATAAACACCAACTGTTTACATGAAAATGAACTACAAGCCA
>CM060330.1:10360161-10380161 GCA_030674155.1 Stramonita haemastoma
TGTACAAGTCTTTGTTATGTATGTTTGGATGATCAAGTTTTTTTCCGTTGTGTCCCCCCTTTTTTGGTGTGTGTGAGAGTAGCGAATTTTGTTGTTCTCTTCTTCTTGACCGAACAATGTCTTAGAATACGAACTTATTTTTTCTCATGGTAGGCATGTTATGGAACAAGGTAAAAATTGGGAGTGTTTGTCTGCGAATTGTGAGAATGAAAAGTTTGTTGATGTTAAAAACTCTGTATAGCATTGGCTTTGCTTGAGACTTTTAAAAAGGCATATTGCACATGTATTATGATCGGTCCGTGTAATAGTTACCCCAGTATTTAAAAAGTTTTTGGATGAAACTTTTTGCATCCTCTTTCACATACTTACAATGTGCACACAAGCAGGACAGTACAGCTTGCTGTCAAGTCGATGTATATTCCTCTCATGCATGATGGCTTTTTTCCTGTTTCTTTTTCTGTACAGAAATGTTTTCTTCAGGGTTTTTTTTTGTGTGTTTTTTAACACTCGACTACAGGGTTGACTTTCCCAGCAGCGCTACAAGAAAAGATTATCAAAAAGTATCTCTGATCAAAATTTTCTCTTTATCTCTCTTTTTTGGGTCTTTGTGGCATCAGACCTACATGAACAAAGATGTTTATAGTTTAGTAGACTCGCTGATTTCTGAATTTGGGGGAATTTTTTCCCCGAGTAATTGCTGTTGGCTCTCTCAAAGATTGATCATTATGTCTGCTAAGTCAGCTTGCAAACTGTTTGTCTCTGTTCGTGTATGTGTGCAAGAGTATCTCTGTATTTATCCCATGTTCTTTCTAAATGGTGTAGGATTTTTGCTGCAGTTTACTTTTTTTTTTTTTTTTTTTTTTTGGCTATCTTTGTAAGGGTATATCAGTGAAAGATTGTGTTCAGTTTGTGTTCATGAATAGTATGAGTCAGAAGAAAAATAAGTGTGTAATCTGGGGAATGGGCCGTTTTATACTACTACCTGTAGAAATAAAACAACAAATCGTAGGAAACATGGATAGTGTAGCAGGTTGATGGTACAATGGAGAGGAATAGAATGAAACCAAGACAACTGCTGTACTCTTTAGATATGTTTAACATTGTGATACGAAGTTGCATTATTATACATTCTGTAATCAAAAACCTGTGGGTACTGAAGATGGCTACTCTGTGTGTAGTGTTTTATCAGTTTTACCTCATACAATTTCAGGGTGGATACCTTCCGAACCAAACGTAATGCTGAACTGTTGATGAAAAGATGGGGGTTTTCTTTTTTGACAAAAACACCTTGCCATCCATAAAGCGACTGGTATCCTTTATTCACTTTTTCGGCTACAGGGTTCGATGTTTGTAATTATTCTTCTTAGGGGGAAAAAGTCAGAAGTTATCTAACACAGTCAACCAGAATAGAAAAAAAAAAGTCTCGTTTCCTGCAGAAATATTTTAGGGCTAGGAAGAAATCCTTTTTTCATCAAAACAAAGCAATTTTTAAATACCAAGAGATCTACTGTATAATTAAAGGCATCGTAGCTCCAGTTCAGTTTTGGGACAACTGCATGATCTCTGTATTGAAGCCTACAATCAAAATACCACTTTGCAGTGGACAGTGGATTGTCCACATAAACTGTGCCATGAACTGCTCCTGAAAGTACCAAGGCTTTGTAAAGACAGCACAAAATACACAGTTTTTGTAAACGCCAATACATTCATAGCACAATTGAAATTTTGATTGCCAAACCTCCGCCAATAACTTAAGGTGTGTTGGATTGTTTGGAAAGCTTGCTGTGAGTGTGAATGGTGTATTTTTTTGAGATATGTCCTGCCTGTGTAAAATTTTTTCATGGTGGTGGTGGTGGTGGGGGGGGGGGGGGGGAGGGGGGTTAGTTATTAAGCAGATTGTAGCAAATTATTGAAGAGAGGTGTGTGAACAAAAATATATACAGTATGATATATTGCAATGATTATGGGTTTGTGTCAGACTGTAACGAAGCGTTGATTTTCCCCAATAAACGTTTCTTCTTGTTGATGAATGGAGCAACTGTTGAGTTTTGATGAATATTTGGCAAAAATAAAAGCTGTCTGTTCAGATATTGTTGTGGTTGTTTCTGTGTTCTCGCAAGCTTTAAGAAGTGAAGGGATAGGTGGGTGAGGGGAGTACTGTTGGGCAAGTTGTGCACCTGTTCTAGGGCAGTGCTTTTGGTGTTGGATTCTGTCACGCTGTCAGGATTGTTGCTGTCACTTTTGGCGACAAAAAAAAAAAAAGTTAGTAGATTTTTCCCTGTACGTGTGTGTGTGGTTGCATGCCTCTGTGTGTGGTGTGTGTGTGTGTGTGTGTGTGTGTGTGTGTGTGTGTGTGTGTGTGTGGTGTGTGTGTGTGTGTGTGTGTGTGTGTGAGAGAGAATTGTATGCTTGCCTACATTCAAGGCAAGGTGGTGCGTTAAAACAACAACAAAAAAAAAGATACTTAATTCGTTCAATGTAACTGTTTGTAAATTCAAGTCATTCTGAAGCCATGGTCCTTGATATGTGACCTCAGTTTCTGCTGTGTTTACATGTATTAAAGCTAAGATGTATGTGATGCACTGTTACAGCAGGTACCTACCTGTCTTGCAAGCTTGTTGGTGGCAGAAGAAAAGGTTATCAAGTTTGTCGTCTCAGATTCATCATTGTGCTTTGGGAAGCATTGAAGCTGGCTTGAATACATCATATGCATTCTGTTATTCTTGAAACCGAAAACTAGTATTCTGTACTCTGAAACTGGATTGACCTTGAGTATTTCTTGAAAATCAGAAAGCATTCTACATACTTTTTCTTTCTTATGTGTTTTTCTTTGTGGTATGTGTTTATATCGGAATTTTTTTTTCTTATGGAACTGTGTTAAAATATGTGTATAAATTTACCTGTCCTTGTGCATTAATGGTTGACCGAAAGCTTGAGTTTGGATGGTAACATTTTTTTAATTGTTTCTTCATCACTGACTTTTTCCTTATAAGTAGTGGAGCAGACTTACATGTATGATATTAATGGTGTCTGTCTGTTGTTTGTTTGTCTGGTTTCTTTATGTGTGTGCAAGTGAAATACCATGATCGAATTATGTAAATGGTCTGTGTGCTTTGAAAAATAACAGGAGTTTAAAAGTGTTTATGATGTTGTCTCATGAAATTATCTACTTTTTACTTCTCCAATTTTGAATTTGTTGAAAAGATTTGGGACATAGATTGCTGTAATTCATTAGGAATTCTTTCAACATAGCTTTTAGTCTGAAAATGTGTTGGTTTTTATTTTTTTTTAAGACTTATTTTATCATCAATACAAAGAATAATAGACCCTCTGACAACAGTCGAATGAAGAAAGTGTATATTGTTTTACACTTTTTTGTTGTTGGTAGGACCATCTGCATAGTTTAAACAGATTTGTCAGAACTCTTCATGAGTCAGCCTAGCTATGTACAATATGAATTCTGGGGTGTGGCTAGAGCATGGAGTGGAGATGAGCTGTTTGGTACAGGAATTTTTATGCTGCTTGTACAGAAATCCATCCTTATGAAAGGTAACTGAACCAGCTTCTCTCCTGATAAGGGTAGAGAGGCAGGGGAATGCTGATTTCTCTTAAAGCTGTCAGTTTGTTTGCAGATTACAATTGTAAAGCTGGACTTCAACTGTTTATACATTTTTAGATAAGACATCAGTCTGTTTCATTATGAGAAATTGTACATAAAGTTATCAATGGAAAATTGCAGGAAAAAGTTGCTGTAAGATATGAAAAGATTGTCAATTACGTTAGATTCGTGGGAATAAACTCGTTTATTTTATTTGCATAGGGAAACCCCCCCCCCCCCCCCAACCCACAGTGCTTGATCTTACATGAAAGATAATTGAAAATGCTGTAGATTTGTGTTGATTAATCTGAAAACAGAGGACTGACAGGGTCGACAGCCTGCCAGAATAGTGTCAGATGAGGAGAGAAGAGAATGCTACAGGCTTGTGCCGAACAGAACAACTTACATGTACAGTACTGTAGTTTTATCAAAACAAGAGGCACACAACTTTAATCCATAGATTCTTACACAACTCATCTATTTCCCTTACAGGGAAATGAAGCATTTTCAGGGAATGCATGTAATTTATATGATTATTCTTGGATTAGAAATTACAGCCCATACTTGAAAAGGAGTTGACAGAAACCCAAGCTGTTGCAGTTGACGGACATGACTGGAAGAATCAGACCAATAACTCTTCAGTGCTGTGCCTGACTCCCCATAAAGTCAACAAGAGGACTTCCCATTCCGTTTCCTTCTGTTTCATTTTCCTGTATGGGAGCAGAAGTATTGGCGGCTTGACTTTATCAACAACTGTAGCATTTAACCCTTTTTCTACCCTAGTGTACATGCAAGCATGTATTAGCACCAAGTTGATCAGCCCATGCTCTCTTCCCCCCCAATTTTGTTGCCTGTTATCCAGTCATCTTTCTGTTTGTCAGAAATTTGTGTTCTTTGCACATATACAGCATGTAACCGGTTTCTTGTGGGTACGCAAACATAATCAAAACAGTATTAAGACTGACAGAATCCAGAGATGGGCTTTACTACATCTCTCACACCACAGCTTCTGTACACAGACAGGTACATTGCACTAATCTTACCGTCTTGAGTAGATTTTATTAGAACAATTTTGTTTGTTTGTTTGGTTTTTACCCGTTTCAATTGTTGATTGTTTAGCATTAGTTTTTTTTTAGCAGTCTGGCCTGATGTCACAAGTTTTCAAAAAATCTAGTCACATATCACAGTCATACTTGGACTTTTAAAATCTTAAAAAAAGAAATTATTTGTTGAAATGAATTGATCCAAACCATTGTAGTATAGTTATTTAAATACTGAAACTTGGGGGGGGGGGGGGGGGGAGTATAGTCAGTAGAGTTAGTATTTTGATTAAAGTGTGAGCGTTTTGTTGGAGTTGTACGATCTCTTTCAAGTGTTATGCTGGAAGTGGCTGGTATTGTTTAGCACAGATATGTCTCTGACTTGATGCCTTTAAAGATTTGCTTGGTAGAAGTGAAGATTTTCTTGGTAGAAGTCTAGATGCTTGTATCTCCTCTTGCTGTAATTTCACAGTGGACTGTGGGTGGGATAGGGATAGCCTAGTGGTTAGAGACTTGAGGTCACAACCTGACGGCGTGAATTTGAGCCACTATGGAAACACCGGTTCAAGGAGATTTTCCTCTAGAGCCAACTTCAGTGCTGACTCCACTCCCCTGAAAGTCCTTCAGATGAGATTATAAACTGAGGTCCTTTGCAAGAACACACAGAGAATATCTTCAGCACACCTAAAACCAAGTTCCTCCTTTAGAAAGAGTAGGCCATTCATGCCACTAAAAAAGGTACTACAAAATTCAAACAATGCATGCATACTGTGTTGTATTTAGACATCATCCCAGAAGTTGGAATGCAGCTACCTTAATGATGTCCAAATGGTCCAATATGCAAAATTTCATGATCAGTTAATCTGAGAGCTCTAGGTTAAGAACAAAAAAAAAAACGCAAGGAAAAAGACTATTAGAGTTCTGTGCGTAATCTTGTTTCTGAGGAAACGTTTATATTCTGACACTGGGTGTATGGGTGTGCGAGAGGGGGAGAAGGAAGGGGTCATTGCAGGGGAATGGTGTAGACACAGCTATAGAAATGAACCCTCTTGCATTCGATTCTCTCAACACAAACTGCCCCTAGATTTCACATTCCATCACGAAATCAGGTCAGGCACACATGCTTGCTCGCCTTTTCCTCCTTCTAAGTACATACCAGCAGCTATAATTACTTCCAGACACTCTACAGGGTCTCTCCTTTGGCCTGATAGAGCTTTGACATGTAGCAATTAGTGTTGGTCACAGTGTGATGGAAATCTACTGTGTGTAAATCCCAGCAAATGCAATGTTGGGGACTTGGGGGGGGGGTGGGGGGGTAATTATTCATCGCAAATCCGGTCAGACTAGAGGGTTAAGCCAGTTGTCTGATAGACAGAAAGACCAATGATTCTCGGCTGAACTTTCTGAGTCCTCTGATGACCCAAGTGTTTTGCGATCCTCGTGATGTGTAGAACAAGAAAGGGTGTGGACCTGCACTGTAGGTATTTTGTCTCTCAGCTTCTGAGCAGGAGTACTTTATTAATTTTTCTAATGAAGAAAGGCAGTCTCTTTGTACAATGTGATCAGCATGTCTGGATACCTGTAAATGAAGAGGATAATTTTTTTTTTTTTTTTTTTTTTGAAGAGGTAAAGTAAGTTTTGAAGAGAACTGGTGGTGGGTTGACTTTTTTTGTAATCTGTGTTACTCGTGTGCAGTGCTTTTTGTAATCGGTATTTTTCACTATCATTTTCACAGGTAAATGGATGAAAAGTTTTGTTGGAAGAAAAGGGGGGGGGGGGGGGGGGGAAGCATGTTGTTTGTAGCATGGTAGTTATCTCTCTTACTTTGCTGGTCAGAGATGAAAGAAATGTGTAATATGCTAGAATGTAGCTGAAATCTGTAACTTCGTGATCTCTTGAGTAGTCTTTATTACTAGTATTAGTGAAAAAAGAGGACAATTGATCTTGATGGTCATATATGATATTGGGAAACTACAGGATCAACATTAAAATTTTTTTTTTTTTATTCATCATTTGTCGAATAATTATTATTTATTTGTTTGATAAAACCTGCTGTTTCTTGTGTTTAATTAATATATTTCCAGTTAGTGCACTACAGCATATGATGATGTTTGAATGTGAATAGTTTTCCACAATGTGTCAACAGATGATTTTGTACACCCATGCCTTTGTGATCGATAGAATGTTACGGAGAAGGGAGTCAAGTTCATTTTGTTCTTCTCAGTCTATACCTGTGAAAAAAATCGTTTCCACATATACATGTAAAAGATCTCTATTCTGTTATGCCTTGCATGGTACGTACGCTTCATGTATGAAATAAATACCCCAGCCTTGAGAAAAAAATGTAAATATGTACTAAAAGAGTAGATATATCATCAGATGAAATAAAGCTGGCTGAATTTTTACATACAGTATCATTATTTGTAAGAGAAATGAATGCTATTTTGTGTGGATTATTGATATAATTATTTTATTTAACGGTTGACAAGAAATTCACCAAGAATAGGCAGAAAGCTGTAGGGAAAGAAACCATAGGGTACCCTGCTTAATAACTTGCATGCACTGATTATGGTAATGAAAAATACCACACAGGCATTCATTTCGCTTAAAAAAAAAATCTCTCTTTATCAATATATCATCTCTTTGTTGTTGTATTTTTTATTTAATTATAAAAAGTATTTTAATTGATTGTTGGTAATTGATGGTGTGACAGATTGCAAGATTTCTTTTGTGCAGTTTGTTCTCGGCTGATCTTGATATCATTTGGCTGGGTTATATATTGAAAAAAAGAAAAGTGTTTGGTCTTGATGGGTTGGAAACGCACATTGAATGACAAGATTTGGCTTGAGTGTGGCTGGCGAGGAGGCTGTTCTGTATGTTTCTGATATGGTTTTGATTGTTGGTAATTGTAACACTTAATAAAACTCCGTAACAGCCCCCCATCCTCTTCCTTCCCCTTTTTTTTTTGATTTATAAAAAGAAAAGGGATTTTTTTTTTTTTTTTAGGTATTTGGGTTTGGTTTTAGGTGTGCAATTATTTTGTTCTTTCATTTGAGGAGTTGGTAAGCATTGCTGGCCAAAAAGATGTGTGTCATATTTTATGCAAAAAAAAAAATCAGAATGTATGTGTGTGTAAAATAGTGTGTTTTTTTTTCCTTTCCTTATTTTTTGTGTTTTCATCTTCTTTCCCCTTCTCTTTTTTGAAAGAATGGAGAAAAAAATTTTATGTATATGTATTTTACTGACACAAAAAAAATATGTGTAACCAACATTGTCAGTCGTGTGTACTTGAGATTCTAAAATATTGAACAAATGTTTGACGAACATGTTCTTCATGTATGTTGGTTTGGTTTAAGTGAACATTTACTTTTAAGTTTGTTTGAGATGATGGGACCTTGTGCTATTTTCATGAACTTCAGTTTAATTTTTTCAGCTTAGATTTTATTTGGGATGACGGAATAAATGCTCATTTCTGTTCCTGTACTTCATGTGAATGTTTGTGTGAAAATGTGGCTGTTGGTTCCTGAAATTATTTGATCTATAAACTATTGTTTCATATCAGTTTTTTTTCTGCTTTTTTAAAAAAAATAGTTCAAGATATGATACTTCCTTAGACTTGATACAGGCTTTTTTTCTGTACAAATATTATTTTGCTGGTGCAATGGTAAGACTGGGGAAGAGAGTGTGGGACAGCAGCTGACAAACACTCCACTTTGGAAACTGTGCTAAGAGTGTGTACATACGGCAGTGAATCCTTGACAACTTGCGGTATGATATGCAGAAGAACTGCCGGAAAAAAACTTTCACCTTTGCTGCCTGCCTGCCGCTGGATGTAAAAAAAAAAAAAGCATATGTGTGCTTATTCCATAATCTTCGATATAAAAGAATAAATTTTTTTTTTTTTTAAAGTCCAGGCATCTTAGGGAGAGGGTACAGCACCAACTCTTCCATGCTGAAACCAGCATGTTTCCTTGTGCATGTATATCCATCCTCCCCTGTCAGTGTCCATAGTTTACATGTTTTTTTAAAACTTTTTTTAGTTTTATACCGAGGATAATGGAATAAGCACTCATGTGCTTTTTTTACACCCAGACCCCGTGTTTATGAAGTTTTGTGAATCTTGTCATCTGTTCCCACCTGCACACGATGGCCTACTCATATGAAAAGCGGAGCAGGATTTAACATGTGCGCAAGATGTTCTGTGTTCGTTCCCACACGGGGCCTCGGTTTATAGTTTATAGTGATGGCTGCAGTGTGTGCACTGAACAAAGGAGGATTGCATACCAAAGGATGTCATGTACGTCAAGTGGCCACAGGACAGCCAGCACCCACAAGCTGCCCAGCCCTGTTTTCAACACTGTTGAAGAGAATTGACGACTCACAGGCACTGATCCTCATACCTGGCCACTGCTTGCTTGCACTGGATCACTCACAGCAGCTGGTGCCATAACTATTCAAGAAGGAGTGAAGAGGGATGGTGACAAGGGAAACAAACAAGTCAACAGCTGCAAGACTGAAGACAAGATGATAGGAAGCAGAAACAGCAGACTGGGACAGTCTGCAATCCCTGTCATGTGGTCTGTATCACTGTGGAAGACACTGGCTGGCAAAGAGCAGATTGCTGAGCCACTTCTGAAACAGCTACTAGGGGCCTGACCTTTTGACTGACTAGGGCGCTGCTTGTAGATCTTTGGACTCAGATGCTCTCTATCTGTTCTGTAAAAGGTAAAGGGGTCTCATAACCTAGGCGGTCATAGGGGAGCGAGGTGTCAGAGACCTCAGCTTCTCTAGGGGCCAGCATGTTGAGGGCAGCGCCCATCTGCTTACCTTCCTGACCCTAAAGAGGGCAGGTACCTATTTACAGCTGGGTTGAAGTGGTGTGGACTGTAGTGTGAAGCCAAGGCGTGCAACGGTCACCCATCCGTTGGTAACCACGCTCGACGCTGCTTAACTTGACTTCGGGAAGCGAGCGCTCGTGACCACTGAAGCTATCCACCCCAATCTGTACTGTGGTCCATCTGGAAATTGATTAGGATCTGGGACAGATCCTTAGGTGTTTCTTATTGTACTTTCCCTTTTGAAAATTGTATGTCCATTTGGACATTTTACATAGATTATGAGCTATATTAGTATGTAGCAAATAGGGACTGGGATAGCTCAGTGGTCAGAGAGCTCGCTTCCCCCCAGCCAAGTTAAGCAGCGTTGAGAGTGGTTACCAATCGGATGGGTGACCGTTTGCGCGCCTTGGCTTCAGTACAGTACCCCCAGTTCATCCAGCTGTAAATGGGTACTGCCCTCTTTAGGGTCATGGAAGGTAAAGCAACGATGGAGAGGAGATGGGTGCCGCCCTCAACATGCTGGCCCCTAGAGAAGCGAGGTCTCTGACGCCTCGCTCCCTACGACCACATAGGTTATGTGACACCTTTACCTTTTTACCTTTTAGCAAATAGGGAGTTAATCACCTCTGTCTCTCACTACTGTTTTTGTTATGATCATTGAAAAGTTTTTTTTTTTTTTTTTCTTTTGGATGAGGTTTACCTTGATATTTGACTGCTTCCATTCAGAAGGTTTTTGACTGGCAGACTGTGCTGAGATTGTATTCAAGTGTTTATAATTTGTGTATTTCAATCCAGTTTTCTCTTGCTTGCCTTCACAATTTTAAACAGTTTATTTACCTGTTCATTCATATTATTTGTTGATTTATTTGATTAAACCATTGACACTGGGGGCAACAGCAAAGTGAAAGGCTGTATGGTCAGTGGCTTTCCCACTCATGGAATTCCACTTTACAGCTTAGTCTTTAGTGATCGACTATAACTCTCTGACTAGGAGGCTTGACTTGCACAGTCCTTATGTGTTGCAGCCAGGGAGGCTAGTTAGCCTTTGGAGAACATCTCCAACGCTGACTGTTCATATGCCCTCTTGGCCGAGAGAGTGGGGATGTTGTGGGCAAGGCATCTCCACTATAATCAAATTTCTGACTCCCAATTTCCTAAACAACAGCTGCCTCCTCTGCTGTGTTGGAGGTCATCACAAACACAGTGGAGAAACATTAAAACATAAAAATAAAAAATATATTTATTCATATGTAAGTATTTGGTGTTTAGTTTTGTTTTATTTTTGTTTTTGTAAAGAGAAAAAAATGGGTACCTGCCCTCTTTAGGGCCAGGGAAAGTAAAGCAGCGAGGGAGAAGAGATGGGCACTACCCTCAATATGCTGGCCCCTAGAGAAGCTGAGGTCTCTGAATCCTTGCTCCCCTATGACCGCTTAGGTTATGGGACGCCTTTACCTTTACCTAAAGAGGAACACTGGGCCGAAGTGTATAGGCTTAGGTGGAAGTTTGAAGCTGAAAGACTGTGATTACATAAAAAACAAAACCCATCCTCCTTCCCAACGGTGGATGTATTTCTAACATTGAAGGCGCTCACAGATGTTAAAACCAGCATATCTCCGAAGTTGGAATTCAGTTACCTTCATGATGGGCAAACATGGTGGCATACGCAAAATGTCACCATTCGTGAACTGTGAAGCTTCAGCCGAGGAACAAAAGAAAACCCCAACACAAACCAGCATATTCACAAGAAGAAAATGATGAGAAAAAAAAATGAAGACGCAAATAACAAATTGTCCATATTGCAGTTTAATACTATAATGTAACATTCCTCACAATGTCAGCACACGTCACCAACGGTTATCATCTTTCCACAGCAACGACAACAGCACAAGTCGCCAATATACATCACATTCCTGTCACAATCCTGCGTCTGTCATTTTTTGCTTTATGAACATATTTTCCATTGTCCTGCTCAGAATTATCATCTTCATAAGCATCTTCTCTAAAGGCTTCAGAGACTCCCAAGTGTTCTGGCTTGTTGCAATGCCGTTTTTTTTTTTTTTCTTCTTTCTCATGCTATGGAATTCTGTTGCAACGAAGTATTTTGTTTTGAAATGTCTTGACAGCAGTGTCACATATTATTGACTCTATTTTACTATGATTTCTTTGTCAATTTTTTTTTTTTTTGTTACCGTTTTTTTCCCTCTTTCTTTTCTGCTATTTACAGTTGTACAATCACACGGCCTTTACATTGGAATCGGTCATTTTCGTCATAAGCACCAAGCAGTTTTACAAAATGTACAAGTATTTATGCAAAATGATAATACCCAGGTTTATTGAAAACAAAACAATATAAAACAAGACCCAAACAATCCCCCACCCCACCTACCCCACTCCAAAGAAATCTGATGAGCAGAGATATTACCCTCACTCAAAAGAAAACTCTGGATATTTGTGCATGCTTTGCTGACAAGAGTGAAACTAGACATTGAGTGATGATATCTATCTATCCCTTAGTCTGGCGACCGTGGGGGCACCCCAGAAGCTTGGACAACCAGTTCCCTCCATTCGTCTCTCTGTACTCCTTTCTCAAAGTTTTGTTGGTTCTAGGCCTGTCCATTCGCTTATATTGTCCTATTTCTTCCTAGTCTGCCTCTTTTTCTTCCTCCTTGGATGATGAGTGAATGATACAGGAGTGCCAACAAAATAATGTTACCTTAGGCTGTTGGAGAGATCAAAATTTTCCTCAGTAGCGGTGCACCATGGCCAGATCAATTAGCTGGATATCTTTTGATAATAACAGTTGGTGTGAAGCAGCAATTTCACTCGACAGTTGATGTCACCCCCACATGCACCCTTTCAAGTTGCTGCATGTTTATGGGCCATCTGACCATTGAGGCCATATCAGGGCAGTTGCTTCATTCGGTTCCCAAATTTCTCATGAACAGTCAGTTCAGGTTCAATTAGAATGCCTGCTGATCCTGTCAGTCTCAAATAACGAATGTCATTAACATGAAAATCAACTAACAAATCAAAACAATAATGTACCCCCCCCCCCCCTCAAAACATGATATAGTACATTGTTTGTTCTGTTTTTTGAGGCAAGTGATACTATGCCAAGCTGTGGATGCCAGTCATTCCTCTTGATTGGTTGTACCGTGAAACAAACCAAACAAAAAACAAAGTAATATGAAAGATAGAAAGCAACTTCAAAGTAGCAAAAATAAAACATCAAAAATGTTGACCCAGTCATCAGAACAAAATATTTCAGGCAAAATGTCATATATTGTGTTAAAACAAGGGAAAAAAAACCAACTTTTTTTCGAAAAAATTGAGTAGACTGGGAAGTATAGAGAAAAAAAGAGAGAAAAAGCCGTCCCCCTCCCAAAAAAAAACACACCCCCCCACCAAAAAAAAAGAAAAAAAACCCAAAAAACCCCCAACCAAACCAAAAACAACACCCCCCCCCCTACCCCCCCCCCCACAGTAAACCCCTACAAAAAACAAAGGGAAAAAAAAAGACATTTTTAACAAAGAAATTTCCAGAAGGTGGTGATCTTAAGAGCCCCTAGTATTCTTATTGGGGAAAATGTACCCGCCCTTGACATTGCTGATATAATTACAAAGCGTAATCAGAACAGACAGCAGTATACTTACGCCTTAGTGAATTGGATTCGGGCTGTTCAACACGTTCTGTAATAGTCGGTCAGAGTATGCAAGGAAAATCTAAAGCAACAGAAAAAAAACCCTTGCACTTACGCAGATGTGTCTATACCCCCCCCCCCCCCCCCCACGCATGTCTAAATATAGTACATGCCGTTGTGCTTCGTAACAGGCAGAGGGGAAGCAACTATGATCCCCCCCCCTCGGTCCCCCTCCCGCTTACTCAGAACACATCTAACGGCTGTGAAGCACAATGGGGGTTTCCACTCTCTTGGTATATCATGCTCATCATAATACAGTGAGGACATTGTCTTAAAAAATCTTAAACAAAAACAAACCAAAAAAACACCCCACACATTCACACCCCACACACACACTGGTTTCTTACAGTACCAAACCCAGGCAATACATAGTAATTGCTGGGTGTACATCATCGAAAAACTTGTGCATCTCCTTTATACCAAAAATGCCAGTAATACTCTTTATCTCTTCAAATACCAGTGCAGATTTTTTTTTAAAATAACCCATTCTTCCCTTTTCTCAAATATTTTTTTGAAAACGGAAAAAAACTAAAAGACTAATATCACATTTCAAAAAGCATGTTTTCTAATTCTTTAAACCTGGAAAGCTTAAAGTAGCGCCTACAATGGGCAGACTCCTCTTTGCTGGAGTTTGTAGCCATGAAGTCGCCAACAGTGATACTGCAGAAAAATGATGTGTCAACACTCCACCTCTGGTTACTGTTGTGTGCCAAAATAACCCGGCCATTTATTGCATTTCCCACACAGTTCAAAATAGTATGTGCATGTAAAAAGTGTGAAAAACGATGTTTTCTATAAAAAAAAAAGTTCTCATGAATGCTAAGTGCTTCTATGTATTTACAAAGACTACCAAGGCGTGTGGCTCAGTTTCTAAATTAAGGAACCTTTTTTTTTTTTTTTTTTTTTTTTTTTTTTTTTTTTTTTTAGTTTATCTAAGATCGATATTCTTTTATAAAAAAAAAAAATTAAATCAGCAGTCAACAGAAAGACAAGTTGAAGATAAAAACCCACGTATTGTTTATGTACATGCATGCATCCTCTGTGCATATGGTGATTGTGACGACGCATAGTTACTAGCTGGTTATCATACAGGACAAAAACTATTCGGGTCCTACATGATGTGACACAGTGCTGCAGTTCACAGGTCAGGAAACCTCATTTTTCCATTTCGGACTCTGAAACAGGGGATTGGGTGGAGGATGTGTGCTCACCATGCTTGCTTGTTAGAGATCAGTTGGGAAGAGTGCTCCATATGATTGTTCTTTCCTTGTCTGATGAAACCGAGGTTGAAAGATTTACAATATAAAACATGTAATAATCTACCGTTCGATATGTAACACGAGTAGAAGCTTTCTTGGTACAAATCAACTGTCTCCTCCGCCACCCCCTTCCAAAACAAACAAACAAACCAAACAAACCACACCTAACAAACCCACCCCCTTCCCAAATAAACCACAGACACAAAAACCGAAACTAAATGCCTTCACTGAACAAAGAAAACTTTAAGACAAATTTAATTAAAGAGCCATGACAGCCGATTTTCAACAAAAGTATGGAGATATGGAGAGTCCGGAACAACAACAATGAAACAAAATATCAAAGACCTCTATCAAACTTCTTGAAAAAAATTGAAAAAGTTCCTAGTATTGATAAACTGAGAATGGTGATAAGGGAAAATCCATAATATTGCACACACATAATTATGTATTTATATTGTATACCACTTTATGTCACGGCAGATTTCTCTTCTTGAAACTTAACTGCTTTCCCTGGGAAAGAGCACATTGCCACATGGGTCTATTGTCTTTTGATGTTGATGATTGATGATGATGATGATGATGATGATGATATATATATATATATATATATATATATATATATATCTATATCTTCAAATCATCGGGTCACCATACTAAAATTGTTGCTAGTGTGTCTTGGGTAAGTTAAGCTCGGTGGAGGAGCCCATTCTTCTTCAGAATGCATGCTGGGTACGTTGACTGTGCTATGACTTTCATTCATGTTATTGCTATCATCAGTTGTAACAGAGCACGACAAACTGTCATTTGGCAAATCAAAAAAATAATTAACAATGACCAGTAAGTTTTACCATGTGTGTTCATATAAAGTAATAACATGTACGCAGAACTGATGACTAGTCTACCTGCTTATCCCATGGTTGTAGATGTTATTGCATCAGAAAATATTCGTGCTAGTGTTGGCATGAACAAAACAATCTTTTGTTGACTTTGTAAAATAAAACTCTTCATTCAAACAAGCGCACTAAAAGAACTTTAAAAATGGCCCAAAACAGAACTTAACAAGAAAGCTTCCCCCAAAAAAACCCCACAAAAACAAAAACAAAAAAAAACAAAGAAAGAACAACCAACAAACAAACAAGCAAAAAACACAAAAACAACAACCCCCCTCCACCCACCCCCCGCGAAAAAAAGAAACCAGTAAAGAAAAAAAACAACCAAGAAAAGAGAAACTCGACTCTTAGTTTTAACAATACAACCACCACCAGATCAGTCACCTACTCTCTCTCTTCTCTCTCTCTCTCTCTCTCTCTCTCTCTCTCTCTCTCTCTCTCTCTCTCTCTCTCTCTCTTCTGTCTGTCTCTGTCTTTCACATTCTTGCACGCACGCACGCACATGCATCTGTGACCAGACCTCTCCAAAACAAGAACATGACTGCTTCAAAGAAGAAAAACAAATTGCATGAAAACTATAAACCCTTGTTACGCAATATCCTGTTCATGGTACTTTTATAAACTTATAAAAATCATAACAAAAACTGAGAAAGACTTTGTACAACAAGGTAAAAAAAAAAGTTGTAAAAGTATGCTTTATGCTTTGTCTTCCCAAGTCACATTTTTATATATAAAAAAAAAATCCCTTTAAATATGCCTTACTTTGAGAAATACGAATAAGCTGACTTTTCAATAATAAATTAAACACAGTGTGGGGAGGGGGGGGGGGGGGGTCACAGAATAGCCTAGTGGTTAGAGCGTTGAGCTCATAGTCAGGTGGTCTGGGTTCGCGCCACCACCGAGATGCCTGTTCAAGTAGATTTTCCACCTGGAGTTAACATCAGTACTGACTTCACTACCGCAAATCTTTTGGATGGGATCATAAACTGAGGACTGTGTTCGAACCAAAAGTCCTTCGGATGAGACTATAAATCGAGGCCCCGTGTGCGAACGCACGCAGAACGTCTTGCGTACACGTTAAATCCTTTTCCACTTTTGGTAAGAGTAGGCCATTGTGTGCCGGTGGGAACAGATGACAAGATTTACAAAACTGCATGCTCACGGGGACTGGATGTAAAAAAGCACTCGAGTGTTTATTCCATTATCCTCGATATAACAGAATACAAAAAAGAACTGACGCTGAACATTTTGCGCACATTTGGAAAGAAAACCATTCCGCCTTTCGGAAGAGTAAGCCATTATGTGCTTGATAGGAACAGCTGACAAAAATGAAGAAAACGTGTGTACACTGTACTGGTGATGTGTTTACACATCATCCCAGAAGTTGGACTACGGCTACCTTAATGGTCAGTAAACGGTCGCATACGCAAAATCTGACAATTATTGGTAAACCTTAGAACTTAGGCCAAGGAATGGGAAAAGAATCATAATGGGAATGCAAATATGCGCGCGCGGGGGGGGGGGGGGGGGGGGGGGGGGGATGCTGTACGATTCCTTAAATTAAAAAAATAAAATATAAGTGTGTGTGTGTGTGTTTGTGTGTGTGTGCGTGTGCGTGCGTGCGTGCGCGCGTGTGTGTGTAGTGCAGAGAAGAAAGGCATTATATACTGAATCGATATTGCACATGTCACAAAGTATCAGTACACACCTCACAAGCACTTTATTAATAATCATTATATCTATACATCACCTTACGCTTATCTTGCTCTCAGATAGGCAAATACAGTCATACCAAGATGCCCTAGCGGTGTAAATAAAACTGACATTTGTTTCAGAAGGAAATACTTTTATCACAGTTCACCAACTATCCCTGTGGAAGAAAATTTGGGAGCACTACAAAACTAGCACAGTGACCGAACCACCTCGGTTCAGTGGTTAGTCAATGGAGAATAAGAAGGGGGTTGATCCTTGTTCATGGGATTATTATCTTCATAATTTTTTTGGGAAAAGCTTAAACAAAAACACCTATTGAGAATCAAACACAAAGAAAGAAAAAAAAAAACGGCCACCATTCTTGAGTGAGTTATCTCCCTGAAGTGAGACCCCCGCACTCAGTTAGTAGTTATTGCTAGATCTGTCAGAGACTTTCTTTTTTCTCACAGAAGAGTAGGCAAGCTATCTTTTAAAAAATTTTTTTTTACAAGTATGGCCAGCAGGAAAGAATGACACGAACATAACCAGCATGCACCCTTGTAACCCAGAGAGGGATGAGCTCTGTCAGGCTGAACACGGGGACTTGGATGTAAAAAAGCACACGAGTACTTATCCCATTATCCTCGATATAAAAGAATAAAATAAATAAATAAAAATAAAATAAAATGAAACATGCCTTGGACACACCGTCTGAAAAACAGAGTGCAGAATCCTCCTAACGATTCCTCCAGGAGTGAAGGTTAAAGTCATTCATGGGGCTTGGTCAATAGTGACCTGGGTCTGTTGGATCAGAACAGGCCAGAGCAGGCACCCTTACATATATACCCAGGGGACGGGATAGCCTAGTGGTCAGAAGATTGCGCTCGCAATTTGACGACCCGAGTTCGATTCCTATTCGAGGGGATTTTTTTCCTCCTGGAGTTAACATCAGTGCTGACTCCTCTCTTCTCACTGTCCTTCGGATGAGAGTATAAACCGAGGCCCCGTGTGTGAACGCACGCAGAATATAGTGCGCACACGTTAAGTCCTGTTTCGCTTTTCGTAAGGGTAGGCCATTGCGTGCCGGTTTGGAATAGATGATAAGATTGACACAACTGCATACACACGGGGATTGGATTAAAAGAAAACACATGAGTGCTTATACCACTATCCTCGATATAAAAGAACAAATGAATTAATAAATATAAATGTAATGTAAATAAATCAATATGAATAAATAAATCCATATAAATAAAAAAAAAAAAAAAAAGCTACACCGGTGGCCCAGTGGCCGTGCATGATCTTCTGTGGGCAGTAGATTTGTAGTGATCTAACAGTGTCCGTTTTTTTCTATGGATTACTCTGGTTCTAAGAGTGAGACACAGCAAGCCTGGAAATGACTTGAGTCCAGTCGGAACAGTGTGAAAAGCAGCAATACTGGAACATCACAGAAAAAAAAAATTAAACAAGAAAGCAAAGAAAACAAAAAAATCACAGACACACACAAAATCTCATTATCTTAGTTTTACTGAGGGAACTCATTTTAAAAGTCCACACACTATTCCTGGAGATTGTGATAAACAGCACGCTTGATATTGAAACCCATATCAGGTAGAAAAAAAACCCAAACTCCCAACCCCCCCAAAACCCTGGAATCATCGAGTGGTCATCAATGAAGACAAACAGAAGACCAAAAAAAAAAAAAGAAGAAAAAAAGAAAAAAAAAAGAAAACAGCAGAATTGAATGAAGCCATCATGGTTCAGTGGTTTGGAACACAATACGTGTGATTTTATACAAACAAAGTGCACGTCCCTCCCCATGCCTTCAGGTCAATGTCTGTCTGTTGTTCTCTCCGAGGTGTCTCTGGTTTAGCGTGTCTTTGATCACTAAGTTCCACGATATCATCATCACTATTATCATTATCATTATCATTTCATTATCACCACCATCACCACAACGATCATCATCATCATCATATCATAAATCATCATCTCATCTGATCTATTATCATCATCATCAGTCTATCATTAATCGATTCATCATCATCATCATCATCATTCATCATCATCATCATCATCATCATCATCATATCATGTCTTGATCACTAAGTTCACGATACCACCTAACCACCACCACTCATCTATCTCCTTGATCATAAGTTCCACGATTCATCATCATCATCTATCATCATCATCATCATCATCATCATCATCATCATCATCATCATCATCAATCAATCATATTAACATCATCATTTCAACACAGAGCAAAGTATCTTTATTTACTGAAGAGAACACATCACTGTCAAAAACCTCACACCCAACTATTCCTGGGATCGAGAGAGTTTTGTGATTAATTAAAAAAAAAAACAACTAGCCACGCTTTTGAGAATAATAATAATAATAAATTATTGTTAGTAGTAGACACCTCTCTCTACACAATCGTCTCACGCATGTGGTTTACTGAGGGAACTCATCACGTCAAAATCATCACTATTCCTGGGATGAGAGAGATGTGTGATGATTAAATTATTAACAAAAACTAGCCACGCTTTGGAGAAGAAGAATAATTATTGTTAGTAAGTAACACCTCTCTCTACACAATCGTCTCACGCATGTGGTAGATTTCGTAACGGAAGAGGAGGGCGAGATTTCGGGGAGGAGGAGGTAGAGGGGGTGGATGCTGAGGTGGTGGTGTTGGCGGAGGAGGAGGGGGTGGGGGAGGAGGAGGAAACAGCCGCGGACTCCGTCATAGCGATCATGGGCACCTTCCCCTTCTTCTCCCATGAATCTCTACCGGCGCAGGTCACCTGGTTGTGGCAGGGATAGGGTGGTGAGGCGACTCTCCAGAAACCTTGCGGGAAGACGTTCCGTTGATGACCTGGGGGTCGCTGTCCTCGGGGGGAGGGGGTGGGCTGGTGGGGGAGGAGGAGGAGGGGCTGTGGGGGGGAGGAGGGGGAGGGGTGCCCATCTGGGTCTCCA
>CM060330.1:10382661-10390161 GCA_030674155.1 Stramonita haemastoma
TATTCCCTGTTTACAATCGGTAAAATACCGACAATTACCGGTTATCGCGAACCCTGTACTACTACTACTACTACTACTACTACTACTACTACTACTACTACTACTTCTACTACTACTACTACTACTACTACTACTACTACTACTACTACTACTACTACTACTACTACTACTACTATCAATAACAAGAACAACAATGATAATATGATAATAACAACAACATATGGATTTTTTTAGAGCGCAAAATCTTGTGTAGGAAACAAATCAAAGCACTTATCCAGGTGACATTGTACAAGGGGACGGAACAGGCCAGTGGTCAGAGTACTGCCTCTCCCCGAGTAGTAGTAGTAGTGGTCCTTCGGATGAGACTATAAACCGAGGTCCCGTGTGCGAACGCACACAGAACATCTTGCGCACATGTTAAATCCTGTTCCACTTTTTGTAAGAGTAGGCCATCGTGTGCCGGTGGGAACATGACAAGATTTACAAAAGTGCATACACACGGGGACTGGATGTAAAAAAGCACATAGGTGCTTATCTCATTATCATCGATGTAAAAGAATAATAAAGAAAAAGGTTCAGCCAGTGCTGAGCCTGATTGTCTGACAGATGGGTGACTGACCATTTACACGCCTTGGCTTCAGTACAGTCCCCCAGTTCACCCAGCAGGCGTATCTGCTGTCTTTAGGGTCAGGGGAGGTAAATCAACGAGGGGAAAGAGATGGGCGCCGCCTTCAAGATGCTGGCCCCTTAGAGAAGCTGAGGTCACTGACACCTCGCTCCCAAACCACTGTATAGGTGATGGGAACACCTTAATTAATCTTTGCTGTTGGACCTTCACAGAGTAGGATGGTCTAGTAGTTACAGTTTTAAAGTCGGTATCTGACAGAAAACTTAGGTTACACATTTCAGTCTCTGCTAAGGAGTCATGCGCTCAAGGGGATTCACAGACAGACTGAGACAGACAGACAGACAGACAGACAGGCAGACAGATAGACAGACAGACAGACAGATACACACACACACACACACTATAGGCCCAACCCACACAGAATCATGTCTCTTATATAACCAAGCAACAACAACAACAGCAACAACAGAACACCACTACACAGCTTGCCCACACTAACTCTTATATAGCCAAGCAACAACAACAACAAAACACCACCACTACATAGCTGGCCTACGCTATAGACCTGACCCACACATAATCACGACTCTTATATAACCAAGCAACAACAACAACAACAACAGAACACCACTACACAGCTTGCCCACACTATAGGCCTAACCCACACATAATCACGACTCTTACAACCAAACAACAACAACAACAACAACAACAACACACACACACACACCACACTATAGGCCTACCCCACACATAATCACGACTCTTATACAACCACCACCAACAACAAAACACCACCACTACACACTACACAGCTAGCCCACAGGATAACAGGAGCCTGGGTGCCTGCACTGACTAACCTGAGTCCTGACTGTCCAGACTGATGAGCGTGCTGTCCGCCTCCTCGTCCCGCTATACTCCTCCCCGAAATCTTCCTCTCCTCCCCCCGGCTCCCCCTCCCCCTCTCTCCCTGCATCTCCTCCTCCTCCTCCTCCCCTCCTCTCCCACTGCTTATTTTCCGGACCCTCTCCCCTCAGAGTTGGTTTCGTTGCTCTGTGACGTCTGGCTAATTTTTCGTTTCCCGTTCGACCCTCGGCTGGTTTTCCGTTGCGGTTCCAAGCTGGGTTTTCGTTTTTCGGGTTTTTGCATGCTGGTTTTTCTTCGGGTTTGTCGGGTTTTTCTTCCAGGCTGGTTTTTCTGGAGCTGTCTAACAGACTCGCTGTTTTGTGTTCGTTCCGTGGCGGTTTGTTTCCATTCTTTTCCAGTCCGGGTTTTCTCTCCACCGCCGATGGCTTCCTGTGCGCGGAGTTCGCTCATAATGTCGTCGAAGAATTCCTCCTCGAAGGACGGACATGTCTGGGTTGGGGTCTCGGTCCTTGGCGAAAGAGACTGTCCTCGGGTTGGTCGTCGTCGTTTTCCTCGTCGCTGTTGAGGAGGGCGTCCACGTCGTTATCGTTGATGTCGGCTTGGGGCTGGGTCTGTCGTTTGTTGTTGCCTGCGTCGTCGTTTTCCACGTCGCCGTGGTCGTCGTCGTAGGATTCTGTTCTGATTCTGGGTCTGATCTGGTGGACAGAGGAGTGGGGTGCATGTGAGCAGGACTAAAAAAAAAAAAGGATAACCTGGATAGGGGACGGATAGCCTAGTGGTCAGAACATTGCGCCGCAATTTGACGACCCGGGTTCGATTCCCGTTCGATGAGATTTTTTTTTCCTAGAGTTAACATCAGTGCTGACCCCACTCCTCCCCCAAAAGTCCTTCGGATGAGGCTTTAAACCGAGGCCCCGTGTGTGAACGCACGCAAAACATCTTGGGCACATGTTAAATCCTGTTCTGCTTTTAGGCCATTGTGTGCCGGTGGGAACAGATGACACTATTTACGAAAACTGCATACACAACGGGGACTGGATGAAAAAAAAACATGAGTGCTTATTCATTATCCTCGATATAAAAGAATAAAATAAAATAAAATAACACCTGTTGACAATATTTACAAAAACTGCATACACACGGGGACTGGATGAAAAAAAAGCACATGATGCTTATCATTATCTCGATATAAAGAATAATAATAAAATAACTGACAATATTACAAAACGCATTATACGGGGACTGGATAAAAAAAACCGACATAAATTATTCAATATAACCTCGAATAAGAATAAAATAAAATGAAATGAAATGAAATGAAATGAAATGAAATAAAAATAAAATAAACATAAAATAAAAAAAAATAAAAAAATAAAATAACACCTGTTCATTCAGACAAACAGCACCATACCTTTTCATCCCCGAAGTCGAAGGCGAGATTGCTGCGGGAGTGGTCGTGCCTCTTGGCCCCTTTGGGCAGGGACGGGGCACCTGCAGTGATGGTTGTCACTGCCCACGAGGTCCGCTTCAGGGAGGGATCAGCTTCTGGGCAGTGGCCGACTCTGCTTCAGCACTGGCACCCACAGACAGAGACAGAGGCGTTTCGATCTATTTTTAAAGATTTTTTTCTTTTTTCTTTTATATCAGGAGATAAGCTGGCCACCCAAGACAGAGGAAATAAAGCGTTTCGATTCTCATTTTTAAAGTAAAATAAAAAATTCTTTTATATCAAGGAGATAAGCTGGGCACCCACAGACAGGAAGAAAGCGTTTCGATTCTAATTTTTTAAGAATTTTAAAAAAAAAAAAATTAATTATTCTTTTATATCAAGGAGATAAGCTGGGCACCCCAGAGACAGAGGAAAGAAAGCGTTTCGATTCTAAATTTTTAAGAATTATTTATAAAATTCTTTTATATCAAGGAATAAGGTTGGCCAACTTTTTAGCAGACAGAAAGTTTGATTAATAACGAAAATTTTGCTCTGTCTAATCACTGGTGTGATGTCTGGGTACCTCTGTTAATCAAGGATCTCTAACTTTCATTCTATTTTTAGATTATTTTTTCATTCTTTTATATCGGATATCAGATTTGTCTCATTTTTTTTCCTTAGCAATTTTTAAAAACTGATATTCTGCTTCTGTCGTCAGACACTTGGTTCTGTGTTCTTCTTACTTGTTCTCTTTTCGGTTTGATGATTGATTGTTCTTCTACTTGTATCGTATCTGTTCATTACTGTTATTGTCTTCGATGTTTGTATTCTCTTTTATATCGAGGATAATGGAATAAGTACTCATGTGCTTAAAAAAAATCCAGTCCTCGTTTGTATGCAATTTTGTATATCTTGTCATCGTTCGTCCCACCGCACACATGCCACTCTTACGAAAAGCGGAACAGGATTTAGCGTGTGCGCAAGATGTTCTGCGTGCGTTTCGCACACGGGGCCTCGGTTTATAGTCTCACCCGAAGGTACAGTGAACTGCATATTCTCGTGACTGATGCTATAGCCGAGTGGTTAAGGCCGTTCGACTTCAATCCCATGGGTCCATGAAGTCGTGGATTTGAATCTTGGCGAGTCTTTGGTCAATTAAGGTGAAGATTTTTATAATTTCCTAGGCTATCTTCAAGTGCAGACCGGCTAGTGCTTTACTTCTGTTCGTGTATATATTATATACACATGCAGAAGATGAAATATGAACGCTTCATATTCTGTAATTCATGTCAGTGTTCGATGGGTTACGGACATACTTAACATACATCCCCGAAGTTGGAATGCGGCTACCTTCGTGGTGGGCAAAAATGGTCGCATATATATACGCAAAATCTCACCATTGATGAACATCGGAACTCTAGTCGAGGAAGAAAGAAAAGCATACAAGGTGTATCTAGATAAGCGGGCAGATGTAAAGATACGCGTGCAAAATTGACATATCTACCAACACCAATACTTCATTATCTCAATAAACAGAGAAATGCTTGAAACAAAGAGTATGATACATATAGATACACGCGATAAATTATGTGTGTGCATGTGTGTCAGCATGAGAACGTGCATGTGTGTATCTGTATGCATGCAAGCGTAGGCCTCTGTCTGTTTATGTGCTGAAGTGTATACGCACAACTGTTGTGCCTATTGGATTTAAGGGTGGGGATTTTACAGTCTCCCAGGTAGAATTATATGCAGACCCGCTATTACCTTAATCCTGCTTGTGCATGTTCACATGCCGAATATTATTATGTATGCATGCAATGATCCTTTATATCATAACCGAGGTAGGAGATCTACACTAAAAAGTACAAACCGATAATATCAAGTATGTATAACCCCCATTTTCCCTGGCTTAAAATGATTTTTGTCTCAAAAGCATATTAAAAAAAATGTTTCAATGCCCGAAGTCGAACTGCAGCTACCTTAATGGTGGGCAAATATGGTCGCATACGCAAAGTCTCACCATTGTTGAACCTGGAAACTTTAGCCGAGGAACGATAAAAAGCCCCATTGTTTTCAAAGCAAAATTTGACACTACTTAGTGGTTAGAGCATCGAACATTCAAACTGATAGTATTTGAAGTCCCGGGTTCGAATCTACGCAAGGTGGACCATGTGCGTCTTCACAAGAGAGCTCTGTTTATAGTCTTCTCTCTAACGATATAGGGAAAGTTGATTAACGTATGCGCAAGATGTCTGCGGCGTCGCAAGGGACCGGTTAAAGTTCACCAAGTACAGTAACAGATATCGGACGGACACATCGCCGAGGTGGTTCCAATCCCGTTCGGGCCAAAAACTTTCTCCCCCAATCCATTAGACCATGAGTGGTGGTCTGGGCACTAGTCTTTCGGATGAGACGATAAACCGAGGTATCCCGTGTGTACACATCATTATTTAGGCACATAAAAGAACCCACGGCAACAAGGGGTTGTCCCTGGCAACATTCTGTAGCAAAAAGCCACTCTGATAAGGAAACATACAGTTGCAGACAGGAAAAGGAAAAATTAATGGGGCAGGCGCTGCACTTGTGGCGACGCTCTCTCTCCGGGGAGGAGAGCAGTCCCGAATTTCACGCAGAGAAATCTGCTGTGACATAAAAGTGGTATGGAATGAAATAAATGTACCTCAAGGATAACAAAACAAAAATAAATCCTTCTCCAACGGACACCTCAGTGAAGAATAGACTCCAGGACCTCAATGACCGTCATATTATGAGGGATGATGCTCTAACCACTAAGTACCTACCCCCCTCTCCCCCCACGCCACCCTACCCTCTAGTTGACCTGGGAGATCGTAAAAAATCCCCATCCTTAAAAAAAATGGCCACCACGGAAATTGTCACTAAGTAGCTCACCACTTCAGGTCCATTAAGATTAGAAGTCTGACACCTTATCGACCTTAGCCATTACCCTCTGTAAAAAGGTATATGGCACAAGAGAGAGAAAGAGAGAGAGAGAGAGAGAGAGAGAGAGGAGAGAGAGAGAGAGAGAGAGAGAGAGAGAGAGAGAGAGAGAGAGAGAGAGAGAGAGAGAGAGGAGAGCGCACGATGAGTAAAGTAAGTAAGCAAGTACAATAAGTAAGTTAAGTGAGTGAGTGAGTGAGTAAGTAAGTAAATTTAGTAAGTCAATGAAATAAGTAAGTAAAATAACTATAAGTAAGTAAATGATTAAAGTAAAGTAAGTAACTAAATGAATCAATCAATTATTAAGTGAGTAAGTAAGTAAAGTAAGGTAAGTAACGTAATAAGAGAGAAAGACAGTGTATGGACGTGGCACAACTGCAGTAAGTAAGTAAGTAAGTAAGTAAGTAAGTAAGTAGTAAGTAAGTAATAAGTAAAGTAAGTAAGTAAGTAACTAAATAAGTAAAGCAAAGTTAATTGATGAAGTAGTAAGTTAATTAATCAATCAATCAATGAATTAATTAAGTGAGTAAGTAAATAAAGTAAAGCAAGTACATACGTTATTAAGAACAGAAAGACAGTGTACGGACGTGGCACAACTGCAGTAAGCAAGCAAGCAAGCGAGCGAGCGAGTAAGTAAGTAAGTAAGTAAGTAAGTAAGTAAGTAAGTAAGTAAGTAAGTAAGTAAGTAAGTAAGTAAGTAAGTAATAACTAAATGAAATAAGTAAGTAAATTAATTAATTAATTAAGTAAGCAAGTACAGTAAGTAAATAAGTAAATAAATAATAAATCAAGTAAGTAAGTAAAGTAAATAAATAAGTAATTATTAAGAAGAAGAACGACAGTGTACGGACGTAGCACAACTGCAGTAAGTAAGTAAATAAATAAGTAACTAAATAATTAAAGCAAGTTATTAATTAATTGATTGATTAATTAAGTAAGTAAGTAAATAAGTAAGGTAAGTAAGTAAGTTATGAAGAAGAGAAAGACAGTGTACGAACGTGGCACAACTGCAGTAACTAAATAAGTAAATAATGAAGTAAATTAAGTAAGTAAATCAATTAAGTAAGTAATAAGTAAAGTAAAATAAGTAAGTTACTGAAGAAGAGAAAGACAGTGTACGGACGTGGCACAACTGCACCTGGATGACAGTCTTGACCAGCTTGGGGGTGTCGTTAGGAGTCTTGATGATCTCCTCCGCCTCCACCTGCTGCTCCTTCTTCGCGTTCTCCTTCAGCAGTTTCCTGCACACAGGGTTCTTTTTGTAGTCACTTACTTCTCCTACATCCATTCTCCTTCAGTCACTTCTTCAGTCACTTCTACAGTCACTCATCATCATCTTCATCTCATCATCACATCATCATCATCATCATCATCATCATCATCATCATCTAATCATCATCATCATCATCATCATCATCATCATCATCTCTCTCTCTGTGTCTCTGTCTCTCTCTGTCTCTGTCTCTCTCTCTCTCCCTCCCTCTCCTTCTTTCTCCCCATCTTCCCCTCCCCTCTCCCCCACCCCCTCCCCCACCCTCCCTCTCTCCTACCCCCTCTCCTCTCTTCCCTCCCCCTCCCTCCCACCCCTCCCACCTCCTCACCCCCTCCTCCTCTCCTC
>CM060330.1:10397661-10400161 GCA_030674155.1 Stramonita haemastoma
TGTGTGTGTGTGTGTGTGTGTGTGTGTGATCCTTGCCACCAACTATACCTGGCAGGCTACTTGGCCTACTCTTTTATTATCAGATTTGGATGGGGTTTGGGCGTATGTGCGAGATATTTGCATAGTTCACACACGTGCGGGACGTTGGTGCAGAGTCTCATCTGAAGGACGTTCAGGGGAATGGAGTCAGTCAGTACCAATGTTAACAACTCAAGGAGAACTCATTCATACCAATAGTTTTTCTTTAATTAAATTTTTTTTATATAGCATAACTCAAACCTGCCACCTTCATTACCACGTTTTATTGGCACGATGCTAACTACTATTCCCCCTTCTCCTATCTATTTTTATTGATTGATTGATGATTGATTGATTGATTTATTCTTATTATATCGATTGAATTGGATGGATTGGATTGGAAAGGATTGGATGGATTGGATTGGATGGATTGGAATGGATTGGATCTATGAATGACCGATAGTCTTGGACTGGTCCCAGTTGTAGAGGAACCACTTGCGGGCCCTGTCCTGGATGGAGGTGGAGATGTTGATGGATTGCATGTAGTGCAGCGCGCTGTCCATCTTCTTCCGGTAGTTGTCCTTCACCTGGCCCGCTGCCTCCACGATGTCCCGGATCTGCCATCATCACATAGATGTGGGACACACAGTTATTTTCTGTTTATTTATGTATTTGTTTGTTTGTTTATTTATTTGTTTGTTTATCTATTTGTTTATTTATGTATGTATGTGTGTTGTATGTATGGCCTGCCGCCTCCACGATGTCCCGGATCTGCCATCATCAACACACAGGTGGGACACACAGTTATTGATGTATGTATGTATGTATGTATGTATGTATGTATGTATGTATGTATGTATGTATGTATGTATGTATGTATGTATGTATGTATGTATGTGTGTTGTATTGTATGTATGGCCCGCAGCCTCCACGATGTCTCGGATCTACTATCATCACACACACACACGTGGAACACACAGTTGTTTATTGTTTATTTATCTATTTGTTTGTTTGTTTGTTTATTGATAGATAGATTGATTGATTTATTCATTTTTAAAATGCATTTATGTATGTATGTATGTATGTATGTATGTATGTATGTATGTATGTATGTATGTATGTATGTATGTATGTATGTATGTATGTATGTAGTGTGTATTGTATGTATGGCCCGCAGCCTCCACGATGTCCCGGATTTACCATCACAACACACACGTGGGACATACAGTTACTTGATTGATTGATTGATTGATTGATTCATTCATTCATTTTTTATGTATTTATTTATGTGTGTGTGTGCATTGTATGTATGGCCTGCAGCCTCCACGATGTCCCGGATCTACCATCTCAACACACACGTGGGACATACAGATATTTTTCTATTTATTTATTTATTTATTTATTTATCTATTTATTTTGTTGACAGAACAGAACAGAGAGTAGTCATTATGTTGTTGACAGTACACAACAGAGAGTAGACATTTGTTGACGGTACAAAACGGACCAGTAGACATTTGATGACAGAACAGAGCAGAGACTAGACATTCGCTGACAGTATAAAACAGAGAGTAGACATTTGTTGACAGTACAGAACAGACAGCAAACATTTGTTGACAGAACAGAACAGATCAGCAGATATCTGTTGACAGTACGCAACAGATCGACCGATTACTCACTTGATCACTCACTTGATCAGTCAACCGATAAATCAATCAGTCGATCAAAATAAGACAAAATCAAAACAAATCAAAATTATTTATTTCGAGGATAATAAATACGCATTCATGTGTTTTTTGTGGGTTTTTTTTTTACATCCAGTCCGTTTTTTCAGGGATACAACTTGAACCCCCCCCCCCCGCCCCCCCCCCGCCCGTGAAAGCAATAGCTAAACAATCAAGGCAGCAAGCAAGTAGACGAACAAGAAAGAAAACCAGCTAACCAATCCACCCATCGATTCACCCACCCTTCATCCCATCCACCCAACCATCAATCGATGCATTGATCAATACCTTTATTTCGGGTGTAGTAATGTAAGAGAGGAATAGTTCTTATTATGTTTTTTTTTTCTTTTTTTTTGTTTTATCTAGCTCTTGCCCCCATGAAGAGAAGAGAGAGAGAGAAGAGAGAGGGAGAGAGGAAGAGAGAGAGAGAGAGAGAGAGAGAAGAGAGAGAGAGAGAGAGAGGAGAGAGAGAGAGAGAGAGAGAGAGAGAGGAGGAGAAGAGAGAGAGAGAGAGGAGAAGCAGAGAGACGAAGAGAAGAGAGAGAGAGAGGAGAGAGGAGAGAGGAGAGAGAGAGAGAGATGAGAGAGAGAGAGGGCAGGCAAGGCAAGGCAAGGCAAAGTAAGGCAAGGCAAATTCTTTTATTTCGAGGATGATGAATAAGCACCTGTGTGCTTTTTTTTTTTTTACATACAGTCACCGCCCTTATCAGGGATAAGATCAAGATAAAAAAACCCTCTTACTAAATAACAACAACAATAAT
>CM060330.1:10407661-10410161 GCA_030674155.1 Stramonita haemastoma
AGGGGGAGTAGTTTGTTTCATAAAGCATGAGTTAGCTGCTCTTGTAAAATGTTTAGATGTTCCATACCCTAATATTTGTTCTTTTCTCTGTGACAAATCTTTGTTGTGTACTTCAAGAAATGTTTTGCTTGTATGTGTGTATATCCCACCTGAAGGTTCTCCTTTTTATAACATGTTTGACTATGATAACGGGATTGCTATGTTGGAAGAATATTTAGTCAATTGTGCTGTTACTGTGGATGAAGTTGATATAATATTGTGTGGAGACTTAAATAGCAGGACATCAAATTTTTCTTGTCATCATGTGGCGAATGACTGTATTTTAGATTCTTATAGTAAAAGCATGTCTCTCAGTGGTAATCGGTATTCTGAAGATTCTGTTATCAATAATTATGGTAAGTTATTATTGAATATGTGTACTGCACTTAGTTTGCAAATTCTGAATGGCGTGTGTAATGGCGATCAGCAAGGACGCTTTAACCTATATTTCTGATGGAGGATGCAGTGTTAATGATTATTTTTTAGTGTCAGATGATTTGTTCTCTCAGATTTTTGACTCATGTTGTTTGTTTGTTGCTGAACGTTCTGATTCAGATCACCTTCCTGTAGAATTACATATTAATCCATTGTGTAAAACATATGTAACAGCTGAAGAGCCATCTGTAGTGGAAAAGTTTGTGTGGGATGAAAACAAACTCTCAGCTTATAAAGATAATCTTTGTGAGGAGGACATGTGTGTAAATTTTTCAAGTGCCTTACAGATGATTGATGAGAACATTAATGAAGCTCTAGATTTGTTTAATGATTGCATAAAGTCCAGTGCTAAATGTATACAGAAACAGGTACATCTTAATAAAGGTTTACCTAATGCTACTTGGTTTGATAATGAATGTAAAAGTATGAAATATAGAGTAAGAAAACTGTTGAAGACTTACCGAAAAACGTTAAAGAACGAAGACAAAAACAGGTACTGCATCTTAAGAAGGGAATATAAATACATGCTAGAAAGGAAAAGGAAACAGTATAATATGTCATTACTTGCAGACATGGTGTCTTCAATTTCCTCTCAAGTCCAGTTCTGGAAGAGTGTTAAGAAGGCATCATTTAGAAATAGTCAGCCAAAGAATAGTATATCAGTTGACAGTTGGTTTCAACATTTCAAAAACCTGCTGGAGAAAGATTCATCAGACAACTCCATGAATGCTAATGTTGACTATGATGAAAGTGAGGAAGATTTTGATCGTCCAATATCTAAAGGTGAAATATATTGGGCACTTAGAAAACTAAAGAATGATAAAGCAGCAGGTCCTGATCAAATCATTGGAGAATTGCTGAAAAATGGAGGTGAAAATGTAGTGCTTTTCCTTCTAAAATTGTTTAACAAAATCTTTGATGATGGCCTTTTCCCAGATAATTGGACTGAATCTATAATCCTAACATTACACAAAAAGGGTGATGTTGATAACCCTAATAACTACAGGGGAATCTCTCTAAGTGACATAAGTAGTAAGTTGTATAGTACTATCATTAATAATAGATTACAAGAATGGGTTATGAAAAATGATATTACAGGTGAACACCAAGCTGGTTTTAAGAGAGGATACTCTACTATAGATCATATGTTTACTCTGCTTGCGTTTGTTCAGAAACAGTTTACTCATAACCGTAAACTGTATGTGGCATTTATTGACTTTGAAAAGGCATTTGATTCTGTTAATAGAAACTTGTTGTGGCCTATTCTCCAGAAAAATGGTGTGAGGGGTAAATTATTACGTTGTTTGAGAGCCATGTATCAGAATGTCAAAAGCAGAATAAGATGTGGTACTAAACTGACTGACATAATATACTGTACCACTGGTGTTAAACAGGGCGATGTATGTAGCCCTTTATTGTTTTCTGTTTTCATTAATGAGTTAGCCAGAGAAGTCATCAATAATGGTAAGCATGGTGCCACTTTCTCCCAAGATGTCACAGAATTGTTTATTCTTCTTCTTGCTGATGATGTTATCCTGCTATCTGAAACAGTTGTTGGCTTACAAAAGCAGTTAAATAGCTTGAGCAGTGCTGCATCGGCTCTTGATCTTAAGGTTAATCTGAATAAGAGCAATATCGTTGTATTCAGAAAAGGTGGTCATTTAGCTGTTCATGAAAAATGGTTGTACAATGGAAAAGTCTTGCCTGTGATTAATGTATATAAATACTTAGGAATCTGTTTCTCTACAAAACTTAGTTTCACAACTGCATGTAAAGATCTGGCAAGTCGAGGTAAACGAAGCTTGTTATTGGTTTTGAGAAAATTGCGAATATTGAATAATAACTCCTTTGACTTGTTCATTAAAATATTTGATGCCCAAATACAACCCACTGTGCTATATGGTGCAGAAATTTGGGGTTTGGATGCAGCTGTAACGCATTGTGAATCAGTGCACCTCTTTGCTTTAAAGCAGTTCTTAGGCTTAGATAGACGAACGCCCAATGATCTTGTGTATAGTGAAACTAA
>CM060330.1:10415161-10425161 GCA_030674155.1 Stramonita haemastoma
TACTCTGGGATGTTTTCACGTGTGCCGGAAGCGTGTTCCAGAGTAAGCCACCTGAGTATGCAAGGCTTGATTTAAACAAGTCAATTCTAGGTTTTGGTAGTTGAATTTTGTTGGAGTATCGGGAAGACATATGGAATTTGGATTGGAGGGTTTGTGGAGCAAGTCCTGTCATGATTTTGTGCATAAATATTCCTTTATTTATGGTGAACATATCTTTTAATGGAAGAACCTCAAGTTTTTCATAGTCTGTCTCAGTTAAAGTAGATGATTTTAAGAGAACTGCTTTGAGTGCTCTTTTGTACATGCTGTTAAGAGGTTTTAGGATATTGGCACTGGCTGTATCAAAAAGCGTAGAACAATAATTAATGGAAGATAAAATGTAAGCATGTAGGAATATATCTTCTGGCATGTATGTTGATAAAGTGTTTAATTTTGCATAATTGGTACACTTGTTTGGAAACTGTTTTGCATAATTTATTAATGTGCATCATCCATGAAAGGTTGTTGTCAATCATTACACCTAGAAGTTTATGGTTATCAACTTCTTCAATAGTTTCATTGTTGATTGATATAGGTGGAAGTCTGGTTGTCATGTTTTGTCTTTTTTGTCTTGTTGTAATAAGCATGATTTTGGTTTTGTGGGGTTAAGTGACATATGGTTGTAATCACACCATTTGCTTAAAGCATTAACGCTATTTTGTAATGAGGTAGATATTTTGTTTAGGCTGTTGTGGCTAGTATGAGTTGTAGTGTCATCACAAAAAAGTTCACATGATTCTTCGATGTAGAGTGGAAGGTCATTAACATATATAGAAAATAAAAGTGGGCCTAAAACAGACCCTTGTGGTATTCCATATTTTACAGGTAGTGTACATGATTTTGTGGTGTTGATTGAAGTGTATTGTTGTCTGTTATGCAGGAATGATCTAATCAGCATCATACTGTTAGCAGATATTCCATAGAGCGATAGTTTTCTGCATAGCAGTTCATGATCAATGACATCAAACGCTTTGGCAAAGTCTACAAAGAGAGCTCCACAAAATTTGTTATCATTTATGTTATTGTGCCAAGTATCTACAATGCTAGTAAGGGCTGTGTGGCATGAATGATTTTTCCTAAATCCTGATTGGTTATCAATTAAAAGGCCATAATGTTCTAAATGTTGGCTAAGATATTTGTGTATATGTTTTTCAAGTGGTTTAGATATAATTGATAATATTGATATTGGCCTATAATTGCATGGGTTTGAAGTGTCACCAGATTTATAAAAGGGAATGATTTTGGCCACTTTGAACTGTGATGGGAAGTAACACTTTGTAATACACAAGTTATAGATATAAGTGAGTGTATCAGTATCAGAGAGAGAGAGAGAGAGAGAGAGAGAGAGAGAGGAGAGAGAGAGAGAGAGAGAGAGAGAGAGAGAGAGAGAGAGAGAGAGAGAGAGAGAGAGAGAGAGAGAGAGAATAGTCTTTATTTCTCAAGGGTAACAGAGTAAGCATTTAACATACTTTTTTTCATCCGGCACTTGAGAGAGAGAGAGAGAGAGGAGAGAGAGAGAGAGAGAGAGAGAGAGAGAGAGAGAGAGAGAGGAGAGAGAGAGAGAGAGAGAGAGAGAGAGAGAGAGAGAGAGAGAGAGGGAGGGGGGGAGAGAGAGAGAGAGAGAGAGAGAGAGAGAGAGAGAGAGGAGAGAGAGAGAGAGGAGAGAGAGAGAGAGAGAGAGAGAGAGAGAGAGAGAGAGAGAGAGAGAGAAGAGAGAGAGAGAGAGAGAGAGAGAGAGAGAGAAGAGAGAGAGAGAGAGAGAGAGAGAGTAGAGAGAGAGAGAGAGACAGACAGACAGACAGACAGAGAGAGAGAGAAGAGAGAGAGAGAGAGGAGAGAGAGAGAGAGAGAGAGAGAGAGAGAGAGAGAGAGAGAGAGAGAGAGAGAGAGAGAGAGAGGCACACATTCAGTGCCTTTCTTTCTTTTCTTTCACTTGGTCTTCGTCAGTCTGTTTATGTGTCTATAGGTCTGTCTATCTGTCTATAGGTCTGTCTATCTCTGTCTGCCTGCCTGCCTGCCTGCCTGCCTGCCTGCCTGCCTGTCTGTCTGTCTGTCTGTCTGTCTGTCTGTCTGTCTGTCTGTCTCTCTGACTATTCTCCTCTTTGTTCGTCATTCTATGCTCTCACACACGCGTACTCTTTTGTGTTGCAGGTCGTATCACCATGACTGTAATGCGAATGTCGCGTGCACACTTGATTTCTAGATGCGCCTGGTCTCTCCATTTTGTCCTCTGTATGCAGCCATAATCCATCTTCAGAACAGCTCATGGGGTTTTGGATGGGATAAACCCCCCAAAAGACGATGGCAATCAGTCCAGTCCTTTTGATTTTTTTTGTTAACTGTCTGTAAATTATGTTTGTGTGTATGCCTTTTCCTAGACTTGATCTAGTTTATTTATTTATTTTTTAAATTTATTATACCACTTCAAGTCACAGCAGATTCCTCTGCGTGAAATTCGGGCTACTCTCCCCAGGGAGAGCGCGCCGCCACAAGAGCAGCGCCTACCCATTATTTTTCTTTTCCTGTCTGCAACTGTATTTGTTTCTCTATCAGAGTGGCTTTTTTAAACAGAATTTTGCCAGGGACAAGTCTCTCGTTGCTGTGGGTTCTTCCACGTGCGCTAAATAATTTCGTGTAACACACACGGGACTCTCGCTTTATCATCTCATCCGAAAGACTAGCACCCAGATCACCACTCATGATGATAGGGTAAAAAAAAAGAAATGGGCTAAAACGGGGATACGAACCACCGCACACATCCGACCCAGACTTTTCTCTTTCTAGGCAGGCGCGTTAACATCTAGACCACTGATCCACCGTTTAAGTTGAGAAAATCTGCTCAACGAATTACCTTGAGACTGAGTTGGTATGACTGAGACTTACCATGCACAGGGCTAGGGCATCTGAGACAGCGTGTATCCATCACGAGAATGCTCTATCGGGGCTCCCAGGGACTTATATTGATATATCAATGCCATCTTTCATCCCTACCCACCCTGTCTCTGACAGTACCACTACCATCTTGCTTGGTGGTAGCGGAGGAGGCAGTTCATTTCCATATCTCGGGGGCCACTGCCCTGTCTGCCCGCCACCTTGGGGCATCAACCCTAGGGACGGGATAGCCTAGTGGTCAGAACATTGCACTTGCAATTTGACGACCCGGGTTTGATTCCCGTTGGAGGGGATTTTTTCCCCCCTGGAGTTAACATCAGTGCTGACTCCACTCTCCCTAAAAGTCTTTTGGATGAGACTCTAAACCGAGGCCCCGTGTGTGAACGCACGCAGAACATCTTGCGCACACGTTAAATCCTGTTGCGCTTTTCGTAAGAGTAGGCCATTGTGTGCCGGTGGGAACAGATGACAAGATTTACAAAACTGCATACACACGGGGACTGGATGTAAAAAACACATGAATGCTTACTCCATTATCATCGATATAAAAGAATAAATAAAATAAAATAAAATAAACACACACAGACCCACAGACCCACAGACCCAGACCCAGACCCAGACCCCCCCCCCCCCCCCCCACACACACACACACACACTACACACACATACACACACATACAGAGTACCCCCCCCCCCCCCCACACACACACACAGAGTACCCCATAGCAGACAAAATGATGACAGGAATCTGAGATACGGATTGATATAGGAAGGAAAAAATATTGCAGACATTTGACTGAGCTTCTAAGAGACAAGAGCAAATCCGACACACGGAAAACTTTTGTAGCTTCCACATATAACACAAAAAACACCCAACATTTCCACTACCAGTCCTTTGCATGAACGATGACATACACGCCAACCCTTCTCTCCCCGAAGGGTAAGACAGGACCAACCATAACCCTCTCCTTAAGTCTACCCTTCCTTGTCAAAACACTGCTCTCTTATTTCTGACCGATTTGTTTTATGCCACTTTTCCACTACATCTTTCCCCAAAAGCTGTCCCCCTTTTCGGTCTGGCAAGCACAGTGTGTAATAGGAAACCCCCATCCCCCTGCAAAAGTAACTTATCATTCTTAGTGAGTTATGGATGTTGTGTGTGTCTACTTGAAGCTGCGTGAAAAAAAAAAGTTTGAACATCTTTTTGTCCTCTTGCTCCCCCCGGCTTGGTCCCCGTCTGCTTTATCTTAACCCCTTCAGTCTTGGGCAGAATGTAGAGATTACAGAGATAATGTATAGACTGCAGAGATAATGTAGAGACTGCAGAGATAATGTAGAGGCTCGAGATATAATGCAGGGATAGTGTAGAGGCTCCATACATACTGTAAAGACTCCAGAGATAGTAAAAAATATATAGATTACAGAGATAATGTAGAAATTCCAGAGATAATGTATAGAGTACAGAAATAATATAGAGACTCCAGAAATGATGTAGAGACACCAGAGATAATGTATATATTACAGAGATATAGAGGTACAGCGACTCCAGACATAATGTGAAGACTCCAGAGATAATATATAGATTACAGAGATAATGTAGAGATTCCAGAGATAATGCAGAGACCTCAGAGATGGTGTATAGGACCACAGAGATAATTTCCATACTACCGAGATAATATAGACTAAAGAGATAATGTAGACACTAAAGAAATAATGAACAGACTACACAGACAATGTATAGACGGCAGAGATAACACACAGATTCTAGACATGAATGTAGACACCAGAGATAATGTAGAGACTCCAAACATAATGTAGAGACTACAGAGATAATATGCATAGGCCACATAGATGATGTGCATACTACCGAGATAATATAGAGACTAAAGAGATAATGTAGATATTACACAGATAAAGGCAACGTTCTGGCGGATCCTGCGACGGCATTAGAATAATTCGTTTCGGCGATTGCCTTTCCAATGGGCCATTCCAGCGACGTGGAAAGGGAAGGTCTGCTGCATGGGTAACAGCTTTCCCTCGATACTGACTTTCCAAGGCTTTGCGCTCTAGAGCCTAGAGCGCAACTCCTTAGTCTTCGGAGACTGACAGATGCCTAAAGTGATAATACAGAGACTATAGAGAAAATACAGAGACTACAGAGATGATTTATAGGTTGCAGAGATAATAAATGTACGACAGAAATACTATAGATGATACACAGATAATGTAAAGATTACAAACATAAAGAAGCATAGACCACTTAAACGAGGTACACGAATGCACGCAGAACAACTTGCGCACACGTTAAATCCTGTTCCGCTTTTCGTAAGAGTAGGCCATTGTGTGCCGGTGGGAACAGATGACAATATTAACAAAACTGCATACACACGGGGACTTGATGAAAAAAGCACATGAGTGCTTATTTCATTATCCTCGATATAAAAGAATGAAATAAATAAATAAAAGAATGAAATAAATAAATAAAAGAATGAAATAAAATACACACAACTCAAATGTGGTAGAGACTACAAGGATAAAGCATCAATACGGGTCAACAGAGACAAGATGCAGACTACACAGAGAAGGAAAAGGCTAAAATTATGAATAAGATATTGACTGCAGAGATTCGGTACAAATAACCCGATAATTCACAAGCTAAAGAGATAAGGTAGACTGCATAGTCTGCGAAAAAGATAAAACTACATTGATATTAATGTTCTGCTGATGACTCATCATTTTGTGATTACGCGCGCGCGAACACACACACACACACACACAAAACACACACACACACACACACACACACACACACACACACACACACACACGCATGAGCACACACACACACACACACAAACACACACACACACACACACACACACACACACACACACACACACACACAACACACGCACAAAGACAAACACACACGCAAGCACACAGAAACACAGACACAGACACACATACACTCACTCACTCACTCACTCACTCACACACAACACACACACACACACACACACACACACACACACACACACACACACACACACACACACACACACGCACTCATACATACACACGCATACACACACACACACACACACACACACACACACACACACACCACACACACACACACACACAACACACACGTACAACGCACCCCCCCACCCCCCACCCCACACACACACTGTTTTTTTCTTCTCTTTGGTTGTGTCAGCATGTACTATAATGAGAAGGTTGCGTGCGTATTTGATTTCCGGAGTCGTGGTTTCTCCATTTGTCCTCTGCCACAATAATCCATCTTCAGTACAGGTCTAGGGTGTCGGATGGGACACAACATAAAGAAGTTACTGGTCTGCCCAGTAAGTTGTTGGTGTTTTAATTAATTAATTAATTAATTTCATTTTATACCACTTTATGTCACAGCAGATTTCTCTGCGTGAAATTCGGGCTGCTCTCTCTCCCCGGGGAGAGCGCGTCGCCACAAGTGCAGCGCCTACCCATTATTTTTTTTTTATTTCTCAGAGATGGTGTCTAAACACGGCAGCTGTGTGCATGCTGGTTTTTAAAAATAATAATTTTATCATCCGCTCCTACCGGCACACGATGGCCTGCTCTTCCGAAAGGCGGAACCGGGTTTTAACGTGTGCGCAAGATGTTCTGCGTGCGTTCACACAAGGGGCCTCGGTTTATAGTCTCATCCGAATGACAAGGAGTTGCTGGTCTGCGCAGTAAGTTGTTTGTGTTTTTGGTTTGTTCCTATAGATTTACCTTTCAGTCTCCTTCTTGTATAGATTCTACCTACCTAAATATCTTTTACCTGGTTATTTATTGTATCAAGTTTTGGCACTGACAAGGCTGGAGCTTTTGGGATATCTGCCCCGTCCGGTGGATCTCTCCTAGAGACCCCAGGTCTTTTTATGGGTCTAGCAGTGCCATCTTTCATCTTATTCTATTGTATTCCTGATAGAAGAAACGCCATCGTTTGGTTTGTGGCAGTTCAAAGTTTACTTCCCTATCTAAGGGCCGTTGCTCTGTCTGCCGCATAGGGAATCACCTTACCGCTGAGCTGAAAGGCTATCCGTGTAGAGATGCGAGCACAGAGTTCCCAAGGTAGAAGTAAGCATGTTAGGAATCTGATTTACGGATTGATGTAGAAAAGAATACATTGTGGGTTTTTTTTGTGAATAGTCTGTTTAGAAGAGAAGAGGAAATCTGATACAGAGAAGATTGCCGTGACAGTATTCATTCATTCATTCATCCATCCATCCATCCATCCATCCATCCATCCCTCCATCCATCCATCCATCCATCCATCCATCCATCCATTCATTCATTCATTCATTCATTTATTTATTTATTTATATATTTATTTATTTATTCATTTATTTATTTATTTATTCTTTAATATCGAGGCAATGGAATAAGCACTCAAGTGCTTTTATATATTTTTTTTTACATCCAGTCCTCGTGTGTATACGGTAAAAGGCCATTTAACACAACGCCAGCATTTCCATTTACTCTTATTTGCAATGGATGATGACATAATGATAATTATCCCTTTGTCACCTAAGCGTAGGCAAGGACAAATCATAGCCATCTCTCCGTCTGTTTTCTTTGTGTAAAAAACAAACTGCTGATGTTCTTTAGCTCTAATGGACCTACTTTTTGCCATTTTCTCAGTGTTTTTTTTCCAACTATGTTATCTTTCAGTCCTGTATGTGATCTCAAATGCCTTGTTTCAGGAAAGTACCTCAGTGATATTTCTTCTTGTTACCATGCACCCGACTGAAACTGCCTGGAAAATTTCAACATTCTATCTATCCCTTCCACGCCTGCTTCAGCTTTATGCATCCTAGTTAGTCCCAACACATTGCAAGGAGTGCATGTGTTACAGTTATACTGCAGAGATAAAGTGTATGGCAGAAACACTGAACAAAGAAATCTTTATATTGTCTTTATCTTGTCTTAAAGACTATAAAGAAAACAAAACCGTCAGCATAGGCTTACAGAGATATGATTAATTACTAAATAGATAAGATATAAAGACTATAGAAATGATACAACTTCAAAGATTTTTGTACAGATCATGAAAGGAAGATAAAAACTGTAGAGATTAAGGGATACACTGTACAAAGTGTATTTACTGTGAGAAAGACGAACTACATTATTGTTATGGTGGCATAACATCATTCTGTGCTGACACGAGCATCCTTCCTTACTTGCCTAACGGCCTGTACCAGCGTGACTATAATGAGAAAGTTGCATGTGTGCTTGATTTCTAGAGGCCTGGTCAGTATTCGTCCTCTGCCACAACCATCCATCTTCAGTACAGCTCATACATAAACTTTTGGATAGAGTACAGCTTTAGCCGTTTGTTTGTTTGTTTGTTTGTGCCTTTTGCTTGTTTGTTTGTTTGTGTGTGTGTGTGTGTGTGTGTGTGTGTGTGTGTGTGTGTGTGTGTGTGTGTGTGTGTGTGTGTGTGTGTGTGTGTGTGTGTGTGTGTGTGTGTTGTGTGTGTGTCGTGCGTGCGTGTGTGTGTGTGTGTTTTAAAGTTTTCTTCTGGGAGAGATTCTGTTCACCAAAATCTGCAACTGTCTCTGTTTGGATTTGTTTGACTGTTGGTTTCTGTCAACAGGGCTGGTATTTTTAACATTGATCTATCTGGTCAATTTACCAGTGTAGGTGTGTAAGCGTACTACACAGATACAGAAACGACGTGTGCGAACGCACGCAGATCATCTTGCGCACACGTTAAATCCTGTTCCGCTTGTCGTAAGAGTAGGCCATTGTGTGCCGGTGGGGAACAGATGACAAGATTTACACAAGTGCATACACGCGGGGACTGGATGTAAAAAAGCACATGAGTGCTTATTTCATTATCTTCGATATAAAAGAATAATAAAATGAAATAAAATAAATGAAACGTGAAGACTGCAAAAGCAAAGCACCATTATAGGATAACTGACACAGATATACTTCCAAGACAAGATGAAGATCATAGATAGTACACGACAGACTACACAGATCCATTATATACTACGAAAAGAAGACACACACTGCAGATATAAGGTTTTTGCTATGCAGACTGCAAATTCTGGGGAAGACGACTACATTATCATTCTTCAATTAATCAAAGATCTATGCTCTGACACATGCATCATTCCTGTTTGCGTTCAGAGCTGTACTAGGAAGACTGTAATGAGAATGTTGCATGTGTCCTTGGTATCTAGATGCCTGCTCTCTCCATTTGTTCTCTGCAACCACAATTCATCATCTGTACAGCTCATGGGCTTCGGGTGGGATACAACACAACGAAATTGGCTGTCTGGTCCAGTCATTTGCTTATACGTTTTCTTTCTGCCCGACAAGAAAGTCTACTGACCAAAACGTACACCTTCTGTCTGGGTTTATTTTCACCAAAACTCTTCCATCCATAGGGCCTGAGCTTCTGAGACAGCATTTTTGCCTGTAAGTTGAATCTACCATACGACCCTAAGGGATTTATAAGTTTTCTTTCTGCCCGAGAAGAAAGTCTGCTGACCAAAACATACATCTTCTGTCTGGGTTTATTTTCACCAAAAACTCTTCCATCCATAGAGCCTGCTGAGCTTTTGGGACAGCAGTTTGCCTGTAAGCTGAATCTACCACACGACCCTAAGGGATTTTTCTCCGGTATACCAGTGCCACCTTTCATCCCCCCCCCCTCCATCTGTGACAGAAGCATCACAATTATTGGTATGTGGCTGTTCAGGCTATTTCCATATCTGGCGGGCATTGCCCTCTCTGCCTCCCTGGGACATCTCACTGTAGATTAAGAAGGCCATCTGTCGGAGATGTGCACGCACAGTTTCCAAGGTAGGCATAATAATAAAGTTAGGAAGGCAGAGATATGGATTGATCTGGGGAGGGAAATACTGTGGAATCTTGAGCTAGGTTTTGGGATCCTATTTTTAGCGTTTTGATGGGAAATGTTGAGATTTTGGATGAAAATGAAAATTACTATTAGTTTTGTTAATACTTGTTTGTTTTATGATTCGTGTGTCTTTATCTCAAACCCGTGTCT
>CM060330.1:10437661-10450161 GCA_030674155.1 Stramonita haemastoma
AGAGAGAGAGAGAGAGAGAGAGAAGAGAGAGACATAGACACATAAAAACATAGAGAAAAATATGTGGCAAAAAAGGGAAGGACAACTTCTGCCCCCCAAATGAGAGTGCGCCAGACATCGCCCCCATATCCTTGTGGTATCAGCCTTGGTGTTTGTTTTCAATGATACATAATTGGGATTGACAGCTATCATCACAGAAATGGCTGTAATCAACCATCACCTTTATGTCCCTAGTGTTTGTTTTCAATATCACAAACTTCGGAATGACAACTGCATATCCCAAAATGGATGTGATCTAACCATCCCTTTATATCCTCACGTTTGTTTTCAATATCACAAACTTTGGAATGACAGCTACATAGCACAAAATGGGTGTGATCTAACCATCACTGTATATCCTAAGCGTTTGTTTTCAATGTCACAAACTTCGGAATGACAACTACATATCACAAAATGGGTGTGATCTAACCCTGCTATGATGATGTCCTGGGTCTATTGGTTGCGCTAATGATGGAACTTGTTCAGAAGCACGACAAATTGGTTACGTTGAAAAAAAAACACCCACGTCTGAATTTGTTCCATTAATCGTGAGAAGTTATTCGTCATGAAAAATCGATTTGTTGTCTTGGCTTATGCCCCAGAGATGTCATATGCGCCCGCCAACGCAATTCCTCCTACGCGCACTTATATATCAACATAACAACACACAAGCAACAACACTACAACAACACACATCACAAACACACACTACATACACGACGAACCCCAAATACAACACAACATACACACAGAATTGATTATATATTATGATATGATATATGATTATACACACACACTCACACACACACACACAGAGATTATAGACACACAATGAGAACACACAGAGTGATGTTTTACACACACACACGACTCACAACATACACACACACAACACACACACACACACACACACACACACACACACAAACACACACACACACACACACACACACACACACACACACACACACCACACACACACACACACACACAACACGGAGACAGGCAGGTCAGACAGAAAAAGTGCTTGACATACATACAGACAAATGTACAAAGAAACAAACAATCAGGACCCCAGAAATAAAAAAACAGGCCACAAAAATTATTCAATTCATCCTTGTTCTGAAAATTCTGATGACGCCAGTCCACACAATTTGTCCAATTTCGAACATTATTAAATCAGAAAAAATAATGAGCTTCTTTCCTTGTTTTCCTCCTCTACCACATTCTCCTCTTTTTCTTTCTCTTCTTTTTCTTCTTCTTCTCCTCCTTCTTTTGTTGTTGTGCTTCTTCTTCTTGTTTTTGTTTTTGCTGTTGTTGTGTAGTATGTTAGTTGTATGTAGTGTATGTTGTTGTTGTTGTTGTTGTGTTCTTCTTCTTCTTGTTCTTCTTCTTGTTGTTGTTCTTCTTCTTGTTCTTTTCTTCTTCTTCTTCTTCTTCACTTTTAAATACGGTTTTGAAATATGACGAGGTGACAGCCCCGATATGGCCTATGTGGTCGGCGGGGCTATAAGCAACATAATTGAATTGAATTGAATTTAACTGAATTGATTCTTTCCTTCTTTTTCTTCTTCTTCTTCTTCTTCTTCTTCTTCTTCTTCTTTCTTTCATTCATTCTTCTCTTCTTCTTCTTTCAATCACAGTCTTGCTGCAACTCCAACTTCATACTCAACAACAAACAGCAAAACAAAAAACAGACGAAAAACAAAAAAACAGAAATAAATCACAAACACAACCTTCAGCGAACCGCAGAATGAGGAACAGAAAAATAGATAGATTGAAAGAAAAAAAAACAAATGAAGAAAAGTAAGCGAGAAAGATGCAAGAAAAAAGGGACGAAAAAAGGAGCAAAGGTTGAGGAGAAGACTTTAAAAAAAAAAGAGAGGAAAGAATAAGTCAAAAAGAAAGGAAAAATCGAAACTATCCAAACATGTATACCCCCCCCCCCTCGGCTTCTGATAACCCCCACCTTCAGAAAGTCTAAGAAAATAAGGACCTTGTTAGAACAATAGAAGAAAGAAACAGACGAAAAGAACAAGAGAGAAAAAAGATGAAAACAGAAAAAAGGAGACAAGAGAAGAGAAAGAGGAAAAGAAGGGAAGGAGAAAAAGGGAAAAATTTAAGATGGAAGAGGATGACAAGAGGATAAGAGAAAAAATAAGAGAAAGAAAGAAAGAAGGAAGAAAGAAAGAAAGAAAAAGAAGAAAAGAAGAAGAAGAAGAAGAAGAAGAAGAAGAAGAAGAAGAAGAAGAAAGAAGAAAGAAAGAAAGAAAGAAGAAGAAGAAGAAGAAGAAGAAGAAGAAAGAAGAGAAGAGAGAAGAAGAAGAAGAAGACAGAGAATGCAAAGAAGAAGAATGCAAAGAAGAAGAATGCAGAAGAAGAAGAATGCAAGAAGAGAAGAGATGCAAAGAAGAAGAGGAGGAAGGAAGAAGAGAAGAAGAAGAAGAAGAAGAAGAAGAAGAGAGAAGAAGGAGAAGAGGAAGGAAGGAGAGGAGGAGGAGGGGGAGGAGGAGAAGGAGAGAGAAGAAGAAGAAGAAAAAGAAGAAGAAGAAGAACAAGAGAACAAGAAGAACAAGAAGAAGAAGAAGAAAAGAAGAAGAAGAGAGAGGAAATGAGAGGAAACAAATACAGAAGAAGAGCAAGAGAGGAGGAGAAGAGGAAAAGCGACGGAGGTGGAGGAAGAGGTGGAGGAGGCAATGATGGGTAAGAAGGGAAAACTCTTCCCCATCTCCTCCTTCCTCCACCTCTCTCATCATCATCATCACTAGCCCCATCACCATGATGATCGTTGGGGGGACACAAGAGACGGGTTGGTCAACATTTTGCTCCAGGCCAGTCTGTCTTCAACTTTTCGCAGCAACACTGTCGTAAAAAGGTGGGTCCATATAATTCTTTGATGTTCTGCATCCATTTCTTCACTCTCTGCTCCTGCATCTTATTTAATTCATTTATTCTTTGATATCGAGGATAATGGAATAAGCACTCATGTGCTTTTTTTTTTTTTTACATACAGTCCCTGTGTGTATGCAGTTTTGTCAATATTGTCATCTGTTCCCACCGGCACACGATGGCCTACTCTTAGGAAAAGTGGAACAGGATTTAACGTGTCCGCAAGATGTTCCTCCCTCAAGTGTCCCCTTTATGATAATCTTGGCAGGAGAGTTATGAAACGTGAGGTGACCAAACCATGCCAGCTTTCTTACTCTCCACAACATCCAGAAGGGGTTAGTCCTTATGGCCCAGCTTTCATTATCACTTCTTGCCACACTGACTGTTGTTCCTGTGGCCCAGCTTTCAGGATCCCTTTTGCCACACTCACTGTTGTTCCTGTGGCCCAGCTTTCAGGATTATCCCTCTTGCCACACTGACTGTTGTTCCTGTGGCCCAGCTTTCAGGATCCCCTCTTGCCACACTGACTGTTGTTCCTGTGGGCCAGATTTCAGGATTCCCTTTTGCCACACTGACTGTTGTTCCTGTGGGCCAGATTTCAGGATCACCTCTTGCCACACTGACTGTTGTTCCTGTGGGCCAGATTTCAGGATTCACCTTTTGCCACACTCACTGTTGTTCTGTGGCCCAGCTTTCAGGATCACCTCTTGCCACACTGACTGTTGTTCCTGTGGCCCAGCTTTCAGGATCCCCTCTTGCCACACTGACAGTTGTTCCTGTGGCCCAGCTTTCAGGATCCTCACTTCTTGCCACACTGACTGTTGTTCCTGTGGCCCAGCTTTCAGGATCATCCCTCTTGCCACACTGACTTGTTTTTTTGTTCCTGTGGCCCAGCTTTCAGGATCACCTTTTTCCACATTGACTCGCTCGGAATGTTGTCCTCCAGAATATGTGTAGAATCTTTCTGAATAATTTTCTTTCCAAGCCTTCCCAATAAAAAAGAAAATAGTCCCTAACAAAGGACAATCGATTCATACACCCCATTGTTAATCATAAGAATGAGTGGATGATAAAGAATGAATATGATTTGCTCTCGATCAAACATTCCTATTACGATAAGATTGGTATCTAAAATAATTTTGGAGGGAGAGAGAGAGAGAGAGAGAGAGAGAGAGAGAGAAGACGAGAGAGAGAAGAGAAGACGAGACAGACAGACAGACAGACAGAGACAGAGAGACAGAGACAGAGACAGACAGACAGACAGACAGCAGACAGACAGAGACAGAGTCAGAGAGAGACAGAGACAAGGAGATTCTGATTTAAGAAAAAAAGGCCTCCAATATATCAAGCTTTGCACCCCCCCCCCCCTTCTCTCTGTCTCTATTCTCTATCTCTGTCTCTCTCTCTCTGTCTCTCTCTCTCTGTCTGTCTGTCTGTCTGTCTGTCTCTCTCTCTCTCTCTCTCTCTTCTCTCTCTCTCTCTCTCTCTCTCTCTCTCTCTCTCCAGCCAGTCACTCAATAATCTTGTTTGGCGGTTGGGTTCAGGAGGGCAGGGCAAACTGTTCACGACCGGCTTGAACATGACGGAACATGATATATTGCATGTGGGGGGTTGCTGATGCAAGATGTAATAGTTTGGCCAATGCTCATTTCCTTTGCCCCCCCCCCCTCCCCCTTCCCTCCCCCTCTCTCGTTTTCTTTCAAGGAGATGAAATTGAGTAATCAAAGTCTAAAAATACTTTGGCGTAGGAGAATAAAATGTCGGGGTCATTTTTTTTACGTGAATTGATTTTGGTTTAAAATTGTGAATAGGTAGTTATTGTTTGTCTTTCTGTGTGTGTGTATGTGTGTGTGTGTGTGTGTGTGTGTGTGTGTGTGTGTGTGTGTGTGTGTGTGTGTGTGTGTGTGTGTGTGTGTGTGTGTTGTGTGTGTGTGTGTGTGTGTGTGTGTTACACGTGTTATTGTATATATATTATATAGTGGTGTATGTATGTGTGTATATGTTAACGTGTTTATATATATATATATATATATATATATATATTATGATAGATGATAGATATGATAGATAGTAGATAGATAGATAGATAGATAGATAGATAGATAGATAGATATAGATATAGATAGATGTATATATATGTTTGTGTGTGTGTGTGTTTATTTATTTACTTATCTATTCTTTTATTTCGAGGATAATGGAATAAGCACTCTATGCCTTTTTACATCCAGTCCCGGGTGTGATACAGTTTATAGCCTATTGTCATCTTGTCATCTGTTCAGACTGGTACACAATGGCCTACCTTAATACTTTACTTCATTCATCCTCTTATACCGTCTTGGACGTCGAGGGGAGAGAGAGCTCCCTCACTCGTGGGCAAAAATAATTCCCTAAACAAAATCACACCATTGTTAAATTTTTTAGCTCTAGCCACGAAAAAACGAAAAAAAGGAGAAAGAAAACAAAACAGAAATAAAGGACAAACAAATCTTTTTATACAAGAGACGATATTTACGGCGACATAGATACGCAGACATATATGCATATTGGACACAACAAACGCATAAATCTTTAAAGCATAACCAACCCCCCTTCTTTCTTCCGTTTTTTTACACACACACACACACACACACACACACACACACACACACACACACACACACACACACACACACACACACACACACACACAAAAGTGTATGCATGTAAGCGCCCTCCCCACGCCATACGCGCACGCACGCACGCACACACACACGCGCGCACGCACGCATACAAACAAACACACACACACTGACATACATATGCATGCACACACCATTACCACACATATACGCCCCCCCCCACTCACACTTACAGAGGAAACTTTCTAGCACAGGCATAAGTTCATATGTGTGTTAAAAACGCCAACATTTATAAACCAGAAAAATGAACGCTTGTTTGTTTGTCCGCCTCACTATTGTTGTTGTTACTGACACTGTTATTAATTTTGTTGTTGCTGCTACTTTGGCACACCACCCCCTCCTACTCCCTCCCTTTTAGCTATGCCTGGTTTTGAAGGAGGTTAGACCAATACTCTCAAAAGCTTCTTGTTTGTTGTCTATGACGCAAGCAGAATGCACACAAACAACAACAACAATCATAAACTGAACAGTGAAGGGGAATATATAACAGTAGTAGTAGGCACCCGCAAAGCCTGGGTAAGTAAGTATGGAGGGCAAACTGTTACCCATGCAGCAGACCCCCCCCCCTCTCCATGCCCCTGGAATGATCCATTGGAAAGGCAATGACCAATACGAATGGTTCCAGTACGTCGCAGGAGCCACCAGAACGTTGCCATATACAGCCCCGAGCCGCCCTGGGACTCCAACTCCCCGATTTTTCCCCAGGGATGGTGTCTAAACACGACACCTGTGTGCATGCTGGTTTTTAAAAAATATAATTTTGTATGCATATATATAGAGATAGATAGATAGCTAGATAGATAAATAGATAGAAGATAGATAGATAGATAGATAGATAGATAGATAGATATACAGATAGATAGATAGGATGATAGATAGACAGACATACTGATAGATGGATAGGTAGATAGATAGAATGATAGATAGGTAGATAGACAGACAGATAGATTTATAGCTAGAGAGACAGATAGATAGGATAAACCATAGATTGATAGATATACTGATAGATAGATATATAGATAGATAGATAGATAATAGATAGATAGATAGATAGATAGATAGATAGATAGATAGACAGGATCACAGATTGACAGACAGACAGATAGATAGAATAAATAGACAGATAGACAGATAGATAGATAGATAGATAGATAGATAGATAGATATAGATAGATAGATAGATAGATAAATATAGATAGATAGACAGATAGATAGATGAATGAAAAGGGTGAGAGAGAGAAAGAAAGAAAGAGAGAAAGAGAAAGAGAGAGAGAGAGCAACAAAAAACGTCGAGTGACTTCTACCCCAAAAGAGATTGTGATCTAATCATCACTAATCACAACGATGTCCTAGGAGTTTGTTTTCCCTGCCACACAGTTAGGAATGACAATTACCATTACCGAAAAAAATGGGTGTGATCTAACCATCGCTATGATGTCCTGACGGTAGCCATAACAACCTTGTTTGTTTACCAATGTGTCATATTAGTCACGCGTATAAAAAGAATAACAAATCATTGGGAATTCGTTCCATTAATCCCCAGAAGCTATTTGTTATCAAAATTCCATTTGTACCCTGTGCGTGTGTCATTTAGGAACACCCGTGCGCCCACGAGTGCAATCATTCATGCACAGACGAACCCTCACACGCATGCACGAACGAAGGAATGCATGCAAAACACACACACAAACACTCTCACATACACTAACATACACATATATGCATACACGCACACACACACATACACACAAAAAGTAGATACATATTCTTGTAAACACGTTCACTTATACACACTTACGCTCACACACACGCTCACACACACACACACACGACAGCGCGCACACACACACACACACACACACACACACACACACACACACACACACACACACACGTACACATACACACACACACACACATTCACACACACACACACACACACACACACACTTTCTCTGAATGTAACACACTTTCTTTTATCTTTGTTTTTTTGTGTCTAATAATCACTTCGAGTAAACAGACGTTATATCTGAAGAAAGTCACACAGACAGAGAGACACACAAAAGCAGACAGAGACAGAGAAATGTTGGAAGAGATAACCAATTAGACCATCACAGACAACAACAACAACAACAAAAACCCCAAAGAAGCCAAGCAACAAAAATGGATTCAATTCATCATTTGTTCAGCCAAGTTTGGCGACGCCAGTCCACACAATTCGTCCCATTAGGAAAATAATCAAATCAGAAAGAAAACAATAACGAAACCAAAAACCAAACGTTCACGTTGCCAAAATAATAACAAATGTAAGCCAGTGGTCAGAGCGACCTTATCCTGATCTGAAGGTCACTGAAGTGTGCATGGGTTCCAGTCTCCACTGAGGTAGGTGTTTTTGGAGAGAAGTCTTTTCTCTGGAGTTTGACATCTATACTGACTCCACTTTTCCCCAAAATCCTCCGGATGAGATTAAAAACCGAAGTCTTTAGTGGGGACAGATGCATAACATCTTGCACACAGTTAAAATTTCCATACCGAAGTCGTAGTTGGAACAGATTACAGAACGTCTTGCGCACACGTTTAAATCCCATCACCAAGTTGTAGGTCTGAAAGATGTAAACATCTTGCGCAACGTTTAAAAATCCCATCCCCCTAGGTGGAAATGCCGAAGCCTTGTCGTACAAATTAAAATCCTCCATCTTCTGAAAATTCTGTGCTAGAATTCCCATCTTTTCATCCATCTGTTGTGTGTTTCTGCCTTGTTCATGTTCTTTATGTCATGTCCCTTCTTTTCTATTTCTGCCTCTCTTGGTCATTTTTGCCTTTTGCTAGAAGATGTAACAGTTACATTTTCTCTACCCGAAGTCGGATGCTTGGCCTACTGTTACGCTTAATTTCGCTCATTGGACAGACAATACTTGTGCCTGAGCGTTCGACGCGAAGAAGAAGAAGAAGAAAAAAGAAGAGAGGAGGAAGAAAGAGAAGAGAAGGAGAGGAGAAGGAGAGGAGGAGAGGAGGAGAGAACAAGAAGAAGAAGAAGAAGAAGAACAACAAGAAAACAAGAACCCATTCAACTTTCGTAAAACAGTGCACCATTCTGGCCTGTTAGTAAAAATGACACTACACTAGCACACCCAGCATGCACCTTGCCATCTGGAGAAGAATGGACTCCGTCGAATTCAATGTAATCACCACACACTGCCTGAAAAAAGTCAGTGCAGCGCGCTGAACGACTCCTATGGAGTTAAGCAAGAAGTCAAACTGAGATGTCCCCGAAGTCGGAATACAGCTACCTTCATCGGCGGTCGCATACACAAAATCTCACCATTGATGAACTCGAACTTAGCCGAGAAATGACCCCCCCCAACCCCCTAAACACCCCCACCCCAAAAAAAAATCCCGACCCCAAAAAAAGGGAAAAACCAACCAAACCAACATACAACCCTCCCCCAAAAACAACAACAACAACAACAACAAAACCAAACCAAGATGGAGTACGAGTACGAGAAGCACTAGAGAAAAGGGAGACGGAAGCAAAATGATGTAAAAGCGGAAACAAAGACAGAGTTCCTAAAAACGAAAACAAAAAAGAAAGTAAAACAAACAAACGAACAAAAATACTCACCTAAATAAAACAAACAAAACAAAAAAATACCCGAAACACATTCTTCTCTAACTCTGTTACCACACCTCCCTCTCTCCCCTACTCCTCGAAGAATAAATAAACCTAACGCGGAAACTGCAGCAACAACAGCAGCTACGGATAAGAGAAAGGAAAAAAACGAAAGGAAACACATCTCTACCGAAGTAAAGAATGATCAAATTGAAAAAAAAAACAACAACAAACAACAGCTACAAACCCAAGCAATGAAACATGTCAACAAAAAAGATAAACAAAACAAAAAACAAAACACCACAAAACCAATACAAACGCAAAGCTGAAAACAAAAACAAAACAAAAAACCACAACAAAAAAATCCCCTCTCCCTTTATCCTTTAGATGAACAAGACCAAGAGAATGAGTCGATGTGTTCCACTCTCTCCACTGTCTGTCTGTCTGTCTGTCTGTCTGTCGTCTGTCTTCTGTTGTATCTGTCGTCTGTCTTGTATCTGTCTGTCTTGTCTCTTCTCTCAAGAACCTGAGAAGCGTGGACAAGATTAATTAAAAAAAAAAACACACGTGCTTATTCATTATCCTTGAAACAAAAGAGTTTGATTTGATTACTATCTGTCTAAGTCTGTCTTCCATCAACCCCCCCCCACCACTTCTCTCTGCTGCCTGCCTGTCTGTTGATTGTCTACTTCCTTTTCATTTTCTACCTGTATATACCCCTTCTCCTCCGTCTATCTGTCTGTCCCTCCCATCTCTATCTCTTCTTTTATGTCTGTCTGTCTGTCTGTCTGTCTGTCTGTGTCTGTCTACACCCCATTCTCTCTAGTTTGCTTATTCATTCTGTATTTTCCTGTACAGTTGAGGCCCATTGAGCCAACATAATTATATCACTAACATTGCTGTTGTTGTTGTTTTATACCGTAGCAATATTAATATTTTCCTTTTTAACAACACACACACATTTACACACATACACACACACATACACACACACACACACAGACACACACACACACATAGACACACACACATAGACACACACAACAGACACACGACAACAGACACACACACACACACACACACACACACACACACACACACACACACACACACACACACACACACACACACACACACACACACACAACAAGAGGCTCTCTAAAACAAGGCCATTTTCAAAAATCAGTATGGAAAATAGCAATGACCATCCTAAGCGCTTCCTAACACCATCACCCGCATATAAACTGGACAACAAGCTGATAATGGCAGGGAGAAGCAGTAGAAGAAGAAAAAGAATGCAAAGAAGAATTGCGAAGAAGAACTGCAAAGAAGAATTGCAAAGAATTGCAAAGAAGAAGAATGCAAAAAAGAATTGCAAAGAAGAAGGATGCGAAGAAGAATGCAAAGAAGAATGCGAAGAAGACTGCGAAGAAGAAAGCGAAGTATGCGAAGAATTGCGAAGAATTGCAAAGAATTGCGAAGACTTGCGAAGAAGGAGAAGAAATGAAGATGAAGATGTTGAAGAAGAAGAAGAGCAGCAGCAACAACAAAAACAGTTGACAAAAAACCCAAAAAACAAAGAAACGGGCAGAAATAAATCACAAAGATAACCGCAAGCTGCAGCAAGAATTAGTAACTGAAAAATGGATTTAGGAAAAAAACCACCACGACAGCAAAAGTAAGTTCAAGAAAGAGGGAGGGGAAAAGGAGCGGAGATTTAGAGGAAAAATTAAAAAAAAGAGAAAAACCCTAAAAGAGGAATCAAACGAATTAGGAAAAAAAAACAAACACACAAAATATCCCCCGAAACAAAAAGTAAATACCCCCCTCCCCCCCACCCAAAAAAGAACAACAAAATAACAAAAAACGAAACAAGTATGAAACTCTGAAAAGATAATGAACTTGTAACAATGTTAGAAAAAGCCTAAAGGGGAGGGATTTGCATGGGAACTGCAGAAGAAGGAAAAGAACGAAAGAAGAGGAGCAGTCAGAAAAAGAAAAAAATAACAGGAAAAAAGAAAGAAAAAGAATAAAAAGAAAGAAGATGGAGAGGAAAGGATGGAGGAAGAAAAAAAAAAACTGAAAGATTAAACAAAAAAAATGAGAGGGGGAAAAAAGTAAAAATGAAGACGAATTGCGAAGAAGAATTGCAAGAAAAAAATTGTGAAGTACAAACAAAAATTGCAAAGAAAAAGTATTGTGAAAAAGAACTGTGAGGAGGAGTAATAGTGAAGAAGAATAATTGTAAAGAAGAATAGTTGCAAAGAAGACAAATTCTGAAAAAAAAAGAAAAAAGTGCAAAGAAGAAAAATTGTGAAAAAAAGACAAATTCTGAAAACAAACAAAAACTGCGAAGAAGAATTGTATCAAAAATACCTGCAAAAAGACGAAAATTAATTTCTAAAACAAGAAATGCAAAGAAGAAGAAGAATTATGAAAAGAAAAATTACGAAAAAGCATAAGATAAGAAGAAGAGGAGGAAAAAAATATGAAAAAGAAGAAAAGGAAGAAGAAGTAGTTCCACGAAGAAAAACAGCGAAGCAAAAACGGACAGAAATAGATTACTAGTAAAAACAAAACACCACCAGCAGCAAGATTAAGAAAATCTGAACAAAACAATAAGGGATAAAAAAAATATATACCCACAGATATAATCAACAAAAAAACAAACAAAAAGAAAAAGAAAAAAGGAAGAGAGCGAAGAAAAATATGGCAAAAAGAAGAAAAAAGACAAGAAAAGAAGAGAAAGCTAATATTTTGTGAATATCACAAACTTTGAAAAGATAATGAACTTATTAGAAAAAAAAGCCTAAAGGGAAGAGGGTTTGCATAGGAACAACAGGAGATGGAAAAACGAGGGAAATATCAAGACAAGTTAGAAAAAAAGGACAAATGATATGAATGAAAATGAAAGGAAAAGAAGAAGGAAGATTAGGTGGAATAAGATATAAAAAAAAACATAGGAAGGAGAACAAAAGGAAGAAAAGAGTGCAAAGGAGAAGAGGAGGAGGAGAGAAGAAAAAAAAAGAGAAGAAAAAGCACAATCCTTCCCCCCCCCACCCAAAAAAAAAAGAAAATAAAGAAGATTGCAAATAAGAAAAGGAAAAGAAGAAGAACGCAAAGAAGAAAAGAAGAAAGCAAAGAAGAACAATGTAAAAGGAATGCAAAGGAGAAGAATGCAAGAGAAAAAGAAGATGAGGAATACAAGAGAAGAAGAAGAAGAAAGAAGAAGAAGAAGAAGAAGAAGAAGAAGAAGAAGAAGAAGAAGAAGAAGAAGAACAAGA
>CM060330.1:10455161-10460161 GCA_030674155.1 Stramonita haemastoma
ATCATTGTTGTTATTGTTAGTTGTTATCATTATTATTATTATTGTTGTTAGCATCATCATCATCATATCATCATCATCATTATTATTATTATTATATTATTATTATTATTATTATTATTATTATTATTATTATGTAGTAGTAGTAGTAGTATAGTAGTAGTAGTAGTAGTAGTAGTAGTAGTACTACTACTACTACTACTACTACTATACTATATACTACTACTACTACTACTACCATCATCATTACATTAGTAGTAGTAGTAGTAGTAGTAGTAGTAGTAGTAGTAGTATAGTAGTAGTAGTAGTATACTACTACTACTACTACTACTACTACTATACTACTACTACTACTACTACTACTACTACCATCATCATTACATTATTATTATTATTATTATTATTATTATTATATCATTCATCATCATCATCATCATCATCATCATCATATCATCATCATCATTCATCATCTATCATCATCATCATTATTATAAAAAATGGTGTTCCAGGGGACAATTTCCAGGGTGTTCGAGGAAAATTTTGTCATACTTTCCCACCGGCATACAATGGCCTACTCTTCCGAAAAGCGGAGCATATTTAACGTGTGTGCAATTTTAATTAATTAATTTATTTATCTATTTATTTATTCATTTATCTTATTTATTCTTTTATATCGAGGATAATGGGATAAGCACTCATGTGCTTTTTTTTTTTACATCCAGTCCCGTGTGTATGCAGTTGTGTGTATCCACCGGCACACAATGGCCTCCTACTCTTCTGAAAAGCTGAACAGGTTTAACGTGTGTGCAAGATGTTCTGTGTACGTTCACACACGGCACCTCAGTTTACAGTCTCATCCGAAGGACTTTGGGGGGGTGGAGTCGGCACTGATGTTCATTCCAGAGGAAAAATCCCATTTAATGAGATTTGAACCCGGGTCAGATCACGAGCACATCACTCTAACCACTTGGTTATACCGTCCCCCCAATGTGAAGGGTCTAGGGTTTGTGCCCGGAGAACTGGGTTTGAATTATGTATATAACCTACGCAGTCATTAAGGGAGCGAGGCGTCAGAGACCTCAGCTTCTCCAGGGGCCAGCATGTTGAGGGCAGTGGCGCCCATCTCTTCTCTCCCTCGCTGCTTTACCTTTCCTGACCCTAAAGAGGGCAGGTACTCATTTGTATATAATTGTTGTTGTTGTATTGTATAAGACCTTAAGTCACGGTAGAGTTGTGTGCGTGTCCCCGGGGTGAGCGTGTAGCCACAAGAGCAGCGCCACCCATCATTTTTTTTTCCTGTCTGCATGGTTCTATCAGACTGTTGGACAGGCCTACAAAGTGTTTGTCCTGCGTAAAAAAAATCTGTATTCTGTTTTGGAGTATTGGAGTGCACACGCGTACGCATGCGCGACACACACACAACACACACAACACACAGAACTACACACACACACACACACGCACGTATACTACACTACACACACAAACAGCTACATGTGAATGCTTTCGTATGCATACACTAGCACAGGCATGCGTGTGTGGCATAACACACGCACGCACACGCACGCACGCACACACAACACACACACAACACACACACACACACACACACACACACACACACACACACACACACACACACACACACACACACACACACACACCACACACACACACGCGCGCGTACATCTTCCAACAGTATTCCCATTTTTAGTATCGTCTGCTTTCTGTCATGAAGAGACGATTAATGACACAATAACCTGACATTCATTAACGCTGGGAAGTAGACAGTACTATGATATGTTACTATCACACACACAGACATACACAGACACAGAAACACAATCCCTCTCCTCTCTCTCCTCTCTCTCTCTCTCTCTCCTCTCTCTCTTCTCTCTCTCTCTCCCCTTATTTTCTTACAAACACATGCATACGCACGCATGCGCGGGGGCGCGCACGCACACATACACACACACACATAAACACGCACACATACACACTCTGTGACACACATACACAGTGACACACACACACACACACACACACAAACACACACATAAACCCCTCCACACACGCACACACACATACACACATACACACACACACACAAACACATACACATACACACACACAACCACACACACACACACACACACACTCACACATACACACACAGTGACACACACACACACACACACACACACGCGCGCGCGCGCGCGCACACACACACACACACACACACGCACGCACACACAGACACAGACACAGACACACACACACACACACACACCACACACACACACACACACACACACACACACACACACACACACACACGCTTTCCTTTCTGTCTGAACCCTCACACCCTTCCTCGAAGTCTGTCACCATTATCACTCACTCTCAAGAGACGAAAAAACCGACAGACATACCCCCCCCCCCCCCGTCCCCTCCTCACTCCCCCATCCCCCTCACCGTAGCAGAGCTGTCACTATCCCATTTTTTGGAAATTAATTATTTTATTTTTTTCTTTTATATCGAGGATAATGGGATAAGCACTCTTGTGCTTTTTTTTTTTTACATCCAGTCTCCGTGTGTATGCAGTTTTGTAAATGTCATCTGTTCCAACCGGCACACGATGGCCTACTCTTACGAAAAGCGGAACAGGATTTAACGTGTGCGCAAGATGTTTTGCGTGCGTTCACACACGGGGCCTCGGTTTATAGTCTCATCCGAAGGACTTTGGGGGAGAGTGGAGTCAGCACTGATGTTAACTCCAGGAGAAAAATCTCCTCGACCGGGAATCGAACCCGTGTCGTCAAATTGCGAGCGCAATGTTCTGACCACTAGGCTATCCCGTCCCATAGCTAAAAGAGGCAGCTGGCACACGAACCTACCGCAATGTACCGCTGGGAAGACAATAACAAAACAGACTTTGGTGGTCTAGAGGTAACGCCACACCCCTGCCCTGCTTTTTCAAGCCACAAGGTACAGGTTCGAATCCCGTTTGTGCCTGAATTTTTTTTCTCTATCCACTAGACCTGGAGTAATGGTCTGAGTGCTAGTCTTTTGGATGAGATGATAATCCGAGGTCCCTATTTTTTATTATAATTATTTTTTTTTTTACTATCAAACAAAGTGTACTTGCAGAAAAATGGTGTTAAATATTTACAGTGGAGTTCACTGGAAAGAAAGCGCATTTAAAGAAAGAAGGAAATTCCTTTTCAGGTACACTCTTCATACATAAACGTCTTCCTCTCTGTCTTGGCAGTATGATTGAGGTTACGAATTACAGAACTGTGCATGTGTAAACACTTTAAGAAATGTTGGCACATTCTAGCCACCTATTTCCACCATGGCACTCGGGTAAGTCTTTTGCATACCGATTGAAAATAAATGTCTGTGCTATAAATAACACAAAATTATGTAAAGCATATTAACATTCTTTGCGCAAAGCTACACCCACTACTTACATGATAACAAACTGATACACAGTGTCCCCGCCAATCTGCACTATCACTCTCCTCCTGTCCCCCCCCCTCCCCCCCTCTCTACACTTCGTCCATCTAGAGTCTACTGCCACTGCTACTGCTTCTACTTCTACTGCTGCTGCTGCTTCTGTCGCTACACTGTGACTAACTAGATTGTCGCCGTCCTTCTAACGTCGCTACAACTTCATTAAGTGAACAGTCAATACTCTTTGCACCTCTCTCTCTCTCTCTCTCTCTCTCTCTCTCTCTCTCTCTCTCTCTCTCTCTCTCTCTCTTCTCTCTCTCTCTCTCTCTCTCTCATCTATCTCTCTCTCTCTTCTCTCTCCCTCCTCTCCCTCCCTCTCTCTCTCCCCCTCTCTCTCTCTCTCCCCCTCCTTCCCTTCCCCTCCCCCCTCTCTCTACTTCTCCCCTCCCTCCTTTTCTCTCTCTCCCTCTCCCCCCTCCTTCCTACCCCCCCCCCCCCTCTCTCCGCCCCCTCCCTTTCCAGTCAACATATTCCAGCTCCTACTGTGATGTTATTACTGCTGCTAATGTTGATGGCGTTGTTGTTGTTTTTTGTTTCTTTTCTTTTCTCTCTTTCTTTCTGTTGCTGTTATACTGTGGACTGTCTGGGGGCTGACACTGGCATTCTTTGCTGCTCACAGGCAATACTAGTGTTTAACATTGTCACTGATGCTGTGCTGTTGTTATAGCTAGCTGCTCTTCCAATTAATATTTTCCCCTAAGATCTGATGCTGCTGTTATTATTGCTGCTGCTGCTGCTGCTAAAGCTATGATTGCCCTTTCTAGTCTTCCTGGGACCTACGAATGCTGTTACAACTGCTGTTGCTGTTTCTGCTGCTATAATTACTGTCCTTTCCGCCTCCCCCCTTCACCCCCAGAGCAGCTGTTGTCACCGTTACAGTTGTTACTGTTTAGCGACTGTAACTACTGCTACTGCTACTGCTTTGAGTATCACCACTGCCTTTGTGGATCGGTGTTCTAGAGGTAACGTGCCTGTCTAGAAAGCGAAGTCCGGGTCGAAGTGTACGGTGGTTTGAACCCCCGTTTGGGCCAAGAACTTTTCTCCCCCATCTATTAGACCATGAGTGAGGGGCCAGCATGTTGAGGGCGGCGCCCATCTCCTCTCCCTCGCTGCTTTACCTTCCCTGACCCTAAAGAGGGCAGGTACCCATTTTACAGCTGAGTGAACTGTGGGGGGGACTGTACTGAAGCCAAGGCACGCAAACGGTCACCCATCCAACTGGTAACCACACTCGATGCTGCTTAACTTGACTGGGGGAAAGCGAGCGCTCTGACCACTGAGCTATCCCGTTTCCCGCTACACAGCCCTGCCTGCATTAGCCGCTATACAGCCCAGCCCTCCACTTGCTGCTGTGATATTCATAACTTAACTCCCCACTGGAAACAGCAGGGCATGAACTCTTGGCCAGACACTAAAGGTAATACTAGGAACAGCAGTGCAAGGTCCCCCGTGCAACATACAGTCAGGGCACGTAAATGAACCTGCAGCAT
>CM060330.1:10467661-10472661 GCA_030674155.1 Stramonita haemastoma
AACTGTATTCAAAAGAAGGGGGGCGGGGTAGCTCAGTGGTCAGAGCGCTCGCTATCTCCCAAGTCAAGTTAAGCAGCGTCGAGCGTGGTTACCAGTTTTGGATGGGTGACCGTTTGCGCGCCTTGGCTTCAGTACAGTCCCCCCAGTTCACCCAGCTGTAAATGGGTGCCTGCCCTCTTTAGAGTCAGGGAAGGTAAGGCAGCGAGGGAGAGGAGATGGGTGCCGCCCTCAATATACTGGCCCCTAGAGAAGCTAAGGTCTGTGATGCCTCGCTCCCCTACGACCACCAAGGTTATGGGACACCTTTACCTATTCAGATGAAGAGGTAACTCGGTCCTCTTCCGTTTAATTCACTTCCTTGTCGACTGCATAACATCATATCACATGAAGAACAAGAGTATCTTTTCAACATCTCTGTGTGATAGATTCACTGGGATTAAAAAAAAAAAGTTCTTGCACCGTTGGCAAACATTCCACAGCAAAATGATGACATAGACTGCCGCTAATATCTCAACAGTTGAAGAGAATCATACACATTGCGTCTAATACAGATGACAAGATTTACAAAACTGCATACACACGGGGACTAGATATAAAAAAGTTCTTGCACCGTTGGCAAACATTCCACAGCAAAATGATGACATAGACTGCCGCTAATATCTCAACAGTTGAAGAGAATCATACACATTGCGTCTAATACAGATGACAAGATTTACAAAACTGCATACACACGGGGACTAGATATAAAAAAGCACATGAGTGCTTATTCCATTATCCTCGATATAAAAAAAATAAATAAAGAATAAATAATACCACTTATGTCAACATACATTAAACTAAAGAGTACACATACACACTGTTTCTTCAAAAGGGATATAGCAAAATGGCCTGATAAAACCATGGCAGAACATTCTCGTCATTTGCAAAGCAGTAAACAATATATCATATACCTTCTTGGATGCAAAATAACCACATGTGTTTCGTTAAATATTCGTAGAAACTTATTTGGATTTTTTTTTTATACCACTTAATGTCAAAGCAGATTTCTCTGCAAGAAATAAAATTCCGAAGCTCTTTGAAATTCTGAAACTTAAATTCAAGTCCTAAGTCTTCCCATGCATATTTATAGATTCGTTTCCAAGCTATGCTCCCTAATAACTGTCCCTAAGATTGCCCCTCGAAGCTGAAAGCTCAAAGAAATTAATACGAAGCCAACAGGAGTCTAAGTCAAGACACAAGACAGGAGTCTTAGGAAATATTGGCTTCCCCCCAATAAAAAGTGCAAAATACTTTTTCACCCGGGATTGTGACGCGGTCAGTAGTAAGCAGACTTGTAATGTAATTTGTCATCTAAGATTGCATCAGCTTAGAATATACTGGTTATACCTTACAGACTATCTTGCACACACGTTAAATCCTGTTCCGCTTTCCGTAAGAGTAGGCCATCGTGTGCCGGTGGGAACAGATGACAAGGTTTACAAAACTGCATACACATGGGGACTGGATGTCAAAAAAAAGCACACGAGTGCTTATTCCATTATCCTTGATATAAAGAATAAATAAATAAATAGATAAATAGATAAATAAATGAATAAATATAGAAATAAAGAAAATGCAGTTGCTGGTTCTTTTCAAACTGTACTGAAACTGGGTGTGGAATTGGTCACGTTTTAATTTCCTTTTATCTCATCTGTGTGTAATAATTATGTTTGTTGTGATTTTCAAACACTCTATGCACTGACGACAAGGATTTATTGCAAAGTGGTAAAGTGAACTACGGCTGATAATTAAAATCAATACTTTAGCAAGATTATAGACAGTCTTCAAGACTGATTCATAAAAAAAATATTCTGGTGAAACCATGGCAGACTGTCTTCATCATTGCTAAAAGCATTAACCAAAAACAGACACTGCTTTTGAACAGAGAATCTTAACACACACACACACCTCTTTAACTTTAATGTAAAAGCTAAAATTCGATTCCTGAGTCTTCTGGTGGATATATATTCAAAGACTCTTTTCCCAGCTTTTCTGTATCACTGCGAACCTAAAGGACTGCCTCTGAAACTGTCTGTTCACCAATCTCAGCTGAATCTGAAAGCTGCCAGACAGTACAGTATCGATGGGGATTACAGTTTTTTTTAAAGGAAAAAATAAAACAGGTTTTTTTTTTGGTCTAAGATCGTGACAAGTTTTGCAAGTAGATAGGTAATACAATGTGTCCTCTGAGATTGTATTAGCTTAAAATGTGTACCTTGGAATTGCTGGGTCTTTTCAAGCTGTCTAGGAACTTGAGTTTAGATTTTCTTTTAAATAAGTGTACTTACTGTATTCTTCTTGTTGTTGTTATTATTGTTATTTTTATCATATTCTCTTTAGTTCCTTTGAGTTTATTTAGTTGTTATGAGTTGTAAACAATGTTGTAGCTAAATATATTTTGGGTGAGGTTTTCTTGGTTGTATTTTGCTTGTTTGCTCGCTGCTTCATTTTGTTAGTTTGTCTGTGTTCTTTTTGTTTCAGTGTTTTATTTTTGGTGGTTTTTTGTTTTAATTGTTTTTTGTTTTTTACTAGATAGATGGCTTGATGAAAAAAGCAAATTATTGCTCACTCAATGTACCATCTGGAAATAAAATTTTGACTTTGACTTTGACTTCTTTTTCGTCGAACGATCAGACACCAACTACTGTTGTCTGTCATATAAACTGAAAATTAATGCGTTGCACTGCCGATAAAGCGCCCGAAAAGTCAAACTCATAGCATCCGACTTCGGCATGGGACAGAATTGATATATTTTAAGTTGTTTTGGGAAAATACAGCAGAATATAGCGTAGGGGCAGAACAAAATATCTTATTAAAAATGTTTTCATGACAGTTGCAACATTTGAGTGTATTGATACATCCGTGGTGACTTTCAAAGAAAAAAACAGCATGTCGACAGACACTCTACAGCAAAATGATAGCAAGGACTACCAGTAACATTCACAAATTTTGATAAGCTCACACACACAATCATCAAATAGGGCATCAGGCAGACAGCAAATATTGTTGTCTGTTAAAAGAATGGAAATGCGTTGCGCTGCCGGTAAGCGCCTGACAAATCAGGCCCAGCGCATCCAACTTCAGCATGAGAGAGAACTCGTTATCTTTTACGTCTTTCACATCTCCGAGGTTCTCCAACGATGAGATTTTGCGTATGCGACCGTTTACCCAACAATTAAGGCGGGAGAATAGACAAAGAATGCAGAAAATAAACAAGAAGGAGATGGCAAGAAGAAGCGGAAGAAGGCAGAAACAAAGAGAGGGATAGAAAAGAGGGAATTCCTAGCACAGGATCTCCAGAAGGTGGAGATGTTATATGATAATAATAATAACAATAACAATAACAATAACAATAATAATAATAATAATAATAATGATGATGATGATGATGATGATGATGATGATGATAATATAATAATAATAATAATAATAATAATAATAATAATAATAATAATAATAATAATAATAATAATAATAATAATAATAATAATAATAATAATAATATACTGACAGACCTCCAGCATTTCTATGAGGAGTTTAAACCCGATCCAAGCGCTGACATTCGATTTCTGAGTCTCTGATAGATATTTAAAGACATCTCCCATCTTTACCGCGGAGTTCCCTCTAAAACTGACTAGTTTCAAACTTTAGGTAAAACCTAAAGTAACCCAAGATAGGAAGCCAGACAGGATCAATAGGAATTACAGCTTTCAAAAAAGATCATGTAAAATAGGCTTTTATTGTCCGAGATCATTACAAGTATGGACCAGTAGCCAGTAATTAGTAATGACTAGTAATTTGCATACACACTTGGTTTTGGACACAGACTTTCCATATACTCTTCTTTACACATGATGCAACAGCTCAAAATTGATCAAAATTGATCCCCATGTCTACCAAACGATATTCACTCTTTTCCCAGCTTTGCGCACCATTATTATGTCCAATTATCTTCCCTAAAAATGTGTGTTAAAAAGCTTTGGTACCCCCACTTATCGCTGAATTATTACAATGATTTCACAGTAAAATGATGAAGGGATCTCTTCTCCTATTTCAACAATCATAGTTACAATCATTCGGATAAGACTATAAATCGAGGTCCCGAGTGCGAACGCACGCAGAACATGTTGTGCACACGTTAAAACCCATTCTGCTTTCCGAAAGAGTAGGCCTTTGAGTGCTGGTGGGAATAGATGACAAAATTTACACAACTGCATACACACGGGCTTGGTTGTAAAAAATCACATGAGTGCTTATTTCATTATCCTCGAAATAAAAGAATAAATTAAAAAATAGTACAAACCAAGAAAACAGCCAATAAAAGCATATCAGAAAGCCATCATTATTTTTATTGCTCATTATTACTAGTACACACAATTCCCCTGTCAGACTTTAAATCAAACATTTTTTGTTCCTCGGGTAGAGCTCCGAGGTTCACCAATGGTGAGATTTTGTGTAAATTACCGTTAAAACAACTAAAGTAGCTGCATTCCAATCTTCCGGGTCGTGTCGAAATACAACACCTGTGTGTATGAGTTTTTTTTTTTTTTTTATAGAAATTTTATCCATTCGTACCTGCACGCAATAGCCTATTCTCCCGAAAGGCAGAAAGGGTTTTAACATGTGACGGGGCGGTAATTAGATTACTTCCCATGCATCGGAACTGCCAATTGCAGCGTCGTGTGTCTATATTTAGAACACACCTGCAATTGTGCAACATTCTGTTTCGTTGGGGGGTGGTCGAAAACCCTCCGTTGCATTCTCTTTGCCCGTAGCGGTAAAATGTAGTATTTATGCAGCCTCTTTTTAGAGGACACATTCCCACTGTCTGACCATGCTGTCGTCGCCGAGAAGTTGTACAGAGACGCGGCAGATCAAGTATCTGCACTCTGTTACAAACATAGTGTGCAAGATGTTCTGCATACGGTTGCACATAAGACATTCGTTTAAAATCTTATCTG
>CM060330.1:10477661-10482661 GCA_030674155.1 Stramonita haemastoma
GTGTAGACAAAGAAGAAAGACTGGTGTGTAGACAAAGAAGAAAGACTGGTGTGTAGACAAAGGAGAAAGACTGGTGTGTAGACAAAGAAGAAAGACTGGTGTGTAGATAAAGAAGAAAGACTGGTGTGTAGACAAAGAAGAAAGACTGGTGTGTAGACAAAGAAGAAAGACTGGTGTGTAGACAAAGAAGAAAGACTGGTGTGTAGACAAAGAAGAAAGACTGGTGTGTAGACAAAGAAGAAAGACTGGTGTGTAGACAAAGAAGAAAGACTGGTGTGTAGACAAAGAAGAAAGTCTGGTGTGTAGACAAAGAAAGACTGGTGTGTAGATAAACAAAGAAGAAAGTCTGGTGTGTAGATAAACAAAGAAGAAAGTCTGGTGTGTAGACAAAGAACATAGACTGGTGTGTAGACAAAGAAGAAAGTCTGGTGTGTAGACAAAGAAGAAAGACTGGTGTGTAGATAAACAAAGAAGAAAGACTGGTGTGTAGATAAACACAGAACAAAGACTGGTGTGTAGACAAAGAAGAAAGACTGGTGTGTAGATAAACAAAGAAGAAAGACTGGTGTGTAGACGAACAAAGAACAAAGACCGGTGTTTAAACAAAGAAGAAAGACTGGTGTTTCAGAAAAGAACAAAGACTGGTGTGTAGACGAACAAAGAAGAAAGACTGGTGTGTGGACAAACAAAGAACAAAGACTGGTGTACGTGTAGACAAAGAACGAAGACTGGTGTGTAGAGAAACAAAGAACAAAGACTGGTGTGTAGAGAAACAAAGAACAAAGACTGGTGTACGTGTAGACAAAGAACAAAGACTGGTGTGTAGAGAAACAAAGAATAAAGACTGGTGTGTAGAGAAACAAAGAACAAAGACTGGTGTACGTGTAGACAAAGAACAAAGACTGGTGTGTAGAGAAACAAAGAATAAAGACTGGTGTGTAGAGAAACAAAGAACAAAGACTGGTGTACGTGTAGACAAAGAACAAAGACTGGCGTGTAGACAAACAAAGAAGAAAGGGGAAAGACTGGTGTGTAGACAAAGAACAAAGACTGGTGTACGTGTAGACAAAGAACAAAGACTGGTGTGTAGACAAAGACCAAAAACTGGTGTGTAAGAAACAAAGAACAAAAACTGGTCTTTAAACAAAGAACAAAGACTGGTCTTTAAACAAAGAACAAAGACCGGTCTTTAAACAAAAGACAAAGACTGGTCTTTAAACAAACAAATAATAAAGACTGGTGTGTCTTTTGCCAGAGAGAGATGTCTGCTGATTGTCCTGATGTGTAAAAAGCTCTTTGATTTTTTTCGGTAGCCACTATACCCTAGCCCTGCTTAAAGAGCGAATGATTCTTACAGCGTGAGTTTGCTGTCTGGAGGATGAAAGGACTATAGCAGGGATTCTGAATACTCGCGTCAAAGGGGTGTGGGGTTCATGTACATGACAGTTTGGGTCTTGCTAAGTCTCTTTTTTCTCCACTTTTGTTTCAAAGTACAGCAAACACACGAAAAAAGAGCGAGATCAAACGTATGCTTACACATACACAAACGCACATTATACTTACACTCTGTCACATTTCAGGCATTTGTGTATCGGCGCACGAAAGTATGTATCTGATAAACGCACATACACGTGTGTGAGAATAATGTCATAGCATGTCCAGAGACATAGACACATAAGTAAACAAACATGTGCAAGTAGTACAAACGCTCATATGTAACCTGCACATTTTGCAAACATGCACACATCCACCACACATGCGTGTACAAACACATACCCCCCCCCCCCCCACACACACACATTCACACAAACGCACACAAGCATGTAAGTGCGCACACACAACATACCACACACTAGACTCCACCACATTAAAACCACACCACACCACACCACACCACACCACATCACACACATACACACGCGCGCACGCACAAAAATGCACACAATGCAAATGCTTTACCAGTTGTTTGCAGATTTGTAAACATTTTAATTGTAATATGTATTCCTATTTGATGGCACATAAAGAAGTGATGCGAAGAATGCGAAAAAATGCGAAGAATGCGAATTAGAAGAAGAAGAAGAAGAAGAAGAAGAAGAAGAAGAAGAAGAAGAAGAAGAAGAAGAAGAAGAAGAAAAACAACAACAACAACAACAACAACAAACAACAACAGCAAACAACAACAACAACCAACAACAAGCAAAAGAAGAAGAACAAGAAGAACAAGAAGAAGAAGAACAAGAACAAGATCAAGAACAAGAAAGAAGAAGAATTAACAAAGAAGAATTGAGAAGAACGAAGAAGAATTACAAGAAGAAAAAGAATTGCGACGACACGAAGCAAGAAAAAACAATAGAAAATCTTCCTACTCACTCTCTCTCTCTCTCTCTCTCTCTCTCTCTCTCTCTCTCTCTCTCTCTCTCTCTCTCTCTCTCTCTCTCTCTCTCTCTCTCTCTCTCTCTCCCTAACACCACTGAAACAACAACACTCATCCTGAATCAATACTAAGGTTTCTTCATCCCCCAGACACTAAATTCACACTGTGGCAATCGTCTGCTCTCTAAGTCAAGGGTGATCTCCTCCCAGAATTCACAGAGCTTTTTACTTTATTTTTTTTTTTTTTTTTACGTATACAACCATCAGAGTTTTCTCTGTAAGGCAAAGACAGACAAGTCTGTCCTCTTTGTCCACGTTTGTTTGTGTGTGTGTGTGTGTGGTGTGAGATGGGGGGTGGGGGAGGGGGGTGGGTGTAGGTGGGAAGAAAATTGAATCTGATGTGTAGGATCCATTATATTATTACTCTTAGTTCAATGAACTCAGTTCTTTTCTTTTACTCTCGTGAGTGTATCTGTCTCTATTTCTCTTTTTTGTACTGTGTCTTTCTGTCTCCTTTGGTGTATGTGTGTTTGTTTGTATCTTTTTGTCTGTCTCCGTCTTTCTCTTCAATCCTTCTCTCTGTCTATCTGTCTCTCTGTCTCTCTCTCTCTCATATCTACCTTTGTTTTTGTATTTGTTTTTTCTTCACTGCCACCCCTTTCCCTGTGAAAGTGTATGTGTGTTTGTGTGTGTATGTATATATATATAATATATATATATATTACATGTGGTGTGTGTGTGTGTGTATGTGTGTGTGTGTGTGTGTGTGTGTGTGTGTGTGTGGTGTGTACATGTGTGTGTGTGTGTGATGTGTGTGTGTGTGTGTGTGTGTGTGTGTGTGTGTGTGTGTGTGTGATGACAGCGTGTGAGAATGACCATGAGCCTTTGTCGAAAATGTGTGTGTATGTATGTATGTATGTATGTATGTATGTATGTATGTATGTATGTGTATGTATGTATGTATGTATGTATGTATGTATGTATGTATGTATGTATGTGTTGTGTATATGTATGTATGTATGTATGTATGTAATGTATGTATGTATGTATGTATGTATGTATGTATGTATGTATGTATGTATGTATGTATGTATGTATGTATGTATGTATGTATGTATGTTTAATGCTATACTGGAAGACATAGGGAAACACGGCTGAACTGAACTGAACTGTGGCTACAAGTTCTTTCCTAAGGAGAGCACCTCGAATTCTGCCTTGAGAAATCTGTTGTGGCAATACGATAAGATATAAAGCATTAGAGCAGATGACATTGCAATGCATTATGTCATAATGCGATGTTATGTAATAGAATACAACAGAATACTGTGCAGTTTGATATAATTCAATAATACTATATACTATACAGTATAATGCAGTACAATACAATACAATGTAATATAATTCCCCTTTACATTCCCATGTACTTTATTTACTACTCGATACGACACAACACACCGCACCACACCACACCACACCACACGGTCGAGGGGATTTTTCCTCTGGAGTTAACACCAGTGCTGACTCCACTTTACCCCAAAAGTCTTTCGGTTGAGGCTACAAATGGAGGCCCCGTGTGCAAACGCACGCAGAACATCTTGCGCACACATTAAATCCTGTTCCGCTTTTCGTAAGAGTAGGCCATTGTGTGCTGGTGGGAACAGATGACAAGACGTACAAAAACAGCATACACACAGGGACTGGATGTAAAAAAGCACAAGAGTGATTATTCCATTATCCTCGATATAAAAGAATTAAAAAAAATACAACACACCCCACTCCACCACACCCCACTCCACACCCCTTTAAAGCTTAAAAATGTGCAGTGGCCGGTATGCTTGCATTACACGTCCGCAGCATGAAATATTTAGTTTTCCATCAGAGCCACTTTGTCACATTACAGCAAATAAAAGACGGGGAAAAGTAAAGCCCCCCCCCCCCCCCCCCCTCCAGTTTTTTTCCCCTTAGCAATCCTATTTCTTCCTTATTTAATTTGCTTAGGGATTCTCGTGTTCAATTTTGTTGTTCTGGTGTGTGTGTGTGTGTGTGTGTGTGTGTGTGTGTGTGTGTGTGTGTGTGTGTGTGTGTGTGTGTGTGTGTGTGTGTTTGTGTGTGTGTGTGTGTGTGTACGTGTGTGTGTGAGTTTGTGTGTTTGTGCGTGTGTGTGTGTGTTTGTGTGTGTACGTGTGTGTGTGTGTGTGTTTGTGTGTGTGTTTTTGAGTGTTTGTGCGTGGGTGTGTGTGCATATTTATCTTTGTCTCTCTCTCTGTCTCTTTGTCTAGCCATCTCTTTCTATCTCTCTCTCTGTGTCTCTATGTGTCTGTACGTCTGTCTGTCTGTCTGTCTGTCTGCCTCTCTCTCTCACGTTTTGCCTCTTCAGTCCCAACACACACACACACACACACACACACACACACACACACACACACACACACACACACACACACACACACACACACACACACACACACATACACATTTGTCTAATATCACTTTTTGTGAAGAGATGTAAAATTGAAGAACACACACACACACACACACACACACACACACACACACACACACACACACACACACACACACACACACACACACACACACACACACACACACACGTAAAAAACCCACCA
>CM060330.1:10487661-10490161 GCA_030674155.1 Stramonita haemastoma
AGTTTTTGAGGTTTGTCATGAGAAAGCACATATATGCATGTATAAGTATTTGCATGATAGTGAAAATGTTCGTGCAAATGTACATGGATATGGCCACTTTTTACGTAGTTTTTATTTTGAAAAAAAAGGGAAAAAATCGTTAAAAAAGTTTTAATGGATCACTATACCGATTGTGTTGTTATGATGTGAAAAGAAGACTCTGTCAGTGTGTGTGTGTGTGTGTGTGTGTGTGTGTGTGTGTGTGTGGTGTGTGTGTGTGTGCGTGCGTGTGTGTGTCTGTGTGTGTCTGTGTGTGTCTGTGTGTGTCTGTGTGTGTCTGTGTGTGTGTCCGTCTCTGTCCGCCTGTCTGTCTGTCTGTCTGTCTGTCTGTCTGTCTGTCTGTCTGTCTGTCTGTCTGTCTGTCTGTCTGTCTGTCTTTTCTCTTCTCTCTCTCTCTCTCTCTCTCTCTCTCTCTCTCTCTCTCTCTCTCTCTCTCTCTCTCTCTCTCCGCCCCCTTTCTAAAAAACTTGAATCATGATCTCCCCTTGATCCTATAGGATCCACATTTTTTTCTTCACTTATCTCTCTGCATCTGTCGCTTGTGAGTAAACCTTTTCCTTTTATTTATTTTTATGACTTTCTTTTTTTTTGGTTCTTACCCATCCATTTTATTTCATAATTCCATAATAATTCCATGCATGCGGGGAAAGCTTTTTCCGCCAACCTAAACCCTTTATCACGTGAAAGCCTTTTCTGTCAAAAAGAAATAATCATACAAAAATAACTGGAAATGCAAAAGCTTTGTATGTCCTGTTGTATTTAAGAGCCTTTTTCCAGACGATTGGTGATGATGGGACTAAGAGTGGGGTTTAGTGACAATGCATCTGAAGAGGGAGAGAGAGAAAGAGAGAGAGAGATTATTATTTATTTATTATTTATTTATTCTTTTATATCGAGGATAACAGAATAAGCAACATGTGCTTTTTTTCATCCGGTCCCCGTGTGTATGCAGTTTTTGTAAATATTGTCATCTGTTCCTACCGGCACACGATGGCCTACTCTTACGATAAGCGGAACAGGATTTAACGTGTGCGCAAGATGTTCTGCGTGCGTTCGCACACGGGGCCTCGGTTTAAAGTCTCATCCGAAGGACTTTTGGGGAGAGTGGAGTCAGCACTGATGTTAACTCCAGGAAGAAAATTTCCTCGACCGGATTCGAACCCGGGTCTTCAAATTGCCAGCGCAATGTTCTGACCACTAGGCTATCCGCCCCCCTGAGAGAGAGAGAGAGAGAGAGAGAGAGAGAGAGAGAGAGAGAGAGAGAAGAGAGAGAGAGAGAGAGAGAGAGAGAGAGAGAGAGAGAGAGAGAGAGAGGAGAGAGAGAGAGAGAGATCAAAGATTTATAGGCAGACCATTGATTTGCTTATGGCTAGAAGGTTTTCCGCACATATTAAATTTCATGTGCTGTTTTGGCCGCTGCCAACTGGCTGAAACATAAACATCTGAAACAGTCACTGGAGCGTGGTGTATACATGCACTTAGGAAGGTAGGCATACACAGACACAGACACAGACACAGAACACAGACACACAACCACACACACACACACACACACACACACACACACACATGTCCAAAACAAAACAACCAAACAAACAGATGGCTCTGACAAAAAAAACCCCTATTTTTACAGATAATATTCGCATATATTAGCTCAGAACAGGCGGCACTCAACACCACCAAAGTGACCCAGCAAACCATTCCTGTAATCTTACAAACCATTCCTGCACTCTTACAAAAGCATTCCTGCACTCTTACAAACCATTCCTGCACTCTTACAAACTATCCCTGCACTCTTACAAACTATTCCTGCTCTCTTACAAACTATCCATGCACCCTTACAAAGCATTCCTGCACTCTTACAAACCACTCCTGCACTCTTACAAACCATCCCTGCACTCTAAAAAAACCATTCCTGCACTCTTACAAACTATCCCGGCACTCTTACAAAGCATTCCTGCACTCTTACAAAGCATTCCTGCACTCTTACAAACCATTCCTGCACTCTTACAAACCATTCATGCACTAGTACAGACTATCCATGCACTCTCACAAACCATTCCTGCACTCTTACAAACCATTCCTGCACTCTTACAAACCATATCTGCACTCTTATAAACCATTCCCTGCAATCTTAGAAACCATTCCTGAACTCTTACAAACTATTCCTGCACTCTTACAAAGCATTTCTGCACTCTTACAAAAGCATTCCTGCACTCTTACAAACCACTCCTGCACTCTTACAAACTATCCATGCACTCTTACAAACCATTCCTGCACTCTTACAAACCATTCCCGCACTCTTACAAACCATTCTGATTCTTGCACTCCTATAATTATGTTTACAGATGATCAACTGTCAAGATTGCAAGCTTCGGGTAATGTGCTTTTTCCACACTTTACAGAAAGGAAAAAAAAATTGTCAAAACATTGGCTGTGCCGGTTTGTAATGTTTTTCTAT
>CM060330.1:10507661-10515161 GCA_030674155.1 Stramonita haemastoma
AAGAAAAAAACCCGAAAACCCAATTGCGCACTAAAAACTCTAAACAGCAGAAAGACAAAACAAAGACAGACTGGCCTAAGGAAAGTGGACAGCCTCTAGAATTCGCATCCTTTTAAGAAGAGGAGGCTGCTTTCGTGACAATTCAATTTTCGGATTAAAAAAACAAAACAAAACAGCTACACCATATTAAGATTGCTGGCACTCACAAAAGTGAAAGAGCCTGTATCAGCAACGGAAACTCCCAACGTCACTCAGACAACTTTTCTTGTTTTAGTTGGGATTTTAAATGTGCAGTATTACAAAAAAAACCTTTGACTTTTTTACTTTTTCCTTAACTCTTTGTGGAGTTATTGGGGAGTACACTGCATTTACGTTTTACAGAGAGTGTATCGTGGCCATGTTGAATTTTTCCCCTGTAAAAAGTAAAGGTAAAGGTGTCCCAAAACCTTTGTGGTTATAAGGGAGCGAAGCGTCAGAGAACTCAGCTTCTCTAGGGGCCAGCATGTTGAGGGCGACGCCCATCTCCTCTTCCTCGCTGCTTTACCTTCCCTGACCCTACAGAGGGCAGGTACCCATCTACAACTGGGTGAACTGGGGGGACTGTATTGAATCCAAGGCGGGCAAACGGTCACCCATCCAACTGGTAACCACGCTCAACGCTGCTTAACTTGGCTGGGGGAAAGCAAGCACCCTGACCACTGACCTATCCCGCCCCTGTTCCTTGGATAAAGCTCCAAGGTTTACCAATGGTGATATTTTTTGCGAATGCAATCGTTTCTGCATACCATTAAGGTATCTGCATCACCACTCTGAGGATGATGTCTAAGCATGACACCAGAGTGCATGTGTTTTTTTTAAAATATATTTTTTTGTCATCTATTCTCACCAGCACAAAATGGTCTACTCTTCCAAAAGGCAGAACGAGTTTAAACACGATAGCAAAATGTTCTGCAAGCGTTTGCAGTCAGGACCTCGGTTTGTCTGGAGGACGTTCAGTAGAGTGGAGTTGGTACTGATTATAACTTCAGGAGAAAAATCCTTTCGAGCAGGATTCTTGGTGGTTGTTTAAAACCTGGGATGGGCTCAATCCACAGGTAACGAACAGCAAGTGCGACGCTCTGACCACCAGGCTTTCCCACCCTCCAACTAAATCGATTTTTTTTAATTGAAAAAGACGGTGCCTGCCATTTTCCAAGAAGCAGGTGCATGCTGTAACTGTTAACGTCATACACTCCACCAATCATAGGTGGTTCCTCTTTTTTCGAATGATGGGTTGGTTTTTAACATGTGGGCGAGATTTTGTGCGTGTGTTTGCACACGTGACTGCGATTTGTCAGAAAACGTGAAGACTGGACATCGTTTAAAAAAGAGAAAAGAGCAAATATCAACAGAAGAAAAGGCAGTGGCTTTGCAATCAACGTCCTGACAACTTAATTTATCTCCCGTGACATGCTAACTATTGGGACAAATGCTTTGGAAAAACCCTTTTTATTCCATTTTTTCCCCAACAAGCAGCTTTTAGACAAAATATCGATATCTCAGAGAATGCTGACATGACTTTAAAAAAAAGGACAAGGAACACATGTCAGCAACCCCAAAACACAAACAAGCATCACAGCTACAAATAGATTGTTTTCTTATTAATTAGGAATGTTAACTACATAGCACCATCCCAGCCCACAGTTATAATAAAAAGATAAAGGTGTCCCATAACCTGTGTGGTCCTAAGGGAGCGAGACGTCAGAGACCTCAGCTTTTCTAGGGGCCAGCATATTGAGGGCGGCGCCCATCTCCTCTCCCTCGCTGCTTTACCTTCCCTGGCCCTAAAGAAAACAGGTACCCATTTACAGCTGGGGGAACTGGGGGTGGCTGTACTGAAGCCAAGGCGCGCAAACGGTCACCCATCCAATTGGCAACCACGCTCGCTCGACGCTGCTTATAATACAGTTATAATACTGCAGCTAAATGCAGTGCTCCATGTTCTCGTGGAAACTACAGAAGGAAAGGAGCAGTGGGATGGTAGGGAATGGGGAATGGGGTGGACAGAGGAGATGGGGGACAGAGTCTGGGGGGAGGCAGAGGGGGGAGGGATGTACTGCAGCCCGGCGGTGGGGCCAGATTGTGAGGCCTCAGGTTGGCAACACTCGATTTGGCTGATTATTTTCTGTCAGGCTGCTGTAAGGGCTCAGGCAGAGTGGGCGTCCTTTCAACGACTTCATTTTGAGTGGAGAATTGACTGTACTGCACGTGCTGTGTTAGTGCGTGCAGCGTGTGCTGGACAAGTCTCAAGGATATACATGAGAATACATTCACTGCATATTTGTCATGTATGCATGGGGATTGCTTATGCACAAATCACACGATACTACATACAAACATGCATGTGCACACGCACATATTAACTATGACACTGTCAAAGAATGCACATGTGCCTTGAAAACACACACACAATTACACATAAACACAACATGCAATGTGCTACATACCATTAAAAGAACATCTAAAAATCAAATTAAAAAACTAAAATACCACACACACACGCAAGGTACACTAGGAACACTTTATAACTACAAAAACACAAGACATCACAATACTTCTCGCTATTTGGGAAAGCTCTCAGATTAGACTATAAACCAATGTCTCACGTGTGAAATGAACGCATGAGACAGCTTGAACACACACTAAACCCTTATTGATTTAGTACAAGAGTAGGCCAGCTACGGCTGATGGCATGGATGACATGTAACCTACTCAACATGCTTCCAGCTACCTGGAAAGGTATGGGCTTCAACAGGTAAAATATGCTAACATACAACAATCTCACCTTTGGTAAATTTAGAAGCACAGCTGAAGAACAAACAAAAAAAACAAACACCAAAATGCCCCCTCAGATTCAACTTGCCCATGATATAAGGTGGTCTTAATAAGGTGTCCCATAACCTGTGTGGTCATAGGGTAGCGAGACATCAGAGACCTCAGCTTCTCTAGGGGCCAGCGTATTCAGGGCAGTGCTCATATACTCTCCTTCACTGCTTTACCTTCCCTGACACTAAAGAAGGCAGGTACTCATTTACAGCTGGGTGGACTGGGGGGGGACTGAACTGAAGACAAGATGTGCAAATGGTCAATCATCCAAGTGGTAACCACACTCATTGCTGCTTAACCTTAGATTGGAGGAAAAGCGAGCGCTCTGACCACTGAGCTATACATCCCCACATACATGCTCATGACATACTGCTTGAAAAACTCAAGGCAGTACCTGGATGACTCCTCAAAGAGTTTCTGAAGAAGTCAAGTAAGTCAACCACATTTAGGGATCAACAGAATGAACGTTACTTCATCAGTTAGAAAAAACAACAACACAAGAGCTCAACAGTCTCTCTAGCTGTTTTGGAACCACAAAAGATAGGCAGCAGTGGTGGGGAGAGAGATTGAAAGGGGGTGGGTGGTGAGGAGAGGAAAAAGGGGGGACGCAGGGAGAAAGAAAAGGGGAGAGGGAGAAAGTCTGGTAGGAGGGAAGGGAAGAGGGAGGGAGGGAGGGGAGGGGACGGCTGCCATTTCGCCGGTTGTGGCCAGATTGATCGCAAGCCTCCAGGTTTGGCAACACTTCGATTTTGGGCTGATTATTTTTCTGTTCAGGGCTGCTGTAATGGCCTCAGGCAGAGTGGGGCGTCTTTCAACGACTTCATTTTGACGTGGACAGAATTGACAGACAGTACTGCATGTGCGTGTGTGCCGTGTGCAGTGTGTGCGTGTGTGTGTATGTGTGTGAAAGTGCATGCACATGTATACATACATGTGCACAGTACACATATGCACGCACAAAATGTGTATGTAGATTGCACAAACATACACATGCACATTTTAAGTCATACACTTTGCATGAGCACAATCACACACACACACACACACACACACACACACACACACACACACACACACACACACACACACACACACACACCACACACACACACATCCACACACACCGCCACCACACACACACACAACACACATCACTCACACATACACACACACACATCCACACACACTACACACACACGCACACACACACACACCACACACGCACTACATGAGTGTACACAATTAGACTTGTGATACCACTGCAGGAATGGCAGATTTTCACACCAGTGCTCTATTGGTTACATTCTATCATTCACTCGTTATTGACAAATTTCATATATATCAAATACACACATATGAACAGCCATATAAATAGAACAAAAACACTTAGAGACACACTTAGTAAGAGACAAACATATTAACAGGCAAGGCAGACACATGGATGCATACAAATAGGCAAAATAGAGAAGCGTGTGTGCTACATCACGATGCAACAACAGGTCAAACACACGCATGCGGAAACATACAAAAGATGCATGAACACTACACAAAATAGACACATAACACAGACATACATACAACTAACCAACACACACATATACACACGTGCACAGACAGAACATACCCACAAACTAATCACACACACACACACACACACACACACACACACACACACACACACACACACACACACACACACACACACACCAAAACACCCCAACCAAATCTGCTCACGGCCCAAGCATTCAGCCATTACACAAGGAAGCAGACAGGAAAATCAAATACAAATGCTTAAACCATACAACCAAAAAGCCAGGACTATACAATCCCACTGACCTCAACTAGAATCCTAAACACAATCACAACACAAACAAAACTCCTCAATCCAAGCACCAAACGATACACCACACTCCTATATCAGAAACAAAACACGCTCTCCGATACTGTTTCATAAATCTTGTTTCACCAAGATGCCCAGCTTATTCAGTCGGACAAATTTAATACAAGGTGCTGGGCGTTCGCAAGGGAACAAACCGAGATAACAGGAAGTTTATGCTTTTCAACGATTCAGTTCATAGCGAAGTTCTTAATGGCTTGCAGGATTCTTCATTCTAAGGTAGCCCTTGCTGACTTGGTGGGTGCTGGTTTGAATCCTGGGGAGAGGATCGCCTTGTTGAGAATCCATGGCAATCATGGTCGGATGGAACCCTAGGGAATGTGTGTCAATAGTTTAATTTTTTTTTTTCGTTTCTTTTAAACAAATCCTGAAAATTCATCCAATGGTGAAGATATTTTTTATGTAACCCACCGTTTATAGTTCTCTGTATAAGGCGGGGGAGCCGGGCCTCTTACCAGTCCTTATGGTCAGAAAATTGCGCTCGCAATTTGACGACCCGGTTCGATTCCCGTTCGAGGGGATTTTCCCTGAGATTAACATCAGTGCTGACTCCACTCTCCCCAAAAGTCCTTCGGATGAGACTATAAACCGAGGTCCCTTGTGCGAACGCACGCAGAACATCTTGTGCACACGTTTAATTCTGTTCCGCTTTTCGTAAGAGTAGGCCATTGTGTGCAGGTGGGAACAGATGACAATATTTACAAAAACAGCATACACACGGGGACTGGATGAAAAAAAAGCACATGAGTGCTTATTTCATTATCCTCGATATAAAAAGAACTAAAATAAGTAAATAATAACTTTTCTTTAAACACTGCCAGAAAAATTCACACTGCCTGAAAAAAATTAAAGCGCACGCACACACACTGACACACCTTTTAATTAGTGTACACACCACTTTAAGTCACAACAGAATTTTCTGCGTGAAATTCGGGCAAGCAACTCTCACCTAGGAAGGACATAACGCCACAAGAGAAACACCACACTCATTATTCTTCATTTCTTTTTTTTCTTGTCTGCATGTGGCAGTTTTTTCCACACTCCAAATGAAGTTAAATTTGCAAAAAAAGTTTTTTTTTCCCTTTTTAAATAAAGAACCCAGGGTTTTTCCGTGTTGTGTCAAGCTGGTGTTTGTCAAAAGATGGACTGACATGTGAAAGCGACTTCATTGGCCCGTTGCAAGGGCCGGTGCTTTATAGAGCAATGTCATTCTGGCAGCGCCTTATAGGGCAATACAGCTCTGCTCCATTGGCTATCAGCCACCATATTTTCTGCAGGAAATGAGATGGAGGGAGAGGGAGAGAATAAAGGAGAGAGTCGGAGGAGAGTGAGTGGAGGAGGGTACAGAGGGAGGGAAGGCAATGGGAGAGAGAGAGAGAGAGAGAGTGAGAGAGGAGAGGAGAGAGAGTGACTGAGAGAGAGAGAGAGGAGAGGAGATGAGAGAGAGGAGAGGAGGAGAGAGGAGAGAGGAGGAATAGGATGGAGAGAGAGGAGAGAGAGGAGAGAGGAGAGAGAGAGAGGAGAGAGTAGAGAGAGATGAGGGAGAGAGAGAGGAGGAGGAGAGAGAGAGGAGAGAGATGAGAGATGAGTGGAGGAGGAGAGAGAGAGGATGTGTGTGGTGAGTATGCGTGTATGTGTGGTGTTGATGCGCGTGAGTGTATATCGTGCAGTGAGTTCGTGGCGTACGAGTGTATGTATGTATGTATGTATGTATGTATGTATGTATGTAGTTGTATGTATGTATGTATGAGTATGTATGTATGTATGTATGTATGTATGTATGTATGTATATGTATGTATGTATGTGTGTGCACGCACGCCAACCAGTCTCTGTATATATGTGCGCGTATGTGAGTGAGTGTGGATGTGGCGGGGGAGGGGGGGGGAGGAGGGGAAGATGAAGAGAGGGGGGAAATGTACCTGTGTGCAAACTGGGAACCTGCAATCCTAGGAGTGGCGGGCAGATTGATTGAAAAGCCGACATTTTGGGGCCCCACGTCGATTTTCAACACCACATTTATTTTCATACGTTAAAACAACCAACCGTCAGAGAGGAGGGAAGATGGGGAGTTGTTAGCTTAGTGGTTAGAACCTCGGTCGCACTGTGATGTGACATTCACTGAGGACGCAGGTTCGAGTCTTTTAGCTGGGAACCCCACTAGTAGGATGGTTTTTGGGTTTTTTTACTCCTGGTGTTGATATCAGTACTGAGTCCACTTCCTCAAAAATCTTTTGCGTGAGACTATAAACTGAAGTCTTGGTTTGAATAGGGTTTGTTCATTCAATAGACATGGATCAAATAAAACATGAAGAACATAATCAACATAGCAACAACAAGCTAGTACCCTATATTGTGCTCAAGAACAACATCAACACTCACATGGCGGGTTTAATAAACTGAAGTTTTGTGAGCAATACACACAGAATATCTCACACACACAGATGACAGAGACAGAGAGACAGAGAGACACAGACAAACAGACAGACAGACAACAGACAGGGACAGAGACAGACCCAAAAAGGCAGAGCACTGCATCTCAGAATCAATCGCAGTAATTGCATGTGCCTCATATCTTTCACTTTTATCCACTAGGAGCCGGCGATAAAAAGGAAAGGTTGATCAGCCCATAGCTGCTGGCCTACACTAGCAAGAGCAAGGAACAATCTGACAACTGATATTGCCAATACCTTACCCGTCTGTCTATCGGTCTGTCTGTCTGTCTGTATGCATGTATGTC
>CM060330.1:10520161-10530161 GCA_030674155.1 Stramonita haemastoma
AGAAAAAATATAGGCAACAATAAAAATGCAACATAGGACGTATCTAAAACGTCATACATGAAAAAAAAAGTCGTATAATATGTAAGCATAAAAATGCAATTTAAGTAAAAATAGAAAAAGTTATTGGTAAAAAAAAAGCAACACGAGAACAGATTTAGAAAGCAATACAGGTACAGTAACACAAAACAACAAAATTAGAGCGCTCGATGGAAAAAGACAGAAACCGGTATAGATTAAGATATATACAGAAGAAAAAAAGATAAACAATCCATTTTTTTAAATCGAAAAAATATATGTTAAGAAATAGAAAAGCAATAAAGAAACGGAAAACAATATAGACACATGGGCTTTGCAGGTTTAACACTGCGGTGACTGAAACAGCCAACATCATCTTTGGCAAACACCGACCAGCAATGAAGGCCTGGGTAACAGAAGACATACTGGAGCTGTGAAACAAACACACAGTCTCCTATGATTTCTCTGCTCGAGGCCTGGGTCACAGAAGACATACTGGAGCTGTGAAACAAACACACAGTCTCCTATGATTTCTCTGCTCGAGGGGATTTTTTCCCCTGAAGTTAACTTTAGTACTAATTCCTTGTCCTAAAAGTCTTTTGGAAGAGATCATGTAAAGGTTAAGTTGGTTATGACACACACTGCTACATCACGGTCAGTGCAGGCAGTGCCCTAACCACTCCTCAAGAAGTTGAGGCAGAAGTTAATTTTATTTATTTTATTTATTACTGCTATTATGTCACAGCAGATTTCTCTGCGTGAAATTTGGGCTGCTCTCCCCGGGGAGAGCGCGTCGCCACAAGTGCAGCACCACCCATTTTTTTTTCGTCTTTCTGTCTGCAACTGTATTTGTTTCCCTATCAGAGTGGCCTTTCCACACAGAATTTTACTAGGGACAACCCCCTTGTTGCCGTGGGTTCTTTTACGTGCGCTAAATAGTGATGTGTAACGCATGGGACCTCGGTTTATCGTCTCATCCGAAAGTCATGTCAGTATAGAAAAATAACACAACAAAACAATTCAGTTTTTTTTTTTATTCATTTCTTTTGTTCCGAGGATAATGGAATAGGCAGTCATATGCTTTAATTTTTTTTTTACATCCAGTACGTATGCGGTTTTGTAGATTTTGTCATCCGTTACCACTAACACAGAGCGCAACTCCATAGTCCTCCGAAACTGAAGGGTGCCCACTACTATTACCACTAACATTCGATGACCTACTCTTCTGAAAGGCAGAACAGGTTTTAACGAGTGCGCAAGAGGAGAGCATGGTTTAGTCTCATCTGAAGGTTTTTTGGAGGGGGAATGGAGTCGGCACTGACGTTAATACCATGAGACAAATCTCCTTGAACAGACGTTTCAGTGATGGCTTGTACCCAGGGTTGAACATGGGCGGTCAGATTTATTTTATTCATTTTATTTATTTATTTATTACTTTATATCGACGATAATGAACTAATCATGTGTGCTTTTTTACATCCAGTTCCCGCATGTATGCAGTTGTGTAAATTTTGTCATCTGTTCCCATCGGCAGACAATGACTTACTCTTTCAAAAAGCGGAACAGGATTTAACGTGTGCGCAAGATGTTCTGCGTGTGTTCGCACACATGGCCTCGATTAAAAGGACTTTTTGGGGAGAGTGGAGTCAGCACTGATGATAACTCCAATGAAGAAATCCCCTAGAACGGGATTCGAACCCGGGTCGCCAGATTGCGAGAGCAATGTTCTAACCATGAGGCTATTCTGTCCCTCCATCAGATCGCGAGCATAATGCACTAGCCACCAGACTGTCCCGTTTTCCAACATTCTGTGGCATCTCAGTGTTTCCAAAATCAGTAACTGATAGCCAGAATACACAGCGCAGAAGACACATCTAGTCCCGAAAGCCAAAAAAAATGTCACCAAACCAACAAAATAAATGGACATTTGTCTGTTGTTACTCTCACATAACTGTAGATAAGTTATGCAAAGTACTATTCGGAATAGACAGTGCTGAAGACAGATCTAGTCCCGAAAGGTTGATCACCAAACCAACGAAATAAATGGGGATTTTGTAGGCTGTACTCTCATATCGCTGTATAAACTGAATGTAAAGTACTATTAGGAATACTAAGCGGTGTTTCCACCCTTTTAAATGACCAGACAAAACTAACTAGTCAGCACAGACAGTCACAAGACTATGCACTCAGACAGCACCGCTATGCCAGACAGTGTCATGAAGATTACGCACGCGCACACGCACGCGCGCGCGTATACACGCACACATGCTTACACAAACACGCACACACAGAGAAATATGTTTAATCTATCTATCTATCTATCTATCTATCTATCTATCTATCTATCTATCTATCTATCTATCTATCTATCTATCGATCGATCGATCGATCGATCGATCGGTCTGTCTGTTTGTCTGTCTGTCTGTCTGTCTGTCTGTCTGTCTGTCTGTCTGTCTGTCTGTCTGTCTGTCTGTCTGTCTGTCTGTCTGTCTGTCTATCTATCTATCTATCTATCTATCTATCTACCTACACAATCATATATATATAATTATATAAAATTATACAAAGAGAGAGATTCCCTGAGGAAACGACGATGGAAAGAGCAAATGAGAGAGAGAGAGAGAGAGAGAGAGAGAGAGAGAGAGAGAGAGAGAGAGAGAGAGAGAGAGAGAGAGAGAGAGGAGAGAGAGAGAGAGAGAGAGAGACAGACAGACAGACAGACAGACAGACAGACAGACAGACAGACAGACAGACAGACAGACAGACAGACAGAGACAGAGACAGACAGACAGACAGAGACAGACAGACAGACAGACAGACAGACAGAGACAGAGAGAGACAGAGACAAAGAGACAGAGACATTCTGATAACAGAGGAGGAGGGGGGGGGTGGATATCTTAATGTGGGGTGTTGGAACAGTTCAGCTGGTAAAAGGTCAAGGAAAAGGTGTCCCATAACCTGTGTGGTCGTAGGGGAGCGAGGCATCAGAGACCTCTGCTTCTCTAGGGGCCAGCATGTTGAGGGCGGCACCCATCTCCTCTCCCTCGCTGCTTTGCCTTCCCTAACTCTAAAGAGGGCAGGTACCCATTTACAGCTGATGCGTTTAGCTGGTACGTCACAGAAAACGTGGTATCATAAAACAAAAAGAAAAAGAAAGCAAAACACGCAATAAAACCCACCCCAAACAAATAACCACCCCCTCCCTCTCCTAAAAAAAACCACCAAAATAAAAATAATAAACAAATCTAAAACCCTGCAATCAAACAAAAAACAACGAAACAAATAAAGAAGAAAATAACTCAAGCGAAAAGAATCAAATTATAAACAACAAACAACAACCTCAAAAACCCCGACACGATGATATAATATATAAACGCGTAAATGTCAGGTTAAATGAATGACAAAACAGAATCTCTCTCTAAAAAAAAAAAAAAAAAAAAAATACAAAAAAAATCAAATGTCAAAAAAAAAATGTCAGGTTAAATAAAGGACAAAAGTGTATATCTAACCAAAACAGATAAATGTCTACCTCGCCTGTCACAACCTCTTTCATGAATTTCTTACCGGCGCTGAACTCAGCAATTTCTGTGTTATCGGAACAGACTTACGCAATACATCGCCACCACCGCAATTTCGTGGTGTTTGTTTTGTTTCGTTACGTTTTTTTTGGTTATTTTTTCGGAAAAGGAAATGTGGATAGATTGATAAGGGAAAAAAGAGTGTCCCAGTTTGTAAAAGTTTTTCGATGTCGCCATATAGGGAGAATGAGGAAAGAGAGAGGGAGGGAGGGAGGGAGGGAGAGGGAGGGAGAGAGGGAGAGGGAGAGAGAGAGAGAGAGAGAGAGAGAGAGAGAGAGAGAGAGAGAGAGAGAGAGAGAGACAGACAGACAGACAGACAGACAGACAGACAGACAGACAGACAGACAGACAGACAGACAGAGACACAGACAGACAGAGACAAAGACAGAGATAGACCTACGGATATATCACAGATATGGGAAAAAAGACAAGAGACAAACAAAAAGAGTAAAAAGTCACGGAAAATCAAACCCTTTTGTATGTGTATTAGAGAAGCAGAGATAAAAACAGAGAAGAAGACATACATACATACATACATACATACATACATACATACATACATACATACATACATACATACATACATACATACATACACACATACACACATACACACATACGTACATACATACAGACAAACAGACAGACCCACAGACAGGCAGACAAAACCGTCAGACACAAAGAACAGGAAGACAGCGAATACTTTAAGCCTTTAACACTGATTCCAGCCACGACCCGCTCCCCCCGTCTGTACATACAGTTATTGCAGTTTGGTCAGGTGCCACTCTCACAGTGCCATGGGCACTTTTGACTGTCCTTTCTTCCGTTCTTTGGCTAGAACTACGAGTTTCACCAGTGGTGCTGTGTTTGCGAATAAGGTTAAAAAAAAAAGGGAGGGGGGGAGGTGTTCCATAAACTTTGTGGTCGTAGGGGAGCGAGGTGTCAGAGACCTCAGCTTCTCTAGGGGCCAGCATATTGAGGGCGGCGCCCATCTCCTCTCCCTCGCTGCTTTACCTTCCCTGACCCTAAAGAGGGCTGGTACCCATTTACAGCTGGGTGAACTAGGTGAACTGTACTGTAGCCAAGGCGCGCAAACGGTCACCCATCCAATTGGTAATCACGCTCGACGCTGCTTAACATTGGCTGGGGGAAAGCGAGCGCTCTGACCACTGAGCTATCTCGCCCCCATTGCGAATACTACCGTTTTTCGCCCATCATTAAGGTAGCCGCATTCAGACGTCAGGTCTAAACACGACACCGGTGTTCATGCGTCTTAAAATGTCATTCGTTCTCACAGGAACGCAATATCCTTCTTTTTCGAAAGGTGGAACAGGTTTTTAACATGTGTGCAAGATGTATGGCGTGTTCGCACAAAGAACCTTGGTTTAAAGTCTCGTCTAAAGAACTTTCTGGGAAAGGAGTCGGTACTGATGTCGACTACAGGGAAAAAAAAACACCTTCAAACAGGCACCTCACTGGTTACCGTCTGATCATGAGTTCGAAAGGGAAAAGTCCCAGCTTCAGATAAGATTTGAACTCGAGACCCCCTCTCCCCCTTCCCCCCCCCCCCCCTTTCCAGTGCATACAAAAATAAATGTGACAGCAGAATGAGGAGGGTGGAAGGGGTGAAAGAGAGAGAGAGAGAGAGAAGAGAGAGAGAGAGAGAGAGAGAGATGAGAGGAGAGAGAGAGAGAGGAGAAGAGAGAGAGAGAGAGAGAGAGAGAGAGAGAGAGAGAGAGAGAGAGAGAACACTGAACACTGAAATTGTTTAATGTACATCGGCCTTAGGCCACAATACAAAAAAGTGGTGGGCATAGAGTGTGTGCATATGACATAGGTGTTATGAACAGAGAGAGAGAGAGAGACAGAGAGAGACACAGAGACACAGACACAGAGAGTAACGAGGAATGGCCTATGCATTGATGGTTAAAGAGGGAACTAGCAACATGTAGGGCAATAGCAGCTATAGGCCTAGCAGCGCTAAGGAATGGAGAGTTATGCAGCCCAGAGCCTAAAGAGAGAACTTGGAATCGATCATCCCCTCACTCACTCATTCACTCACTCTGCCTCTCTGTTGCAGAAATCAGGCCCAAAACAGCTGAACAAATAACTCTCCTGTATAATGCAGAACTTAGGAAGGAATGGAAAGGGGGGAGGGGGAGGAGGGAGGACGAGTGAGAACATGCACACGGTAAAGATTTGTGGAGGGTGGGGTGTAAGGGTGGGGAGTGGGAGTGGACTGGGGGGTGGGGATGAAGGGGTGTCCGGCTTGCAAAAAAAAGTGGGCGGTATAGTTTATTCCCTGAATCCTAGAACCACATAAAAAGACCACAAAAAAGTCCAAGCGTTAATTTATGCCTCTTTTTCAGTGAGAATTTAAAATGATTATTATTGATACCTAGCTTGAGTGAGTGGCATTGTACAGTTAATTTCATAAGTTTTTGAATCACAAAAGACGCTCCCTAAAAAAAATGGAGGTGTGATTTACATTTGAAAAGGAAAGTAAAAACCAGAAATTACAGCTAAGTGATGCATGGATTGAGAAAACAAGACGGTATAGTTTACTAAGCTCAGTCAATACCCCTGAAGTCGGAATGCAGCTACCTTAACGGTGAACAAAACTGATCGCATACGCAAAAGCCTCATTATTGGGAAATATCGGAGATCTAGCCGAAGAATTAAAAAAAAAACCTATTAAACACACTCAAAAATAAAATAAAAACAAAAATGGTTGGGCAATAATGATTTCTTGAACCACAAAAATATTGTCCCGAGAATTTGAAGTTTACTTCATACACTTTTGATAAAGAAAAGTCTAACTTTTTAAACAGTCTAACAGTTAATTGTGCATGGTCAGAGAAATTGGAACAGTATAGTTTAATTCATCAATCCTTTGGTTCAAATAGGGTTTTACTTTTTTCATTTAGCTGGGAACAGACGTAACATATAGAGCATGATCAGCACAGCAGTTTGTTGCTTATACTATGCTCAACTACAACAGCAACATTCACATGGCGGCTAGGGATCCCTACAATGACAAAAGAAGAGTAAGAGCGAAAATGTTAAAATAAATGAGAATTGCACTAATTTTCACAGATAATGAAATGATTTATTATTTTCCCCCAAAGACATGGTTATATGAAGCCATTGCTTCACATAAGAAGTGGGACAGTTTAATTCACCACACACAAAATTCAAGGTTTGATTTTAATGATTGATGATGCCTGGTTTGAGAAAGTGGGTCCGTATAGTTCATTCCATAAAACCTTGTTTCACTTAATAATATTTCTCATAAAAAATCCAGATTTACTGAATAGATTATATACTTCTTTTTTTTTAAAACCCAAACGATTTCTCATACCTGACTTAAAATTGTAGGGCAGAAGAGTCTATTCTGTGAAACTTTGAACTACACAACAAAACCCACATAAAAAATTCAGGGTTTTAATTGTACATTTTCTTCTGCAAGAAATTACTGATTAATAATGCCTGGCTGGAGAAAAAGGTACACTACAATTCATTCCATGAATTGCTCAGTCACAGTGATAATTTAACCATAAAATTCATGGTTTAGACAATACATTTTCTTAACATAAGAAGTATAGTAATGATGACTGGCTGAAGAAGATTTTTATTGTATTTTATACCACTTTATGTCACAGCAGATTTCTCTGTGTGAAACTCGGGCTGCTCTCCCCGGGGAGAGCGCGTCGCCACAAGTGCAGCGCCTACCCATTATTTTTTTTCCCACAGGGATGGTATCTAAACACGACACCTGTGTGAATACTGTTTTTTTTTTTAATATAATTTTGTCATCCGCTCCTACCGGCACACGATGGCCTGCTCTTCCGAAAGGCGGAACGGGGTTTTAACGTGTGCGCAAGATGTTCTGCGTGCGTTCGCACACGGGGCCTCGGTTTATAGTCTCATCCGAATGACTTTGACATTCAGTTAAATTTTTTCGTCAAACTGGGAAGAAAGGGTGAGGCTGGGTACGAACCCAGAAACTCACGGTTTACATATTGGCAGGCGAACGCCTTAACCGTCCTGCCACCTTCTTTCCCTGACAGTATAGTTCATTGCACAAACTTTTGTTTCACATCAGAGGTATTATCACAAATAGACCACAGGTTTTTCATATAATTATAAAAAAAAACTAATCATGAACTATTGATGCCTGTCTTGAAAAGATAGGACGGTATAATTAATTCCACTAGGCCTTGCATGACATAAAAAAGATTACAAAAACTTCAATGTTTATTTTACACATTCTTTGTAACAAAACAAAAATTCAAAGTCGTCTGGCTTAAAAATAGGGGTGGTAAGTTTCATTCCAGCAATCCTTTAACCGTATAAAAATCACAACAGTAACATATTTACTTTATGTATTTTCTCAACAAAATACATGACGAATAATGCTTGGGTCGAAAATATGGGGTGGTATAGCTCGTTCCAAAACTCGTGCTTCACATAACAACATTCACAGAAAAAAAGGTATGCTTTATACATTATCAATATAAAAAAGGAGAAAAAAGCAACAAAACAATGACAACTGGCTTGAAAAAGTAGGACAGTGTACTTTATTTCACTAAGACTTGAATTATAAAAACTAATCTCTGAACTCGGCATGCAGCTACCTTAATGGTGAGGAAAAAACTGTCGTATACACAAAATCTCAGCTCACCATTGATGAACCTCAGAACTGTGGCCGAAGAACGGAAAACAAAGATTCTAGGTTTACTTTACATAATTATTTGCTTCGTAAGAAATCAAAGGTTAACGATGCCTCGCACGAGAGAATGAGATGGTATAATCTATTCCAGGAACCTTTGAACCATGCAAAAGATTTTCTTCCAAAATTCAACGTTTACTTAATAAATTTCAGCAGTATGTACGTAAAGGCATGTAACAAGATCAAAAGGACTTGCAAAAACAATACTGCACGGCACTGTCCAAGGAGGAAGAAAAAGAGGTAGACCAAAGAAGAGATGGGAGGACAGCATCAGCGAATGGACAGGCCTAGAACTCAACAAAATCTTGAGAAAGGCAGAACAGAGAGAGGAATGGAGGGAACTGGTTGTCAAGTCTTCAGGGGTGCCCCCACCGTCGCCAGACTAAGGGATAGATAGACAGATGGATAGATGGATAGATAGATAGATAGATAGATAGATAGATAGATAGATAGATAGATAGATAGATAGATAGATAGATAGATAGACAGATAGATAGATAGATAGATAGACAGACAGACAGACAGACAGACAGACAGACAGACAGACAGACAGATAGATAGATAGATAGATAGATAGATAGATAGATAGATAGATAGATAGATAGATAGATAGATAGATAGATTCTAACCGGTTACCTGCACTTCTTTTCCGCCACTTTTATTTCCTCAAACTAACTTTACACATTTAAGAAAAAAACCCAGTAATTGTACATGAAGGAGGAACTTGAGAGGGAGAGCCGGTATAGTTCTTTCCACGAAGCCTGGAATCATTTGCAAAATACCATTTGAAATTTAAATCATACTTTAATTTTGTTCATTATAAGAAAACGATAAATGATAACGCCTTGGTTTCAAAAGTGGGACAATACAATTTATTCCGAAAACTCATCAATTACACAATAATTTCCACCCAATAATCTTAAGGACCCCTTTAAACATTTTCTGAGTGAAAAGAAGCGAACAAGCAAAATGCATATAAAGCTATTTTGTGTGTATACCAATATCCTCATCACTAAATCCGATTTTGGTCGATACTCAGCACTAGATAAACCTGCTGAAAATTGAACAATTACATTTTCTTGGTCATTTCTTCAACCTAGAAAGGGCCTCAGTCGCTTGATATTAACACCTGTGTATGGAATAAAATCAATTACAACAAAACAAACCCCACCTTGTGTGCATAATAATTGGCACAAGGTTGTGTCAGTTCAACGGCAATGACGTAAATTGAGGAAAATGGACGATCATGAGGTCTTTGTTTACGGTCCAATCGAAACCAAATATCTCCACACAAATTATCGTGCTAAACTACTGGGTATCAACACACGACAAAACTGGTGTGCAAAGATGCCGGAGCAATTTCAAATCTTTATTTTTAAATTTCACTTATACACAGGAAATATGAGCAAATTGTCCAGGATAGGTTTTGAGTTTGCTTGTTTAATGATCGAGTGAAACAGACTGTGCACAGATACGTTCTATTTTCCAGTTCATATAGATTGATTTTTTTTCTTATTCTTTTTTTTCCCTTCATTATTCTTTCTGGTTGTTCTTTTCGATTCGTTCTCCTCCTCCTCCCTCTCTTCTTATTATCTTTTTTCTTTTCCTTCTTTTCTTTTCTTCTTCTTCTTCTTCTTCTTCTTCTTCTTCTTCTTCTTCTTCTTCCTTCTCCTCC
>CM060330.1:10535161-10537661 GCA_030674155.1 Stramonita haemastoma
TCTTGGTCGATTCTCCTGTCTTTTTTTTCCAGACAGAATTAAAATATAACAACTATCTCCATGCCGAAGTCGATGCGTTGGCCTGACGTGTCAGGTACTTAACGGCAGTGCAAAGCATTTTTGATTATATGACAGACAACAATAGCTGCTGGCTGAACTTCCGAAGAAAAAAGAAGAAAATAATAGCATAGCAGCGACACATAAACCAAGCAGCACAATCCTATAAAGAGTACTCTAGAAAGTCTATACGCAAATATGGGCTGAAAGGAATTCTTCCTAGACGTGATGCTGCATAGACAATGATGCTTTACACGCGACAGGTGGTGTGTCATAAAGCGGTTTCTGTTGTTAAGTGGATAGGATCAACGGAGATAAAGAAAAAATCTCTTGTTGGTCTTGAAACTTTCTGTGGACAAAAACACCCCCACACCATCACCAGGTGTGATGCCACTGCACAGACTGCAAAATTCAAAGACAAACGATTCCAAATCTGACAATTCCTATTGATTTATCAGTGTGCGATTCGGGTAAAATAACAACAGATTTTCTGAGAAAGTTAGGGAGAACTTTGTGTGTTACTTTCGTATTTTCACTGAGTTTTCATTTATGAATTTTTTTTATTGACATTTTGGGGGGTCAGTGTTTTTATTATGTGTTGATATTCAACCTGTGTCAAGTAGTTTAAGAATATTTCGAGCTACATCGGACCGGGTTTGCGGAGTTGAATGTCTGATTCCAGTTAGGGACACGGAATCCATGTAAGGACACGGTTTTTCTGGTTTTCTTTTGGTTTTGTTTTCTATATAATAATCATTTGGTTGTTTATTTCTAATTTTTAGTTCTCTGTGTTTGCACCTTTGTTATTCTATCATTATCGTCTGTCCTTACATATTGTTTTCTGTTTATCACTGTTCTTGTGGTCTGGGTTTTGCTATTTGGTTTATTATTGTTGTTAGTTTGAGGTTGTTTTTAAAAATTAATGTAATCCCTGATTAGGGAGGGGACTGGATGTAAAAAAAAAAAGCACATGAGTGCTTATTCACTATCCTCGAAATAAAAGAATTTGCATACGTACACAGACGAGGCTTCATGGACTTGACTTCTCCTTTAACTTCTTGAGGAGTCATTGGATCACAGCACTGAAGTTTTCAGGCAATGTATCAAGGGCAAGTTGAAACTGATGGAGCCCATGCCTCTTCAGTCGTAGACTGCATGCTGGGCACGTTCATGCCATCTAATCCATCAGCCACAGTGGCCCTATTCTTATGTAATAGGTGGTTTGGGTCTTTGGTGTTGTGTGTGTGTGTGTGTGTTGTGTGTTTATGCGTGCGTGTGCGTGCGCGCGCGCGCGTGCAAGATATTCTGCATGTATTTACACTCGGAACCTCTGTGTACAGTCTCATCCGAACGGGACTTTCAAAGAGTGGAATCACTACCAATGTGAACTCCAAGGAAAAAAAATCTTCAAAAGGACACCGCAGGAGAGACTGGAACCTTTACTCTCAGTCAACATCAGTTTCTCGGGCTCAGTGCTTTAACCACTACGCCCGTCCACCCCGTAAGTAAAACAAAAAGAACTGTGTCAAGAGAAAGAAAGAAAGATCACCCTCTAAAAAGTAAACTTTCTTGATGTCCTAGTCCTCGCCTCCCATCCCCACTCAACAAAGCAAGGAATTCTCGGATCAACTCTTGAAAGCGACAGCGGAGTTCTTTGTATGCAGACATTGTCTTGTAATTCCAGACACATTTTCTGATGAGACAGCAGATATGCCTCTCAGGAATTAAAGATGATTTAGGAGCACCATAAATTTTTCTTCCTTTCTCCTCGACTTCTATCACCCCCACCCCTCCCTCCACCCAACTCTTTCGCCTTCTTCTCTCCATCTCCCACTCACAACAACCAGGAAGTTGCAACGAGATCAGAAACAGGCAGACAGTACTCGTAGTCAAGATGACATGAATAGCAGAGTGGATTATGCGTTTGTGGAAAACTGTCTGAAGTCATGCACACTCACACACAGCCTAGTGGAATAAATTAAAATTTCAAAAATACTTTAAAAACGGTCACGCACATTCACACACAGCCTAGTAGGTCGGTGGTCTTGAGGTAACGTGACTGCCTAGAAAGCGATAAATCCGGGTCAGAAGTGTACGGTGGTTCGAAATCCCGTTAGGGCCCCGAAACTTTTCCCCATCCATTAGACCATGAGTGTTGGGTGGTCTGGATGCTAGTCTTTTGAATGAGACGAACACCGAGGCACCGCGTGTTACAAAATTATTTATTTCATGTAAAAAAAAACCACGGCAAGGAAAGAGTTGTCCCTGGAAAAAATCTGAAGAAAAAAGCCACTCTGGTAGAAAAACAAATACAGTTGCAGACTGGAAACTAAAAAAAAACAATAATGGGTGGTGCTGCTCTTATGGCAACACGCTCTCCTCGGGGAGAATTTCCCGCAGATAAATCTGCCGTGACATTAAGTGGTGTAAAAGTGAAAGTGGT
>CM060330.1:10552661-10565161 GCA_030674155.1 Stramonita haemastoma
ATCTGTAGCCATGAGTATCGTTACACACACAGGGCGCTAAACGAGCACTGTGACGTTACTTAACGAGTATTGGTGAGCCTTCTTAATGGGAGGAAGGCGAAATAGGTTTGAACCCGTGCCTCTTAGATTGTCCAACAGTGGTCCATGAATATGCAAGAGGAATCAAAGTGATGTCAGTATCTTTCTGTTCTGTGCATGTTTTAGTTATCTTTGGGGCATATTCTATGCTGGTATATTTTGTTTTAACAATGTTATCCACTATGAGTTTAAATATCAACATGGATTCTTAAAAAATCTGTAGAAATGAGGTCTACATTGTGGTAAGTCTTGGTCTCAAGAGCAACAAGTACTTTTTCAAATAGATAACTTACATGTTGCAAAATTCAAAACCAAAATGAACTTAAAAAAACTAAATCGAAAGATAAACCAGGCGGAAAAAAAAATGCTAAGTGAAGAAGACACGGTCATATATATCTTTCTTATTGTCCAAAATATGCATCGTTGGTGGTGCCGGTGATGACGATGGTGACTTCGATGATGATGATGATGATGATGATGATGATGATGATGATGTTGATGATGATGACGACAACGATGATGACGACGACGACGACGATGATGATGATGTTGTTCTTTATTTGCGAGGAATACAGATAAGCATCGATCATTCTACTTCTTTTCATAAAGCCCTTCTAGTAACAAACTTAGGGTGGTTAAGGATGATGCATTCGTTTACACCGCGAGAGGTTCCAGGGTGGTTTGTTTTTCGTTCCTCGCCAGGCTCTCAGATTTAGGAATGAAGAGATTTTGTGTAAGCGACAGTTTTTACCTATCACGAAGGTCGCCGCATTACGACTTCAGGGATGGTCCAGGTTTAAATCCCATGTAGTAGCAAATCCCCAATCATATCATGAATGGTCTAGTTATGCAACATCATTACGCGTGTAACGACGTTACACAGCAGAGAGTTATCAGCAGAATTAGGATGTTCCAGGTTGGAATCCATAGCTAGTAGCAAACTTCCCCCCCCCATCTGTCATACCGTGAATGGTGCTATGTGGATGTTACGTACAACATGCATTTACGTTTTGGGCCCAAAACTTGTCCTCCATCCATTAGACCATGAGTGGTGGTCTGGTGCTGTCTTTCGGATGAGATGATAATACCGAGGTCCAGTGTGTTACACATCAGTATTTAGCGCAGTAAAAGAACCCACGGCAACATAGGGTTGTTCCTGACAAAATTCTGTAGAAAAAGCCACTCTGATAGGGAAACAAATACAATTACAGACAAGAAAAAGAAAAAAAAGGGTAGGGCTGCCTTGTGGCGACGCCTCTCCCCGGGGAGAGCAGCCCGAATTTCACCAGAGAAATCTGCTGTGACATTAAAGTGGTATGAATAAATAAAATTAAAAAAAAAATTTACAGCAGCAAGAGAGTTGTCCCTAGCAAAATATTGTAGAAAAAAAGCCACTGACGTATGGAAGGAAAACACAGAAGACAGGAAAAAACAACAACAACAACAACAACAAAACAAACCCAAACGTGGCGCTGCTTTGTGACAAGACCCTCTGCCCAGAGTAGAGTCCTCTGATTTTCATACAGATCAATGATCTGTCGTGACTTTATGCTAGGGAATAATATTATAGCAAAACACAACTAGTATACAATTTAAGACAATGCAATGCAATACAACACAGCTGAATGCAAATACTGTAAACAAGGCACGTAGCACCACAATACGCTATTTAACAAACACAAACAATGCAACATGATATAATTCAAGAGACCGATACAATACAAAATAAGATACAGCAAAACCAACAGAAAGAAAACCAACCTAGCCAACCACAACACAAAGCACATAAACGCTATAGTACACATACAAACACAACACAACACAACACAACACCACAACACAACATAACACTTTTCACACCAGAAACGACCAAGTCATCAAACCAGCTGGCAGATCAGTCTGAAATCGTGCGTAGTCACACAGCGAGATGTCACGAGTGAAGATGACGCACGTTCACACCAGCTCCAATTGATCCTTGGGACCTGACCCCCCTCCCCCTCTCTCTCTCTCTCTCTCTCTCTCTCTCTCTCTCTCTCTCTCTCTCTCTCTCTCTCTCTCTCTCTCTCTCTCTTTTGTGTTGTGGTTGGCTAGGTTGGGTTGTTTTCTGTTGTGTTTTGCCGTATCTTATTTGTATTGTATTGTCTCTTGAATTATATATTTTTATAGTTCTTCGGATGAGACTTTAAACCGAGGCCCCGTGTGCGAACGCACGCAGAACATCTTGCGCACACGTTTAAATCCTGTTCCACTTTTCGTAAGAGTAGGCCATCGTGTGTCGGAGGGATCAGATGACATATACAAACTGCATACACACGGGGACTGGATGTAAAAAAGCACAAGAGTGCGTATCCCATTATCCTCGAATAAAAGAATAAATCAAATCAAATCAATCATCAAACTCTCTCTCTCTCTCTCTCTCTCTCTCTCTCCTCTCTCTCTCTCTCTCTCTCTCTCTCTCTCTCTCTCAGAACAGAAGGGGAAACCAGGACATATATACAACCAGGCCTGCTGCACAAAGGCTGCGTTCAGTTGACACTGTTTTTTTTTTGAAGCGTTCTAGTTTGAAATTGGTTTGTGTTGTTGTTGTATCTTCGATTTTTACGTCTGTTCACTTAAAGTGAATTAGACGATGGGATGGGGGGGAAGGAGGCAATTGTGTTGATGGATGTGTGCAGTAAAATGGGTGGTTTGTTTCTAATATTGTATACAGAAACACAGAATAGGCTAAACAATGATAACAACAATTAAATACATAAGTTTTGTGTTTGTGTAAATTGGTGTGATGTGTGTGTATGTGTTGTGCGTGTGTTGTGCTTGCTTGCGTGCGTGTTGGTGTGTGGTGTGTGTGTGTGTGTGTGCGTGCGTGGGGGGGGGTATGGTATGTAGTGTTTAACTACAGTTTTTGTTTTTACGTTTTAATCTTGAGTCGAAAGACTTCCTTCTGAAACTTGGGCTGCGAAGAGTGGAGGAAGCTGGTTGCAAAATCTTCAGTGGTGCCCCAGCGGTCTACTAGACTTTGGGATAGGTGAAAGATGAAGTTCTGTAGCTTTAGCCCACAGTTTTTTTTTCCTTTTTTGTTGTTTTCTGAAAGTTTGAGATTTGCCAGTGTTTAGCCTACATTTTTCGTTACAGTCTGCGTTATTTAAACGATTTAGTGTACAGATTGTTGTTGTTTAAAACTAGTTTTCTTTACAGTTTGAGATTTCTGGTTTTTCAAAATGTTTAACCAAAATGTTGTTGTTTTGTTTTCTTTCTTTTTAAACATTTTGAGAATTTGTGTTTTTTTAAGAGTATTAATGCTACAGTTTTCATACAGTTCTTATGGTTTTTTGGGTAGACCAAGCTTTTTGGGGGGACCGTTTAAGGTTTGTGTTCAATTTGTTTTAGCTGACAGCTTTCTTTACAGTTTTGAAGGGGTAAGGGGGCTGTACACTTTGAGTTTTGGTTTCTAAGTGTTCAGCCTACAGTTGTTTGTGGTTTTTAAAAGTTGTCCTATCAGTTTCGAGTGGATTTTTTTTTTTTTTTTACATTTTCATGTTTGTAGATTCTAGAGCTTTTAACCTACATTTTTCTTTAATGTTTGAAGTCTGCGGTTTTTGGATGGAGAGTCTGAACTACAGCTTTGTTGTTGTTGTTGTGGAGTGTTGACAAGCTTAACCGCCCTGGGGGTCGCCCACAGAGTGCACTCTGTCTTACCCATCCCCCAGGGAATCCCCGGGAGACCGTTAGCTACACCCTGGACGAGGCATTCGCGTGCATGGCTGTTTCCTAGTGCTTCATGATAATATAGGCAGCCGTGCATGTTTGTACAGTGTTTCGCTGATGCAGTTAACGATGTCACTATTTTTTTTACCGTGTTTTTCTAGCATTAATTTTGATTTTGTTGATATGCATATGCACACGGGGCTGAATGTAAAAGAAAAGAACATGAGTGCTTATTTCATTATCCTCGAAATAGAAGAAAAGATAAAACAATTTAAAATCTGTTATTTTTTTCTTGGTAACGGTTGTATGCGTGTGAGTGTTTTGAATACATGCGTTTTAATTTGTTTGTTTTACGAGATTTAACGCTATAGAAATTCCATATATCATTATTATTGCTGTTATTATGATTATTATGGTGATAATGATGATGATGATGTGATGATGATGATGTGTTGTTGCTGGCTGCTGCTGCTGCTGCTGCTGCTGCTGATGATGATGATGATGATTACAAGCAATAACTTTAATACAGTTTGAATATAGCTTTCACAGTTGCATCACCAACACTCCAGTCAAGCTAATGATGGTGTTTACAGTCCTGCTGAGACTAGAGGCCACATCGGGGCTTTGACTTATAAACATTTAAGCTCAGATTAAAACTATACAGCTAAACGCAGATTAACTACTACTACTACTTATGCCCTTGAGAAATGTTAACAACGAATTCAAAAATCCTCCACTAAACATTTGTACTACAGAAAGCAAAGGAATCGACTTCGCAATGTCACAATATAATAAAAAGAACACAAACATACAAGCTGAACAAAACCCTATGTCGTCACAATCGTGACGTAAGTTAAGTCAACCCCATTACGACAGAAACTTGAGCCATACCAAGACACCACCCTGAATCTCTCGCCTGAAGCAACAATCCTTTTTTTTTTTTCCTTTTCTGTTTACACCTCTCGTCTGACACACACGTCAAGCCAGGCCGTGATGCCTATCGACCCTCTGCTGCTCCCAAGACATGGCAAAAATGGGCAGCAGTGTAACGACACGGGATTTTTCTGCCTGTGTGCCATTTTCTGACATATTAGCTACACGTCTGCAAATAGAGAGGGCCTTTCTTATTGGTTCATGTCTTTTCCTCTGACCCAATCAACGCTCTCCTTCTGCTTTGCAAGGGACAGAGCTGTGATGTAAAAGTTCAAGGAATCTTGATCGAAACCTCTTTTTGTGGCCTTTTTTCCTTTCTGAAGTTATCTGCATAGCTACAGAAAGTAAAAAAACAACAAACAAAACCCTTTTCTGTGCTATTTTGTGCTGTGTTTTGTTTGTTGTATTCTGTGTTTTATGCGTTGTAGTGCATTGTATTGTCGTGCAGTTTTATGTGATGAATTGCATTGCAACAATATTCTTCCTTTTGTGTTATTCGTATGACAAGATATCAAACATAAACGATTGTACTCATTGCACATATTGTTTGTGTCTATTGTAGTTATGTGAGTGTGTCATTGGTGCGTTCCACTAACTGTGTTGTAGTACAATCTATTGCGTAGTGTATACAGCTATTATTCCGTGATTGTTTGATGTGTAAAATATAATATATATATATATATATATATATATATAATATATATATATATATATATATATATATATCTGTGTGCATGTGTGTGTATGTGTGGTATGTGTGTTTGTGTGCACAGTCTGTTACAACACTTTTGTTACCCTGACTCTTTTACGTGCCCTAAGTAAACTTTTGCACAGAGAACCTGTTTCCCAAACGACATAAATTACCACCCATGTCTGCAAGAACAGAATGGGGAAACATTCCTAACTTCGGCGCAGATCTGAACTACGTACCCCTCATTTCCAATAGGGATTATATTATTCATTTGTTTATTATTTTTATTCTTTTATATCGAGGATAATGGAATAAGCACTCATGTGCTTTTTTTTACACACAGTCCCCGTGTGTATGCAGTTTTGTAAATATTGTCATCCGTTCCCACCGGCACACAATGGCCTACTCTTACGAAAAGCGGAACAGGATTTAACGTGTGCACAAACGTTCTGCGTGCGTTCGCACACGGGGCATCGGTTTACAGTATCATCCAAAGACTTTTGGGGAGAGTGGAGTCAGCACTGATGTTAACTCCAGAGGAAAAATCCCCTCGAACAGGAATCGAACCTGGCTCGTCAAATTGCGAGCGCAACGTTCTGACCACTAGGCTATCCCGTCCCCCGTCCTGGGATGCCCTAAGCAGAGACCTACCACACTGTCTGCTTACTGACTCTATATGCATACAGCACAGAATGATAAAAATCAGCAGAGAAGATGTAAAAGCCTCCTCTAATGGGTTTCTCACCTGCTACTCAATATCAAACCATTTATTTTCGGTGAGGGAATGTTTTTTTAGCGAAACTGTCTAGACACCAAAGTGATCAATATTCAGGGGGAACAGTTTTAGTATGAGAGTAAAGTATGCATTATGCAAAATAGATACTAGTGCACACAGGCGACCACATAGATATACAGATACGCAGGTACGAGAGTATAGAAACAAACGATTGGACAGGCGTGTGCATGCATGCACGTATACATATAATTATACATACACATAAACAAGCACACATGTGCGCATACACGTACTGCATATTTGTAAGTGCAAGCATAAGCTAAGCACAATCACGGTAACACACAAACACTCACAAACACATACACACAACACACACACACGCACGCACGCACGAACGCACGCACACACACACGCACACGCACACACGCACACACACACACACTCACACATGTATGAACTTCCATAATTTGACACAATTCAGGCTTACATTATCTTACATCCTCAAAAGTCTTATAAAAGAACATACAATTTCATCCCCAAACATGCACACTACCAAAAGCCTGGTCATCAGTTTCCTGGTATATTATAACAATACCAAAAACATCAACATCCGGCGGACATTATAGCCTAGTGGTTAAGATCCCTTGACTTTCAATTCCAACGGTCTATGAAATCGTGGGTTCAAATCTCGGTGATGCCTTGTGAATTAACGATGGGTATTTAAATAAACCGTCTCCCAGGTCAACTTCAAGTGCAGATCCGCCCTTTCCTCAATTCCTTTCATGTATATACACATGCAGAAAATCAAATACGTACGTGAAAGATCCCAAAAGTTATGTCAGTATTTGGTGGGTTACGGAAACACGAACATACCCAGCATGATATAATTACCACCGAAGTTGGAATGCAGCTACCTTCATAGTGAGCAAAAAACAGTCACATATGCAAAATCTCACCATTGATAAACCTCAAAACTTTTTATTTTTTTTATTATTATTTTTTTTTTAATAATGATTTCTGTTTTATAAACACACTATAAAATAATTTCTATTTTATACACACACTCTCTCCAAGGAACAACCCAAACAAAAAAAATCATAAAACAAACATTCAAGCTGAACACAACCCTGTCCTGTCACAATCGTGATGTAAGTCAAGTCAACCCCATTACGACAGAAACTTGAACCATACCAAGACACCACCCTGAACCTCTCGCCTGAAGCAACAATCCTTTTCTCTCACCTGAAGCAACAATCCTTTTTTTCTCTTTTTTTTTTACACCTCTCGTCTGACACACACGTCAAGCCAGCGCCGTTGAAGCGTATCGATCTTCTGCTGCTCCCAAGACATGGCAAAAATGGGCAGCAGTGTATCGGCACGGGATTTTTCTTCTGCCTGTGTGCCATTTTCTGACATCATTTATTGGCGACACGTTACCGAGGAGAGAGAGACAGATGGGTCTTTCTTATTGGCTCGTGTCTTTCTTTCTCAGGTAATTACTTACAGTGTGCTCCCTGTTAGTGTCGATTAGAGATGTGTGATGTAAGGTTCAAGGAATCAGGAGGGTGACCTATTTTTGTGGTCTGGGTTATCTGTCATAAGTACAAAGCAAAAAAAAAAATGAATGCAACAACCCCCTTCCAGTAATGTTAAACAACAAATACCCTTGTATTCTTTTTGTGTTGTGGTTTGTGTGTGTGTTGTACTGTGTTGTATTGATGGTGCACTGTATTGTATCGTATTGTGTTGTGTCGCATTACATTGTATTGTACTGTACTGTATTATTAAGGATCGTAGTGTAGTGTTGTGTTGTATTGTGGTGCAGTATATTGTATTGTATTGTGTCGTGTTGTATTGCATTGTTTTTCTGTAAAGGTATGGTGTGATGTGGCATGGTGCGTTGCATCGTGTTACATTATAATGTAACCCATGATATTGTATGTGCAGCAACTGTATCTTGTGAGTATATACTGTGTGGTAGATATACATGCATGCATGCATGCATGCATGCATGCATGCATGCATGCATACATACATACATACATACATACATACATACATACATACATACATACATACATACATACATACATACAACATTGTGCTCTAGTTGCCACATCTTTTACATGCTCCAAACGACCACTGCTTATATAAAATCTCATTTCCTACCTCATCCCAAAGACCTAGATCACCACCAAGTCTAGAAAAACTGGTAAAGAAAAAATGCCAAGAAAACGAACTGCAGGCCTCTTATTTCCAGTACTGACACCCTAACCACAGAGCCACGAAATCGCCTGCTTACTGACTTTTTATGCATACAATTCAGTGTGATAATTATCATATTCAGCGGAGGAGATGTAAAAACCTCCCCTGTCTTCTCACCTGCTACCCCATATCACACCATTTACTTTCAGTGACGGAATATTTCCCTGTGGAACTCTTTAGACAATACAGTGACAAAAATTCAGGATAAAGTTTCGTTATATGAAAATTTTATATCCAGAACACATACCAACCCACAGCAATTTCAGATACACGGACATTTGAGGATATACATACACACCTCATCTCACCCCTACCCTTCTTCAGAGAATGAAGTATACGTGCGCATGCATACGTACAAGTGCAGCAGTATACACCACAACACACACACACACACACACACACACACACACACACACACACACACACACACACACACACACACACACACTCACTCACTCACACACACACACACCACAACACAAACACAAAGACCCCCCTCCCGCACACACACACATACATACACATACACAACACACACACACACAACACACACACACACACAACAACACACACACACACACACACACACACACACACACAACACACACAACACACACCAACACACACACACACACACACACACACAACACACACACACACACACACACACACACACACACCACACAACAACACAACACAACAAAACACACACACACACACACACAAACAGACACACACACACCACACAACACAACACCCCCCCAACACAAACACAGCCCCCGTCCCTCCCCCCCCCCCCCCCCCCCCCCCCCCCCACAGCTTCCAAAACATTGCAGAAAGGTGCAGCAGCAGCAGCAGCAGAGGTCTATCGGCACGTAGTCTGTCTGCCAGTGTGCCATTTTCTGACATATTGGCAAAACGTCGGCAAAGACAAGGGGCTCTTTCTTATGGGTTCGTGTTTCTCTTTGCAGCCAGCCGCTGTCATTCCTGCCAGTGACAGACAGAGCCCTGATGTAAAGTTCAAGGAATCTGGATCGAACCCCCGGCTGTGTGTGGTTTACTAACTCTGAGCTAGCTATCTAGCTGTCGTGAGTACAAAACATAACAACAACAACAAACAAAGAAACAACTCTATTCTTTGTGTTGTGTTTTGTTGTTGTGAACTGGTGTTTTGGTGTGTGTTTTTTTTTTTTTAAGTATGGTGATTTGTATTGTAGTTTGTTGTATTTTGTAAAGACTGTGTATATACTGAGGTTTGTTTGTAATCAGTGTCCACTGAAGAAGGCAAAGAAAGCTAAAAAAAAATTTTTTGGATATAATATAATTTATGAAGCAAGTTTCCCCCATTGGGATACCAGGGGCATGTCAAGTAAGAATAGCATCTCCATCTTCTGGAAATTTTGTGTAACGAATTCCCTCTTTTCTATCCCTCTGTACATGAGTGCTTATTTCATCATCCTCAAAATAAAAGAATGAAAGATGAAATAAATAAATAAACTTACATTTAAGTATGCTTTCCTCCTTGAAATAAAAAGAATGTATAAATAGACAATAAACTCTAAACTCAAGTATATACTTTGCACACTTCTTCTTCTGCACTCAGTTAACTTTACACACAAAAATCTCTCTGGTCTCCTGCCACAATCCTCGCCCATAAGACACAGATCACCACTTTGATAGATCTTAGCTACAGAACCTCTCATTTCCAATACAGACGTCCCAAGCAGCAGGCCAGGAAATCGTCTGCTCACCGACTCTCTATGCATACAATGCAGTGTTCTATATGCAGCGAAGGAGATGTAAAAGATTCCTCTAATGGTTTTTCTCACCCGCTGCCAAATATCAAGCCATTCATTTTCAATGAAGGAACATTTCCCAGTGGATGTGTTGAGACAATGCAGTGACAAATATGCAGGAGGAAGTTTTTGATATTGGAGAAAATTATGAATGTATGCGAAATACATACCAGTACTCACAGTTGACGATATAAATACACATATACGTAGACTTGTTTAGTAGACAGACAGACAGACAGATAGACAACCAGCCAGATACGCAGACAGATACACAGACAGATACACAGACAGATACACAGACAAAAACAGAGTTACACAGACATACACAGGCACGCATAGACACACAGAGACACACAGACACACACATCTACGCACAGACACACAGACACACACACGCACAGACGCACACAGAGATACACAGAACACAGACACACAGACACACACACACACACACACAAGCTATTACAACGACGACGACTATTACTGCTACTATTGCTTCTGCTGCATCTACTGCTGCTACTGCTACCACCACCACAACCACCATCATCGCTACCATCACCGCGACTACAACTACTACTATTACTACCACTATTACTACTGCCGCTGTTGCTACAGCCGCTGCTACTGCTACTACTACTGCTACTGCAGCTACTACTACTGTTATATATACTGCTACTTCTACTTTTTTTATACTAAGGCAACTTTCACTCAATGCCAGCCCACAAGCTGAGGCTGTGTGGATGTCTGAAGCAGCTCCTAATCTCCCTTCAATAATTGACAAGGCTTCCTCCCACCTTTGGAAAACCCAGAGGTCTTTTTCTGCACTGCTCAGTTTGGAAGCGTTTCCTGCCTTTTTTTTTAACTACTCAGTTTGATGGGTATGTATTTAACGATGCTGTGTATACGCGTGTGCTCGTGCGCGCGGATGCACATACACATACCTGAATGCACATAATTATGCACCGTCATGCCAGAAATAGCATGCACATACATGCACCAAGGCACACACACATGCGCGCACGGGCACACACACACACACACACACACACACACACACACACACACACACACACACACACCACACACACACACACACACGCGCGCGCGCGCGGTGGGAACATATGACAAGATTTACAAAACTGCATACACACGGGGATTGGATATAAAAAAAGCACACGAGTGCTTATTCTATTATCCTTGATATAAAAAATAAAATTAAAAAAAAGAAACACACACACACACACACACAGAGTTAAGTCAATTTCTACCTATCCTGAGTTATGTCGACATTCACGGATTCAGTCAGGACCCCCCTCACCCCCCCCCCCCCCATTTATTAACTTCCAGACGACCCCTCAGGAATTTGTTTTACCACGCCCGTGATGACTGCAGGTCTGACTTCTTCCTCACCTTCTTCGGAAGTTTGTTGGGGGGCACAATACTGACTGTTTCAAGCAGCTTGTTTGTAAGCTAATCTAAACCTGGCGGAGCCCATCCCACTCCAGAAGCATGCTGGGTAGTTAAGTCAAGTTACCAGCATGCACACAGGTATCGTGTTTAGACACCATCCCTGAGGGGAAAAAAAATAATGGGTAGGCGCTGCACTTGTGGCGACGCACTCTCCCCGGGGAGAGCAGCCCGAATTTCACGCAGAGAAATCTGCTGTGACATAAAGTGGTATAAAATAAAATAAAGTAAAGTTAGAAACCCTTTAAACATTCCCGAAATTATTGTGTATGTTATCCACACCAACGACCATACTCTTCCACAAAAAAATGTAGAAGGGTTTTTGAATGTGTGCGGAAGATGTTCTGCATGTGTTCGAAAACAGGACCTAGGTTTATAGTCTCATCCTGAGGACTTTCAGAGAATTGAAGTGGGAACTCCTTCAAACTGGCATCTTAATATCAATCTATTCCCTCACTCACTCACTCACTCAGTCCCATGTCTCAAAGGACGTAGGGGGGATATGAGAGAAGACGCAACAGCGATCTTTTTCCATGCTTCACGATCCTGTGTGGCTAGTAGGTGTTGCAGGGGTTGGACGGTCCAGTCTTTGATGTTGTCAACCCATGATTTCTTTTGGCGGCCTCTTCTTCTCTTGCCCTCGACTGTTCCTTGCAGGATGGTTTTTGCTAGGGTGTTGTGTCTTGTGGTGTGACCAAACATCTATTCCCTATTCCTTATAGAAAAAAGTCACATGATATTTATTTTGGGGGAAGAAGGGAGGGGGGGGGGGCATCCCCTTAGGAGGCATCGCTGCTTACGAATACCCTGTCGATCTCCAACCTGCATT
>CM060330.1:10577661-10597661 GCA_030674155.1 Stramonita haemastoma
GAAAACTGAAGATTGTGAAAAATGTTACCGCGTTCATTTTTTTTATGTTTATGGGAAATTCCAATTAGTTCTACAACAGCTTTTCTTTCCCGTTGGTCACGAGGTGATCTGTGCCCAGCTTAGCACTGTCTTGTCGTAAAACTAAACCCTAAATAGCAATATTTGTTTACCATTTTTATTTTGAAATTATTTTAAACCCAATATGAGATAGATATGAGATAGATAGATAGATAGATAGATAGATAGATAGATAGATAGATAGATAGAGAGATAGAAGAGAGAGAGAGAGAGAGAGAGAGAGAGAGAGAGAGAGGAGAGAGAGAGAGAGAGAGAGAGAGAGAGAGAAGAGATAGACGGACGGACGGACGGACGGACGGACGGACGGACGGACGGACGGACGGACGGACGGACGGACGGACGGACGGACAGACAGACAGACAGACAGACAGACAGACAGACAGATAGATAGATAGATAGATAGATAGATAGATAGATAAGTAAATAGGTAAATAAGTAAATAAGTAAATAGATAAATAGATAAATAGATAAATAAAGAGAGAGATATCTATTAAAAAAAAAAAAGGTCTTTTTAATTTAATTCAGGCTTCGGGCCGCATATTAATCATAGGGGAATGAGTGTGTGTGGTGTGTGTGTGGGGGGGGGGGGGTGAAAAGGCTTTGTACGCTTTGTTTTACAGATATGTTTCAATGCACTAATAATCGTTACCACATTATCTGAAATGATAAACTGATAGAAATAACATATAAGTTGTCCATTTGATTGCATGGAAATTATGTTCGTCAACTTCTTGTTACGCTGAACACCGTTTGAACATATCAAAACACTGACTAAAAAGTTAACTTGCTTCTGAAAGAATTTGATCATCAGATCTTTATACATTGAGCCCATTTTCGGAAAATTATAACCATCTTTCAACTGACCTGCACGAAATGGACAATATTTTAGTCAGACATCATAAGAACATTAGCGGTGTGTGGTTGTCTCATGGATGGGTAACAGTTCGTGCGCCTTGACTTCAGTACAGTCTCCTAGTTCACCCAGCTGTAAATGGGTACCTGCCCTCTTTAGGGTCAGGGAAGATAAAGCAGCGAGGGAGAGGAGATAAGCGCCGCCCTCAACATGCTGGCCCCTGGAGAAGTGAGGTCTCTGACACCTCGCTCCCCAACGACTGTATAGGTACTGGGACATCTCTCTTAGCAAATCTATGTAGACTGCAATGTTGATATGAGTTTATTGCCTCTGATCTGAGACGATGCAACCCTCTAAAACTAAGTGTGATGGGCCGGGAAGTAGATTATCTCCCATGTGATCAAAGGGCGACAATTGCAGCGTCGTGTTTCTATTTTGAGACACACCTGTGAATTGTGGATACGCTGTTACCTTGGGTAGTGGTCGAAAACGCTCATCGCACACATCTCGCCAAATCGGTCAAATATAATCTTTCTGCTATCTCTTCATAGAAAACGCATCATAATCTGTCCGGCTGTGCCGTATTCCCGAGGTTTGAGCAGAGATAGCACACCACATATTAAATTTCAGTATATTAGATGTACTTTATCTTCTCAAAGACAACATAAACTGCTATATCAAACCATACTGAAATAAACATACCCACAAGTTTTGGCTTCATAATAGCAGTAAATTTGAACTACTTCGACATTTCTATGTTCAACATACCATTGATTGATTTAATCAGAGAGTGAGTGAGACAAATACTGCCACACACACCTAGAGTCAGAACAGAGAGAGAGAGAGAGAGTCTCTAAGAGACGAGGCAAGTGCAGAGAGACAGATAAGCATAAAGGCAAACTAAAACCAAAAACGAATTGAGCGGGTGAGAACGTCTTGTTTCCTGGAAGTTTTGTGTCGTTGCTCAGTTTCTGTTTACTTCTTGTTACTCTACTCTCAGAAATGAAACTTTTGTTTTTTCAACAACTAAAAACCTCACATAGTGCAAAATGTTGTATGTATGTTGAAATCCTGTTAAAATGTTTTGTGATTAAAAAAAAACCCAAACTTAATCAATATTTTCCCTCTTTTTTCCTTAAGCCACTTCTTGTAATCATGAACATGGCAATGCACTGGTTTCTCTCTCACACGCACGCGCGCGCGCGCAAACACGTACACACACACAAACACAGAAATACACACACACACACACAATCTTCCCCCCTCTGTACTTTTCCGGGTTTTTCCCCCTCTTTTTATTATTAAAAGAAGGAATCATTATTAGCACTTGGACACGTAGCCCGAGTGAGATATGAGATGACGTACTTCCGTCAAGGGGGACAATGCTCACCGCAATTACAGAGCTGCCTGCAACCAGAGATAGAAAGAAGAAAATGTATTCCACTTTTCTATTTTCCTCCTTTTTTCCGCCCCTTCTTTTTCCACAAACTTTTCTATTAAGCACTCTGCACGTGTGCGCGCGCAAGCGTGAGTGAATAAGAGTGTGTGTGTGTGTGTGTGTGTGTGTGTGTGAGAGAGAGAGAGAGAGAGAGAGAGAGAGAGAGAGAGAGAGAGAGAAGAGAGAGAGAGAGAGACAAGGCAAGGCAAGGCAAGGCAAGGCAAAGTATTTTATTCGAGGATAATAGATAAGCACTCGTGTGCTTTTTACATCCAGTCCCCGCCCTTTTCAGGGATACATCAAGATGAAAAGATACTAAACAATAAAATTTTACGCAGTACCAAGCAACACACAAGAATAAGGACACTATATATGATAAGGTAATAAAAATGCACTCGATCAGAAGACAAAAATCAGAAGTCACAATAAAAAGATTTTGATTATGGAAGAATAGAAAAGTGTTAATAGGTAAAGAGCAAACAAGAGAACAAGATGAAATAAACAACTGAAAACATCAATCCACCACCATCTATCAAAAGTTATACATGTGATATAAATCATACATTTGGATAAACGGGGGGAAACTTTTTTTAAAACTAATATTGGAGGGGGGGGGGAGAGATACTGCCAATAAAAATATAAATAAAATCAAGAGAGAGAGAGAGAATGTGTGTGTGTGTGTGTGTTTGCGTGCATGCGCGCGCGCGCTCCGGGTTGATGCATTGTGAAGATGCAGCATGCACCATCCATTGAGTATTATCTATTGTATGAACTTGCACAGTGTTACATTACTATTTTTTATCGGATAGTGTGGAATTGGACTTTCATTTCATTTTATTTTCATACCACTTTAGGTCACGGCAGATTTCTCTGCGTGAAATTCGGGATGCTCTCCCCGGGGAGAGTGCATCGCCACAAGAACAGCGCCACCCTTTTTTTCTTTCTTCTCCTGTTTGCAACTGTAGTTGTTTCCCTATCACAGTGGATTTTTTTCTACAGAATTTTGCCAGGGACAACTTTCTTGTTGCCGTGCGTTCTTTTACGTTCGCTAAATAAGTGTGTTTAACACATGGGACCTCGGTTCATCGTCTCATCCGAAAGACTAGCACCCACACCACCACTCATGATCTAATGGATGGGGGAAAGTTTTGGGCTCAAACGGGATTCGAACCACCGCACACTTCGGACCCAGACTTTTTGCTCTCTAGGCAGGTGCGCTACCACTAGACCACCGATTCACTTTACTGCTGGGTATTATATTGTACTGTTTTACATTGTATTGCACTACACCGAACTGCATTGTTTTGTGTTGTATTTCCTTGGGTTACATTGTTTTATATTGTATTGTATTATATTTTATTGTCGATATAAAAGAATACATAAATAAATAAATAAATGAATAAATAAATAAATAAATAAAAATCCTGCCACTTTGCAGTCCTTACTTTGAGGAGAGAGAGAGATTGATTGATTGATTGATTGATTGAATTTTATTTTAAGAGAGAGAGAGAGAGAGAGAGAGAGAGGAGAGAGAGAGAGAGAGAGAGAGAGAGAGAGAGAAGAGAGAGAGAGAGAGAGAGATTGATTTGATTGATTGATTTATTCTTTTATATCGAGGATAATGGAATAAGCACTCTTGTGCTTTTTTACATCCAGTCCCCGCGTGTATGCAGTTTCATAAATGTCATCTGTTCCCAAAGAGAGAGAGAGAGAGAGAGAGAGAGAGAGAGAGAGAGAGAGAGAGAGAGAGAGGGGTGGGGGGGGGGGCTGATAAACGAACAGACAGACGGATATATAGTAAAATAGATGAACAGATAGACAAACAGAAAAATAGAGAGACATAGAGACAAAAGCAGAGATAGAAGAGATTAGAAACGTCACCAAAAGTAGCATGCAAATTCACTTCCAAAGCCAGCTTCTTTTTCCACGCTTTTTTTCTTTTTTGCTTCTTTTCTATCATTTTTTTCTTTATTTTTTTAAACTTGCGAACTGAACTGTGTGCACTTTCGCTTTCCGCGGGAAAAGTGTTCATGTGTGTGGACTGGGGGGTGTAGGGCAGTTTTGCAAGGTGTCATTTCACACATTGCCCTAGCTGCAGTGCAGACCACTGGCACTGCTGGGGAGGGGAAAAAGAGAAAGACCTCTGAAGACTTGACATTCAACATACTGGTCGGTGAAGACTGAAGAAGCGGTACGTGTCAGTATTTGTTTTTATCACTGTCATTAAAAGTTTATATCTTTATTGTATCTAAGAGTAATAATTAGACTAGTAGATATAAGCTGAGAGGTTTTTTTAAAAAACAAAATCTGGCTCTAGATATATTCTTGGATCATCCGAATTCAGATCGTAAACTGAATGGTACCTCACTAGGCCTGACGATACTTAGTTATGCCGTTGGTCCAATATTGAATAAGTAAATGATTTTTGTCTTACATTGACAGTCTCCCTTTTTTTACTTCCTCGATTTCCTTACCTATTAAAACGAGGGGGGGGGGGAAGAGTAAACTACTCAAATTCAAAACGAAATATTTTTCGAAGTTTGTATCGCTATCTAGCTGATTTTTTTAACACTTGGTGTAGATTTGAGTGCTGGGATAAGGATTACAAAGGTAGTCTACTCATGCAGTCACCGTGTACATGCTGGTTTATAAATTCTGTTCCCTCTTGCACGCAATAGCCTATTACGAAAGGCGGAACAGGTTTTAACGTGAGGGCAACAGGTTCTGCGTGCGCTCGCACACGGACCTCGAGTTTGTTTAATCCAAAGAACTTTCAGGATAAGCACAATGTCAGTTCCACAGCTTTGTATACCCATGTGGCAATCTAAACTTTTTTTTTTGGGGGGGGATCTGCTTTGAAGGTTATTCTTCACTTTTGTGTAAATTGTGGATTTTATTTTATTTATTCATTTATTCTTTTATATCGAGGATAAGGGAATAAACGCTCATGTGCTTTTTTACGTCCAGTACCCGTGTGTATGCAGTTTTGTCAATCTTGTCATCTGTTCCCACCGGCACACAATGTTCTGACCACTAAGCTATCCCGTCCCCCGATGATAGATCGAGCACAATGGCTGGCGTCCTCAGCGCAGCCTGGTTTGTGGGTCTAAAGGAATGAATTTAATCATTAAAATATTTTCACTTTTAACTTATTTTTCGAATTGACGGTGTGGGACACTTGAGGGAATAAGGTCGTGTTGGTTTTTGTATTTGAAGTAAACGTTACAACTAGAGCCTAAGAAACTGAATGAATTGACAGCCCTTATATGGCTTTCGTGGTCAGTAGGGCTTTAAACCACATCAAATGAAACAAAAGTTGGAAATCAGTGCCAGAGAACTGAAGACACGTATCATGCATTTTGTTTCAGGCCGGCCAAATCCAGCAGACGCAAAGCTGCCATCCCCATCCTGATAATGCCCACAGAAAATAACATCGACGCAAAACTACCATCCTGAAGATGCCCACGGCAGGGAATGTGCAGATCCTGGCAACTCGCGCTATCCTCGTTCTTCCGTCCTCTCGCAAGATGAACTGGTAAGAGAATTTTCTATCAATTCAAGTGCATCACATCTTCTAAGCCAAGCGTTATTTATAAACGTTTCGTCAGCCATAGCTCCGAGGTTTGCCGATGGTGAAGTTTGTGTGTATGCCGCTGTTATTTACCCACCACGATTGTAGCGGTATTCTGACTTCATGGATGATAATTATCTAAACAGGACACCAGAGTAGTTGGGTTTTAACTTGTATAATTCTTTCGTACCGTGGGTCTGCCGGGGGGAGGGGGGTCTGTCAGTATACAATTTTTTAATCGTATCCCACCTTCGGGAAAATTGTGCAGGGACTCCCTCTTTTCTATTCCTCTCATTGACTACCTTGTTCCGTTTTTGTTTTACCTGTCACTTTGTCTTTTTTCTACCTCTGTTTTCCATTCTCCTGCCTTTAACAAATCTCCTATGCAGAAGTAAGATGCGCTGGGCCTGACTTGTTAGGCACTTTACGGTAGCACAACGCATTTTCCCTCATATGGCAGACAACAGGTGCTGTTTGAGCTTTTGAAGAATTTTTGTTCTTGTCCACTCTTAGCCGAACGAGTAGCCTACTCTTTCAAAAAGCTAAACAGGCTCCAACGTGTACACAAAATGTTATGTGGGTGTTTGCACAAGTATCATCGGTTTATAGTCTCATGCGAAGAAGTTTTGAAGGATTGGAAGTCAGTACTGATGTTAACTCCTCCACGGGGAAAAGATCCTCTAAACAGGTGTCTCCGTAATGGCTCAAACTCGGGCTTCGTCCTGAAAAGTCAAATCGCCAGCGCAACGCTCTAACCCACTAAGCCCCCCCCCCCCCCCCCCCCAAGCCCCACACGTTATTCCAACTAATTTGCATTCAGTGGTGACGTGAGTCACGGCCGTTCATCTAAGAGGAAAAGCACCTCAATGTTGTATATGTGTTCTATAGGTAACTTACCGAGCTTAGAACCCAAACCTCGAAGTAAACTATTCACTTGTTGGGAGGTGAAGATACACACGCACACGCACGCACGCACGCATGCACACACATGCACGCGCGCGCGCGCGCATACACTACTGTTTCTGCCTGCCTGCCTTCCTTCCTCTGTGTGTGTGTGTGTGTGTGTGTGTGTGTGTGTTTTGTGTGTGTGTGTGTGTGTGTGTGTGTGTGTGTGGTGTGTTCTGTCTGTCTGTCTGTCTGTCTGTCTGTCTGTGTCTGTCTGTCTGTCTGTCTGTCCCTCCCTCCCTCCCTCCCTCCCTCCCTCCCTCCCTCCCTCCCTCCCTCCTCCCTCTCTCTTCTCTCTCTCTCTCTCCTCTCTCTCTCTCTCTCTCTCTCTCTCTCTCTTGTCCTTCAATATTTTTCAAAGAAAAGTTGTTAAACGGGAAAGCAAAAACATTGATACCGTTTGATTGCTGTTACGTAACATACGGCAGTAAAGGAAGTTGGCTGCCTTGCACATTTCAGAATTCAGTATTTTGCAGTATTTTGTTTTCCCCCCAATTCTCAGCTGAAGCTCCCAGGTTGGCTAATGGTGAGATTTTTTTTGCATAAACAACTGTTCTTGATAACCATTCAGATAGCTGCCTTCCCACTTTCATGATGAAGTTTAAGCGCACACGTGTGTATGATTTTTTCCCCAGATATTTCTGTAGTTTTTACCACCACAAAGGGCCTACTCTTCCAAATTGTGAAACGGGTTTTGACGTTCACAAGATGTTCAACTTGTGTTCGATAATGAGAATTCGGTTTATGGTCGAGAGCAGATTAAGGGAGCAACACTTTACCAAATAGGCTATTCCCATCCCCTATAGTAGTCTTTTGTGAGTGTGTGTAATAGGGTTAATATAGACTATAATACTGACAGCTGTGTTCATGGTCTTGTCACCAGATCTTCGCCGGTGATAGTGATCCTTCTCACCAGATATCATGGAGACGCCATCGCCACGATGTTGGAGCACATGACCCTGAACTTGTCCAAGATCCCTTTGACTAAAGTAGACAGATGTCAGATCTATGGGGAAAGAAGGGTTTAGAATAGGGGATAGGAGAAAGTGCTACATCAAATCCCTGAAGGGCAGACTAGTGCACAGCGTGGTTCCGCTGCCCAGGGATCTAGGACATAGATGCCACCAGTCTTCATCTTCCACTGGTTGAGCAGTAAAGTAGGTAGGAGTTTGGGGGCTTTAATATCAGAGTGGTGTCTGTATGACCTCCCATCTCTGCAACACTTCAGGGAGCAAAGGCGATGAGAGCAGGAGGGGCTGTGGTTCTTGGGGACATCCGCTAGTCGGCATAGAGCCGACAGCAGACAGAGGTAGGGTTGCAGAGGATCCGAGCATGCAACCCCTGTCTTGCACACTTTCCTGGCGTGTCTGTACAGAGTTTGATCTGTCAATGTGTGTGTGCTCAATGTCCACAAAAGTCACCCAGTCCTTCCTAGTTTCTGAGCTCGAATCAAACTTTGTCCCGGAAGTTTTCTGCAAGGCTCACTGACCACAGGGTTGAGTACTCCCGTCAGTATCCGTTCAACCTTTTCCGCAGTGGTCACAAAGGGAGCCCACCTAGAGGGGCGTGGATCAAAGATTTGGGTGTCCTAAAACGGCACAGCCTGCCTACCCTCGCATACCGTGCTCACGAGGGGAAGGGACACCTCACGCCCCCAAACATTTTCTTTAAAGCACTTCCCAGACCTTCTGGGTCACTCCATTCTTGCTCTGAATCCTCAGAAGTCTGGCATAGGTGTCGACAGTGGTCATGGGGATCGAATCACAGTTCTGGGTGTGTCTTTCATCGTGGCAGCAGAGTGTATCCAGACTTTCCTGGTGGCTGCAGAACATCAAGAACTACACAAGCGTAAGTATTTTTTCGTTCCTTGGATAGAGCTCCGGGGTAAACCAATGGTGAAATTTTGTGTAGGCAAAGCCTTTGCGAACCATTTAGCTGCATCTCTACTTCGGGGATGTCTAAAGACAGCATATATGCATACGTTATTTTTTGTTTGAAGATTATCTATTTTGGAACGCGATGGCCTACTCTGCCAAAAGGCTAAATGGGTTTTAACGTTTCCGAAGGATTTTCTACACGTGTTCACACATGTGACCACGGTTTATAGTTGCATGCAAATGACTTTCAGGGAAGTAGAGTCAGTACTTGTGTTAACTTCAGGGAGAAAATGCCATTGAACAGGTACCTGGGAGGTGGCTCAACCCCAGGCCGTCAGATCACAAGCACAACAGTTTAACCACCAGGCTATCGCGCCACCCGTAACCATATTCTTTTTTTTGTTTTTAAATGACTCGGTGTTACTGTGAAGCTGTAGATAAATGCTGACCAGGCTTTTTTACGCCATAAGCAGGCAAAATTTACAGGTCTTTAGGGTACAGATTTGATCTTATACACGTGTCAACACAATCTAAAGCATTGGCAAGTCTGCATCTTAATATGTCATAAAACAATGTAAAAATGTCCAATCTTCATTCATCAAGCGCTGTTGAGATTTTTTTTTACCTTCCTCGGTTAGAGCTCCGAGGTTCGCCAATAGTGAGATTCTGCGTATGCGACCGATTTTACTCGCCATTAAGGTAGCAGCATTCCGACTTCGGGGATGGTGTCTAAATACCAAACCTGTGTGCTTCGGTTGGGTTGTTGTTTTTTTAGATGTCATTTGTTTGAACATGCAAACTGTCCGGATTGCTCAAGTTGCTTGTTAACGCTGTTTTCAGGAGTTCTGGCGCCAGACCAAAGTACTAAGCATCCCAGGGGTGTGGAAGCAGTTCCAGACTGCAGGTAAGGGTCATCAAGGACAACACCCCCAGCCCCAGGTTTTGGCTGCCAACACCCAGACAACCCTTCAAGACATGTTTCCCCTAGTCAACATCAGTGCCGACTCCACTCCCCGAAAAGTCCTTTAAATGACTATAAACCAAAGCCCCCCCCCCAATTCCCCCCGCCCCCCCTGCGCAAACGCAGATCATCTTGCATGCACGTTAAACTGTTTCGAAAGCATAGGCCATTGTGATACAGTGGGACAGAATGACATTTGAAAAAAAATGTACGCACACAGGTGTCGTGTTTAGACATCATCCCCGAAGTCGGAGTGTGGCTACCTTAATGGTGAGCAAAAGGTTGTATTCACAAAATTTCACCATTGGAGACCTTCAGAGCCCAAACCCAGGAACACAACAAAATATCACCTGCTGATATGTCTTAAAAATTTTTTTAAATAAATCTTACAAAATAGCTCATTTTAGAATTGTTTCTACTATTATATCCTGTGGGACTGGTAAATGGTTTTTCCAAAAAAATCGAAAGAAATAATAGTTTTTTGAGAGTATCTGCCCCTTGATAATCACTATCAATGCTCGGATTTTTTTTGGACATGAAACAAATTGTTCACCATTATTAGAAAATAGGTCTATGTGTTCCGTAACCTATGTAGCCCTTGGGAAGTAAAGTGTCAGAACTCGAAAACTAAAAAAAGAAAATTGAAAACAAGCAATTATATATCCATTCGTTTTGGCTGGAGTAGAAATGTGGACTAAAAAGTCATAAGAAGGGTCGCAGGATTGACGTTTGCTTGCCAACAAGTAAACCACGAGGTTCTGGGTTCGATACCCAGCCCAGCTCTTTGTTCCCATTTCAACGAAAAACAAATAGATTTGAATGCCAGTCCTTCAAATGAAATTATAAACTGAGACCCCGTGTGCGAACGCGTGCAGAACATCTTGCACATACGTTAAAAACCCGTTCTGCTATTCTTAAAAGTAGGCCATATTGCGCCTCTAGGAGGGATAAACCTTTCTCCCAACATGCACACAGGTGGCGCGAGAGCACACATACGTGTGTGTATCTCTGTGTGTATGTCTGTCTGTCTGTCTGTCTGTGTCTGTCTGTCTGTGTATAAAATGGGTAGTTGTGTGAAGGAGACATCAGGTTAGGAGAGGCGAGGCAAGGCAAGGAAAGGGAGTGTTTACAAGGGCATGGATGAATATTTAAAGCAGTGGGGATAGAAAAAAGATCTGGCTGATAGATTTTTTCTTACATGATTTATTTCGGGCTCGGATGGGTTTGTTTTTTTTAAAGGGATGCAACTTCTAAAAAAAAAAGGCCTTTGGTTTGAAATCAATTTGACCGGTCGTTTACACAGAATCTCACCATTGGTAAACCTCGGAACTCTAGCCAAGGAATAAGCCAAAAGTGGACAGTAAAACCATCTGTTGCTGGAACTAGATATTCTGATTTAAAGCTATTTAAAGCTCCATAATATTGTGAAATGCGTATCATTGTGTCTTTAGCTACTTACTATTTGTCTACGTGCCTAGTGTGTCCATTTTTCTAACATTCAGACCAACCATCTGACAGACGACCCTTACCCGCTATTAACTCTTTAACACTAACCTTTACACTAACCTTAACTCTAACCATGACCCCCCTGTGGACACAAAAGGCAGGTGGATATATGGTATATGCTGACGACACTTACTTCGTTCGCTCGTATTGGCTAGAATGCAGAGAGCCTGGTATTGTTCCACGCTACTCCTCTGCAGGAGGTATATGCCTTGCTGGCCTCAGCCGACACATTCCCACTACAGGGCAGTTTATTAAGAATTTTTTAAACGAGAAAAGATATGCTAGAAGAAAAAAAATCACGAGAATAGACTGGGTAGATAGGAAATGAGCAAGAGGATAGAGCGGAAGAGAAAGTCAGAAAGAATGCGATGGATAGAAAAGAGGAAATTTCTTGCAGGGCATTTCCAGACAGTGGGGAAGCTCTTTAGACTGAGCCGAGCCTCCCGGCATTTTCGGGGGGGGGGGGGGAGAGGAGAGTATGTTGACACAATGCATGTACATTTTTTCAGGGTCAGTGGGAGGAGGGATGCTAGAATTTTAGCGAAAAGGCAAGGAGGAAGGGGGTGGGGGCAGGGGGGAGCGGTAAAGTGTTTTTGTACATAGGGATGGGGGGGGGAATGCATTTTAGAAAAGTTTATTTAAAAACAAAAGTAGAATGTGCTGGTTGTAGAATGCCCAAATATTTTGCGATGGGGTGCATTAATTTTTTTTAAAGATTTAAAACAAATTGGGGGGGAGGGCATTGATGTTATATAGAATTAGTGAATAATCATTGGAGCAATACACAGCGAGACTACACTTCAGAAAATAAGTGTTAGTAAAGAGTAGAAAGTATGTTCGTGTTTTCGTGTGTGTGTTTTCGCGTGTGTGTGTGTTTCCGTATGTGTGTGTTTCTCGCTCGCGCGTGTGTGTGTTTGAGTCAAGGTGTTAAAAGGGAAAAAAAATAGCCACTAATAACAAAATAAGTTATCCGTGCATGTAGCGGGGATTTTATTAAAGAAAATTTAAAATGCTGGATTTTCCGCCGTAAAAATACATTGACTTAAATCGCTGTAAATTTGGAAAGGTGGAGGTGAAGGAAGTAGTGAAATGTCGGATTTAAAAGAATTGCAGAATTTTTTTCAAAAAATATTACGTGTATATCTTATTTAACAAACTTGCATTAGAACAGGCAGGATAGCTCAGTGGTCAGATGACTCATTGTAAATGGGCACCTACCCTCTTTAGGGACAGGGAAGGTAAAGCAGTGAGGGAGTGGAGATGGGCGCCGGCCTCAATATGCTAGCCCCCTAGAGAAGCTGAGGTTTTTGATAACTCTCCCCAACGACCACATAAGCTATGGGACACTTTGACCTTTTTGTGAATTAGAAATGGCATTGTTCCGTTTATCCTTTTTATTTTTACTGGATAAAGTGCAAGAAAAATGTCAAATCTTTAATTTTCTAATATGTGTAAGATAGCCGGCAACTTGTATTACGTCCTGTTACCTTTTTTTCTTGCCTTTTGCTTTGCCATAGGTCAGGGACATGTCCACTACCCAGGTCATACATGTAGCACTCCCAGCCTATCAGTAGACTACTCCCATCTGCATCTCTCCTAGCAGTTTTTGATTCCCATTTTCAATTCAAACTTAATCTCTATCACAGTTTTGGTTTTGTTTTTTTCCCCCTCAAAATGAAAAAGGAGCAACAGGTTGGAGATCTCATATTGAAATTAACCAAAACAAAAACCTTGAAATAACGGAAAGATAAATCAATAAAAAAAAAAAACCTGAAAGAATAAATAACTGGAAACAAAGGGGGGTTGGAGACCCCACGCAAGTTTTTTTAATTTTTTTTATTAGTAAGACCGGAGTAAAAGACTTTACTTTGATCAATGCTCATTGCTGATTGATTTCTGGTCTGCTTTCTGGCACTGGTCCAACCTTTGAACAGTGCTATGTTATATATGTCTGATTTTCTTAAAGCATGAAGCTCCACCTTAATGTCTTGAGCAAAATTCCAACACAGGAAATGTGAAATACTGTATTCTTGCGAAAATACAATGCGGTAGTTTTGATTTTAAAATTTTTTTTAATCAGCCTGTCTTTCTTTTACTTTTCTAGTCTAAAACCAGAAAATGGTTAAGCATGTGTGATTCGTTTAATCGATGGGTGATAGTAAACTGTTTACAAGCAGTTGTACGAAACGGTTGGCTCTATTAATTTTTATGTCAACTCAAAATTATTTTGATTTGTGTGTGTGTGTGTGTGTGTGTGTGTGTGTGTGTGTGTGTGTGGTGTGTGTGTGTGTGTGTGTGTGTGTGTGTGTGTGTGTGTGTGTGTGTGTGTGCGCGCGCGCGCTTTAAACCAATTTGGCAAAGATAAACGTGCGTTTTAGCACAGGAATTGTATTTTAATTTTTGTTACATCGAGGATAAAGGAATAAGCACTCGTATGCTTTTTTACATCCAGTCCCCGTGTGTATGCAGTTTTGTCAATTTTGTATGGAATTCTGACAGTTTCGCGTAGTATCTATGCGCCCCGCTTTGTTTGCTGCCCCTTTCCCCTGTTATATCCTTCCAGGGTCAACAATAGAGTTGCACGACTTCTACTAGAGAATATTTTTTTGTTGAAGGTGCATTAAAAAAAACACTGTATTGAACATGCTGTTTTTCAACTAATTTTACTCCTATAAAAATGTGAACTGAATCCCCCCATTTGTTAGTAGCATGTTAGACGTTTTGCTTTTGGGGTTGCAAGTTTTATCAATGATTCCCTTGCTTTTTTAGTACTCTTCGTTAAAAACTGCTTTATTTTGCTTGTAATCCAGTTAAGCTTGTTCCAGAATTCCAGCTAGAAATGTACGGTGTAGAAAATGTTTGTAACCTATTTTGATCACCTATAATTATTTGTGATCATACAGATAATACATGTTCTTTTAGAAGACCAACAAAAAGTTGTTCGCTTCTAGTTTTTACTGCATTTCACAACAGCTCTGTATAGAATGGATAAAATGTATAGATTAGAATGTTTAGACATAAGTGGTGAGCACACACCACAGGCACTTGACTGACTGACTTTTTTCCTGGAGAAAAAATAAACCAGCTTTGCACAACTCCCTCTTAGAACTTACATTCTGACCACTAGGGCGTCTTTTTCAGGATGTTTGTTTTTTTGGTCGTAAAGATATGACTGGAATCAAGAAGTGTTTTGTCACTTTCATGTTTTAAAAGCGTATTAACAGATCGTTTTGCTCTGTTTGAATAGTGTGATAATTCAAAAGAAACACAGTTGGTCGGTCATTGTCACTGCTGGTCAGAGCATTGGGAAAAGCCTACCTCCCCCTCCAGCAAAAAAGGCTGGAGTTAGGGTTGGGTAGCCGGCTCGCAGCTGAAATAAAACGAAATGAAAAGGAAATTTCAGAGCTACTTTGAATTAGAATTGTCAAAACTAGATGAAAAGTGATACAAGGAAGCACCAAAACACAAGTGTTTGTGATTTTACTTGGCCGACTTTATAACTGGCTGGGGTATAGTTGATTTTTGAGGTGCTGATGTTCGGATACTGTTGTGGTATATATCCGTGATATTATGTTTTCATGTTTACTCTTTCTTTATGTTTGGCTTGTAACCTGTTTGAATTTATCTCTGAAATATTAGTGTTTGAATTGAATTGACATAAAATATGACCAAAAATAAAACAAACTTGATCAATGTCTTTGTTCAGAGTTCCATTCATAAATGACTTAGTTTACAAGTGTTTACTTGTGTAAAGTATATGCACAAGATCTCAGATATTTATACATTCACACGTTTGATCTGTTCCTCCTCTCTCTCTCTCTCTCTCTCTCTCTCACTCTCTCTCTCTCTCTCTCTCTCTCTCCCTCTCCCTCTCTCTCCCTCTCCCTCCCTTCCTCTCTCTCTCTCCCTCCCTCTCCCTCCCTCTCTCTCTCTCTCTCTCTCCCCCCCTCTCTCTCTCTCTCTCTCTCTCCCCCCCTCTCTCTCTCTCTCTCCCCCTCTCCCCCTCTCTCTCTCTCCCCCTCTCTCTCTCTCTCCTCTCTCTCTCTCTCTCTCTCTCTCTCTCTCTCTCTCTCTCTCTCCTCTCTCTCTCTCTCTCCTGCCCACTCCCCTTGTCTCAGTTTATGTGTATCTCGCTCTCTCCCTTTCTTAACATTTAAATATATCCAATCTAAATATACGCAAACGCTCCAGCCCATTCACAGACGATGTCTTAATGCCTCTCAGAAATAAACATGCACAAACAAAAATCTTTGAAAATCAAAAGTAATACCGATACTCTGATATATGGAATTTGTACAACGCTATGTCTTGCTAAAAAAAAAAAATCAAAAGCGCTGGCACTTAACATGCGTAACAACAAAGTTACGGATATGCAACAAATCACAAATAACTTCAACCAGTTTAAATATAATAGCGAACGCACGCGCATGCACGCACAGGTATAGCACACACACGCGCGCACACACACACACAGCCCCACTCACACACACACACACACACACACTGCTTTACTCATTCCTTTACTCCACAAAACACACACACACACACACACACACACACACACACACACACACACACACACACACACACACACACACACACACACACACACACACGCAAGCACGCACGCACGCACGCACACACACACACACACGCACGCAAACACACACACTCACGCAAACACACACACACACACACACACATACCCCCCCCCCCCCCCCCCCACTGTCACCACCACCACCTTCATCCGTCACCTACATCATTGGCTCTACCATCCCTACTGTAACACTCATGCACACACATGCCCAAGCATGTGCACGCAAACAATGTAACACACACACACACACACACACACACACACACACACACACACACACACACACACACACACACACACACCAGTCCGCATGTAAATGTGGAATAAAATATTTAATAAATAATTCCTTACAAGGGAATGTAGTAGGGTGGAAAAAAAAAAAAAAAAAAAAAAAGGATCGCTGTAACAGACATACTACCTTCTTCCAGCTTTTGGCTAAAATATTCTACGTAACTGATGATGTCATTAATATTTTTATGTAATTATGACATAACTTGTCAGTGGCGTCATTTTCAAGTGGTTCACCCCTCCTCCCCCCCCCCCCCCCCCCCCCCAAATGACTTGGATCTATTCACTGTATGGATTTTTAGATTTGAAAATACCTTGGAAGTTGTGTTTATTATTGAATGGAATGAAGACCGTTTTGTATTAATATGCAGATGGCTTCTAGCAAGAATATGTCTGAATGAATGATAACTGTATTGTGCTCCATATTGCTTTCTCTTGCCGATAGAGTAATACAGCATGCATATTGGTTGTTTTTCTTAATGCTTGCTTGCTTGTCATATTTCCTCTTTTAAAAATGTTAATTGTTAATGAAAAATGTTTTGACATGTAAACAAAAATTAGATTAAAAGAGGTAGAATTGTATAGGTATCAGTTGCATTCTAGTTCATCTCTCCCTCAAAAAAAAGAAAGAAAGAAAAAGAAATACTAACATTACGATATCTACTTTAAAGATGAAAATTTTATCGTGGAATATCAGAAGTATTCATGGGAAAATTGATGGAATTAACACAAATAAACTTAAGGATGTAGAAGTAGAAAATATGTTAATGCGCTATGATTTAATCTTCTTACAAGAAACGCACTTAGAAAAAAAAGACACAGATAGCATAATGCTCCCTGGGTATATATCTGTACATTACTGCAGACCACTGAACAGTAAAGCATCAGGTGCTTCTGGTGGTGTTTCCATTTTTGTAAAGGAAAAGTATCGTCAATTTGTAAAATTTTTGCCTCAAAATAATGCTGATATAGCATGGGTACAAATCTTAAATGGTCCTTATGACAGTGATACATGTATAGGTGGAGTGTATATCCCACCTGAATATTCTTCCTTTGGAAAACGTCACACAATGAACATATGGAATAAACTAGAACAAGACGTTGCATATCTATCTAAACAAAATACTATCATTCTCTGCGGTGATTTCAATGCAAGAACAGGTTGTTTAGAAGACTTCATTCAAATGGACTATCCACAAAACTATTATGAGTTACCATTCAATTACAGTTATGATAACTGTTATGAACGGTGCTCTATGGATAAAATATTTCAAAGAAATGGTAAAAGACTTATAAATATATGTGTTGATTATGAAATGAGGATATTAAATGGTCGCACACTGGGAGATCTGCAAGGACATTTCACATGTTTTCAGCCACAAGGTTGTAGTGTTGTCGATTATTTTGCTTGTTCTAAATCTATCCAAAAGGAAGTGCGCCATATGAAAGTCGATCAATTAACAGAGTACTCTGATCACTGTCCAGTCCATTTAGACATTTCAATACCAAGAATAGATAACTATAAAGTGTTAAAAAGGAATGATCTGAGAAAAAATAGACACAGTAGTACTAAAGATAATAAGAAAATTACAAAGATTGCTTTACCACCCAGTTTTTACTGGGATGAAAATTCAAAACAGAGATTTCAAACCTCTTTTAAACTGTCGACCGTACAGTCACGTATAAAAGATATAAAACGCAGAATGTGTACAACATTAAACACATATAACCAAAATGAAGAAGATATTGATTCAGAAAGTGTGCAAAAGTCATTAAATGAGTGTGCTGAAAATTTGTCGGTAATTTTCACTGATGCAGCAAGATTCAGTTTGAAACTTAAAAAACGAAACATTTTAATAAAAAAGAAAAACAGTAAAAAGTGGTTTGATGGACATTGTGCAGAAACGAAAAAAGAAATAAAATCTTTACTTAACGCCATCAATCGGTATCCATTCAAAGTTGCTCTTAGACAAAAGTATTTTTCAAAGAGAAAAGAATACAACAGACTTTTAAAAGAGAAAAAGAGATCGTTCAAAAGCAGTCTTGTTTCCAACCTGCATAACGCAATAGATAAGGATCCTAGTGTATTATGGAAAACTCTGCAACAATTAAGGATAAGTGAAGAAAAAAATACAAGAGAAACAAATTTCCTCAATAACACAAAATGGATGGAACATTTAAAAAAGCTGAAAGGAAAAGAACCTTCTGTCAATCAAAAGAGAAAAGAACAAGTGCAAAACATGTACGAACTACTAACAAGACGCGAAAACCCGTACTTAGACAGGCCCTTTACTAGAAAAGAAATCACCGAAGGAATAAAAACTTTAAAAAACAAAAAATCTCCAGGCAAGGATGGTATATTAAATGAAATGATCAAATCCATCACCCCAGATATACTAGGTATACTGGAGTTACTTTTTAATGTTGTTCTTGATACAGGGTTGTATCCACATGAATGGAAAGTAGGCATCAATATTCCTATTCACAAAGGTGGATGCCCCTAAAGCCTGAAAACTACAGAGGAATCACATTGACAAACACTTTCGGTAAATTATTTTGCCAGATACTGAACAATAGAATATGCAACTATCTAGAAGAAAATAACAAACTTGCCAAAGAACAAGCTGGATTTCGAAAGAAATGTAGAACTTCAGACAATATTTTCATTTTAAGTAAACTAGTTGATAACATATGCAAAACAAAAGATAAAAGGTTGTATTCTTGTTTTGTGGATTTTCAGAAGGCTTTCGATAGCATTTGGCATCAAGCTTTAATGGTGAAACTGCATGCAATTGGAATAACTAGTAAATGTCTCAATCTGATTGAAGATATGTATACAGATGCCACAATATATGCAAAAGTAAAAGATACGTTATCTGAAGAAATAGAAGTAAAAGTTGGGGTCCATCAAGGCAACACACTAAGTCCCACACTCTTTAATATCTACATTAACGATATCTTTCAACATATAGGAATGATTGATTCTCCATATATAACGAAAAATGATGTAGTCTCAGGTTTAATGTATGCAGATGATCTTATATTGTTATCAAATACAAAATCAGGTCTCCAATCAAAACTGGATAAATTACATGAGTATTGTCTAAAATGGGGACTCCAAGTAAACAAAGAAAAAACCAAAGTTATAATCTTCACAAAATCTGTACCTAAAATTCCTATTCATTTTAAATGTGGACAAAACCTAATTGAAACTACAGATAGGTATAAATATCTAGGTATAGTTTTTCATCAGTCAGGAAAGTTTGATGTGGCCCAGGAACACTTAGTCAAACAAAGTAACAAAGCTATTTATTCGCTGAAAAGAGCTCTACAAGGAGGTGTACTAAAAATAAATATTGTTATGCAGTTGTTTGATGCCCTAATAATGCCTATTTTAACGTATGGAAGTGAAATATGGTTTCCTTATGGTTGTAATGTAAAAGATAACTTCAAAATAGATGATTTATTTAAAATGTGCTTAACCAGTCAGTTTCCTTTTGAAAGCACCCACGCAAAATTTTGCAGACAGATATTAGGAGTTCACAAAAAAACAATGGTCTTGCCAGTTTTCGGAGACTTAGGCAGATACCCATTAACGTTAAAAGTTATTAGTCATTTAATCAATTTTTGGATTCACATAATAGATTCAAAAGAAAATAGCTATTTGAAATTGTTATATAATGAAATGCACCAAAACAATGAAAAAGATCACTGGATTTATATAATCAAAACAATAATTCATAAGATTGGATTCAAGCATGTGTGGAATAACCATAGTACATTAAATATGAAAAGATTATGCTATGCTATAAAAACAAAACTTGAAGAATTATACAGACTGTTTAAGAATCAACAAAAAAAGTTATTTTCTAAGCTGAATTTTTAC
>CM060330.1:10605161-10617661 GCA_030674155.1 Stramonita haemastoma
GTCTTCTGTGACGTCCCCGTCCTGTAGTTCCCACTCCGCTCATTTCAATCTCCCTGCCACAGCCATACCCAGATTTGTTGTGTACCCCCTCAGTCCTTGTTCATCCGTTAGCTTCCTGACCACGATAATTATTATTGCGCGGGTTCAACACTGTAGGAACACAAGCAATCCTCATTTGATGATCATTTCCAACTTTCTCGTGACTACCTGGTATTGCTCCAAGTCCTCAATCCCCAAGAAAGAGGTACATGGTGCATTTTTTCATGCTTTTAAAAAAACAAACTGAACATGTTCAGTGACGTTTTGGATATTGGTGCTCTCTTCCTGTTGTTCGCCTACCACATAATTATATTTGTACCTGCATGCTTGCCCTCCATACTTACTTGCCCAGGCTTTGCACTCTAAAGACTAGAGCGCAACTCCATAGTCTTCCGAGACTGATGGGTGCCTACTACTACTACTACTATCTGCATGCTGACATGCAGAGACCTGTAAGTGGTGTGTGCATGCAAGCATGCTCACACATGTATACACACTCGTGCAAGCATTCTAAATAGCATGATTCACCGTGAAAAATCAGCAATAAATGTTATGACCAGCACTGTGGTATAGAAACTAAGTACACGACACGAAGCTAAAAGTTGGAGTGTAGCCTTCTTCCTTACAGTCTTCAGTGAGGGGCCACGACAGGGACACCAATCGTTTGACACATCAATCATGGCCAGGGGGAAAAAATGAGTTCTGTGTCCGGCGATCCTGGAATATTGATGTGTTCTTCGATAGAAAAAGAATCAGGACTTTGGGGGGCAAAAAAAAAGATGAGATGCTTAAGTAAGAAGGTAAGAAATGTGAAGACAGGAGGAGGTGTGATGTTTAAGGTTGTCTGTCTGCTTTTTGTTGGCAGTGTACTTTTTAGGAGGATGTTTTGTCTTCCTTATGTTTGGTATGCGCACATATCTATACATATTGCACAGTTATATCAACACACACGCGCGCGCGCACACACACACACAAGCACGCACACACGCGCACACACACATTCGCACACACGTATATACATGTACATACACACATGTGTGCGCGCAATCATGTGCTCACACACATACGCGCACATACGCAAACATATGTATACACACACATATCTAATAAACTCCCTTTCCCCTGCCTTTTTGTTAATTAATCTAACTTTTTTCTCTGTGCCTGTGCTCAAAGGTGTATGCACACAAAATACACAAAATGCACACAAAATACATACACGCCCAGGCGCGCACACGCACACACATTCACGCACACACACACACACACACACACACACACACACACACACACACACACACACACACACACACACACACGCACATACACACGCACGCACGGGAACTTGGTGTAAAAAAAGCACATAAGTGCTTACTCCATTATCCTCGAAAGAAAGGAATAAAACATAGAATAGAAAACACACGTGCACGCGCGCAAACACACACGCACACACACACAAACACACACACGCACACAACACAAATACACACAAATATACACACACACACACACGCGCGCGCGCGCGCACACACACACACATCTGGATAATATAAAAAAACAATTCTTCATTTAGAGTTTGCAGACTATTGATGTTCGCTTCCATATAAGACGGATCAGGACTTTGGCAGAGATTTAGAGGTAACGGAAGAAGTAAGGAACGCAGGGAGAAGATGTCTATGTACTGGCTATGGAGAAAAATGGTCTGTGGAGTTTTGGATATTGGTGCTCTCTGAGTAAGGTTTCTTCCAGTTGTTTGTCTACCCCATCATTATACTATGTACCCGCATGCTGACATGCAGAGATCTGTAGTAGTAGTAGTAGTAGTAGTAGTAGTAGTAGTAGTAGTAGTAGTAGTAGTAGTAATAGTAGTAGTAGTAGTAGTAGTAGTAGTAGTAGTAGTAGTAGTAGTAGTAGTAGTAGTAGTAGTAGGCATCCATCAGTCTCGGAAGACTATGGAGTTGCGCTCTAAGTCTTTAGAGCGCAAAGCCCGGGTAAGTAAGTATGGAGGGCAAGATTGTACCCATGCAGCAGACCCCCCCCCCCCCCCCCTCCACGCCACTGGAATGATCCATTGGAAGAGATCTGTAAGTGGTGTGCATACAAGCATACTCACACATGTATACACTCGCGCGTAAGCATTCTGAATAGCTGGATTCACCCAAACCAACAGATGAAATATCCACTCTGTTAAACACTGTGAGATACAATGTCTTCAAGATCTGTCATTTCGTGTTGATCTGTCCGAAAAGTTACTCTTTGTTGTAGAAAGTGTTTACCCCTATATTACCACCGCTTCCCATCAGAAATCAAGATTACAACTAATATGCAACATCATGTCACAAAAACAAGTTTGAAAAATATCTATGTTTATCACAAAATCACTATAAAAAAACTAAATTATTCCTGCCTCATAGTTAAGAACTTTTATGCTTACATTCTCTGAAATGATATCAACTTGTTTTGTGTATGCTTATACTGCACTAAAGGTCTGTTGTCGTGTAACCTAATTGCTCATCATATAATCATGAGAAACGTACATCTACTGTTCGTATGGGCTAGATGGTGTGCGAAAAATGAATACATCATTCTTTTTATCGTTTTTGTCATTGTTGTTACTCATGTAGGTACTCGCGCACACCACACACACACACACACACACACACACACACACACACACACACACACACACACACACACACACACGCACGCACGCACGCACGAACCCCCCCCCCCCCCCCACACACACACACAGGTCAAAGCCAAATCAGAACTCTTCCCTTTCTTTTCCACAGCCTTCATTGTGGGGGGGACACAGAAAAGGGACAGTACTCGTTTTCCGCATCCATCAGAGCCATGGGAAAATGAATTCTGCACTCCACGTTCCCAGAATATTGATGTGTGATCAGCCAGAAAAAGGAGCAGGACTTTGAAAACAAGATGCACAGGGAAAGAAAACAAGGTTGAGGGGCAAGCAGAAGGGGGAAGGATGGGGGGGGGAGTCAAATACGCGGAGGATTTTTTTCTTCCAGTTTTTGTTTTGTTTAAACATATTCGTTTCTGAGAAAAAAACTCCACAAGATTATGCAACACAATAATTACCTTGAGCAGTAACATGCCAAGGGTTTATTTCGTGTTCAGTTTTAAAGTTTACTTTTAAAATTAATACCAACGTGCATGGGAGATTTTATATACACCACGCTATATCTGCAAAGCTGTCAACTTGTCACATGCTTGAAAAAATTGTATGATCCAACTAAAGCCTCAAGCGCAAGCGGGGCGTTTTGCCCTAAAAGATTGGATGCAGTGTTCAACAAATTTAAAGTTGTTGACATCCTACATCCTACAAATAAGACTATAAACTTTCCCCGTGAGGATGCCGGGGGGCCTGTTAGCATCCCTACCTTCTAGAAAATTCTGTGCTAGGAGTTCCCTCTTTTCTATCCCTCTCTCTGTTTCTGCTTCGTTCATTTTCTTACTTTCACCTCCTGCTTGTCCATTTTCTGCCTTCTTGGTCCGTTCTCCTGCCTTTTTTTCAGAAATACTTCAAAGATAACAAGATTCTCTATCACACCGAAGTCATATACGCTGGGCGTGACTTGTTAGGTGCTTGACGACAGAAGAAGGAGGAGGAGGAGGAGGAGGAGGAGGAGGAGGAGGAGGAAGGAGGAGGAGGAAGAAGAAGGAGGAGGAGGAAGAAAGAGAGGAGGAGAGAGAGAGAGAGAGAGAGAGAGAGGAGAGAGAGAGAGAGAGAGAGAGAGAGAGAGAGAGAGAGAGAGAGAGAGAGAGAGAGAGAAGATTGTGATGCGTGGCTGAGTGAGACAGAGACAGTCAGTCAGACAGACACACAGACAGACAAACAGGCAATCGGAAAGACAGACAGACAAACGGACAGAGCAAGCGAGAGCGAGCAAAACTTCCAGATTTTAGACCATGGCTGAACAATTCCCGCACTTTCCTCCTTGTTCATCTCTGGTTCTTTACAAAGTCACATAATAAGCCTACAAAGCATGGTAGCTTGGCTATGGCATTAAGTCAAACCCTCTACAACCCTCAAAGGAGATGCAATCTCCCAACAACAACGAAACAGTGCATCTTCTGGAGCTGATCCCTATTTGACACTATCAGCAGAGATAAAACATTGGTACGTGCTGATGGGATCAGGACAGCTCAGTGGTCAGAGCACTTGCTTTCCCCAAGCTAAGGTTAAGGAGCATCGAGCGTGGTTACCAATTGGATGGGTGACCGTTTTGCACGCCTTGGCTTCAGCACAGTTCCCCCAGTCCACCCAGCTGTAAATGGGTACCTGCCCTCTTTAGGGTCAGGGAAGGTAAAGCAGTGAGAGAGAAGAGATGGGCGCCGCCCTCAATATAGCTGGCCCCTAGAGAAGCTGAGGTCTCTGATGCCTCGCTCCCCTACGACCACACAGGTTATGGGACACCTTTACATTTTCTTTTTACCTGCTGACGACTCTCTAGGGGTGAGACTCCAGAACCTTCATCATTGAAAATAGACTTTGGGTGGTTCAGCTAAACAGATCATGAAACTAACTATTGTGGATCAATGAATGAGTGAATAGAAGAATGAGTTATTTAATTTCAAAGCAAATTCATGAATGAACAATTAAACAAACAAATGAATGATATGAATAGATGAACACATTTATAAACTAACAAATGAACGAATGAATAAAGAAGAGCGAATAAACGAATAATAAACTAGCGAATGAGGTAAAGTGGTAACGAGCGCCCTAATGAATAAGTGAATAAATGAACAAACGCACAAACGAACGAATGAACAAAGAAAGAAAAGAATAAACGAATAAATAAACAAACGAACGAACGAAGGAAAGAATAGATAATTCCATAAACTAACGAACGAACAAACGTACGAACGAACGAACGAACGAACGAACGAACGAACGAACGAACGAACGAACGAACGAACGAACGAACGAACGAACGAACGAACGAATGAATGAATTATACACATAAAAAATCTTCACATAACGATTTCAAAATTATCGTAAACGTAAAGTTTATTGCTGCATTTTAGTCACTTCATTGACCCCCCTGAGCATTTTCTTTTCTGTTTGAAACGATATATCTCCTTGCTACTGTCCAACATGTTGATACTACCCTTTTTTTTAGTGCATCTTTGCTATTGCTATTACTATCCCCGGTCGAGGGGATTTTCCCCTGGAGTTAACATCAGTGCTGACTCCACTCTCCCCAAAAGTCCTTCGGATAAGACTATAAACCGAAGCCCCGTGTGCGAACGCACGCAGAACATCTTGCGCACACTTTAACTCTGTTCTGCTTTTCGTAAGAGTAGACCATTTGTGTGCAAAGTGGGAACAGATGACAAGATTTACAAAAACTGCATACACACGTTAACTGGATGTAAAAACAGCACATGAGTGCTTATTCCATTCTCCTCGATATAAAAGAATAAATAAATAAACAAATAAATGAATAAATAAATGGATAAATAAATGAATAAACATCTTGCTGTTGCTTTACTGGTGCTGAAGTGATTGTAAGCTACTTAACTAGCCGTGTCTCCCGTGGGGCGGCATGGCACACTGCAGCTACTCCATCCTCGATCCAAAGTCCGCAGATAATCTCATGTTCCTTTTTTTCTTATATTTTAAAACGCATTTGGCCACAACATGTAGAATCTTGTCAACTCTCGTGGATGACTCAGGGCCATAGTGCTGTAGTGTGGTCCAAGATTCCTGTACTGTCAAACCATTGCAGAGTTGTCTCTCCCCCCCCCCCACCCCCTACACACCCTCCCTTGATGCACTATTAAACTCTTAGTTTAGAGCTTTTTCTCTCTGTGTCTCTGTCTCTGTCTGTCTGTCTGTCTGTCTGTCTGTCTGTCTCTGTCTCTGTCTCTCTCTCTCTCTCTCTCTCTCTGTCTCTCTCTCTCTCTCGTCTGTCTGATGTACTTTTGAACTATTTCTAAGTTCTGCCTGCCTGTCTATTCTGTCTCTGTGTCTGTCTCTGTGTATGTCTGTCTGTGCCTCTCTCTCTTTCTTTCTTTCCTCCTCCCCCCCCCCCCCACCTTATACACACATTCACACACACACACAAACACATACACAACACACAACACACACACAAACACACACACACAACCCCCCCCCCCAACCCCCCAACACCCCCCACACACACACAACACACAGTGCTTCCCTCTCTTTCAGGAAGGTAGATGGTGAGATCGATAGAGAGATCAATGAAGACAAGAGAGTATCCAGATTTAGACAAAAGCCAAACCCCCTTCTCCTCGTCCCCTGCTCTTCCGCCAAAGAGGAGGGTGTAGGGATGGGGAGGGATGGGGGAGGGATGGGGAGGGATGGGGGAGGGATGGGGGAGGGATGGGGGATAGGGGTGGTGGGGGAAGGGTACACAATCTTTTCGGGGGTCGATGGTAGATTTGGAGACATACGCTTCTTGCGAGTGGATTCCAACATTTCATGTGTAGCCAGGCGCAGTAGATCTAGTACCCGTAGAGCTAGCGTGCGAGACGGCGAGCTAGCGTAGAGACAGCGAGCTAGCGTGTGAGACAGCGCGACGGGGAGTTATCTCCCATGTGTGTATGCATGTGTGTGTGCGTGCGTGCGCGTGTGTGTGTGTGTGTGAATGAGTAAGAGATTTTGTAAATAATATTGTTTGTATGCGAGATGTAGTGTGCTAGACTTAGCGCGATGGGAGACTTGATTAGATAATATTCCATGTAATTTTATTGATGTGCAGTACTACTGTTTTCTGACACCTGTAAATTGCGAGACACTTTGTATCTTTAAATAAGCATCCTCAAGTTTAGAGGTTTTGTCTTCTTCATAAGACGGTCTTCGCCTGTACCTGAATGCTGGGTGGCAGATAAAGAATGACCAGCCAGCTACCGTCTTCCCCTGAGTCTTCTGTTGCCCAACTCGTTGCTTGAGAATTGTTGCTTTAGAATTGTTGTTCCGCTCCTTCCCTAACCTGTCTATTCCTTACCTCTCGGCACCTTCACAAGTGGCGCTGCGAGCAGGATGGAAAGAACTTGGTGCTACTGATTTGAGCGTCAAATACGCTGGTCAGTACCCACTGTGCCTCGGGACGCGGCACAAAGTCAGCGGTGGTGGATGTGGCAGGGCGGTAATTAGATTACTTCCCATGCGATGGGAACAGCCAATCGCAGCGTGTGGATCTAAATTTAGATCAACACCTGTGAATTGTGCGATGTTCTGTATCGTTGGGGGTTGGTCGATAACCGTCCTCTGCATGCACTTTGCCCGTAGCGGTAAAATGTAGTATTTATGCAGCCTCTTTTTAGAGGCCACATTCCCACTGTCTGACCGTGCTGTCGTCGCCGAGAAGTTGTACAGAGTCGCGGCAGATCAAATATCTGCACTCTGTTACACATGCATGTCAGCACACTGATGCACAGACACGAAGAAACATCCGGCCTTTTTTTTTTTTTTTACAGTGTGTGAGTGTGAGTGCGTTCGTGTGTTTTGCTTTCAAGACGCGTGCGTCATCATGCGCGCAAGTTGAAGCACACGTTACCCCTACAATGTATGCACGCATGCACGCGCGTGTGGACACATATGCACTTGTATCTGCATTTACATGTATACGTACATGCTCACGTAAAAACGTAAATACTCACATGATACTGATGTAAATGCTGGTAAACTCTTCACACACACATGCGCGCGCGCGCACACACACACACACACACACACACACAGAGCGAGAGCGAGAGCGAGACAGAGAGAGAGAGAGAGAGAGAGAGAGACAGACAGACAGACAGACAGACAGACAGACAGACAGACAGACAGAGACAAACAGACAGACAGACAGACACAGAGACACAGAAAGAGAGAAACAAACAGACAGACAGAAAGAGACAGACAAAGACAAACAAAGAACTCAAACTTTTCCATTCTCCCAACCCCCTTTCACTCTAACATTGTCCTCCGTCAGAGACATGATTGTCACCCAGTGACCAACAGAGCGTGCAGAAACATCCCTCAGGGACTGGATGTCTAAAGTGCTGGGTGACCCCGGGGGCTATGAATTTTGCTGCTGCTGCTGCTGTTGTTGCTGCTACTAATGCTGCTGCTACTGCTGCTGCTACTGTTGCTGCTGCTATTGCTGCTGCTGTTGCTGCTGCTATTTCTGCTGTTGTTGCTGCTGCTATTTCTGCTGTTGTTGTTGCTGCTATTTCTGCTGTTGTTGCTGCTGCTATTTCTGCTACTACTGCTGCTACTGCTGCTGCTGCTGCTATTTCTGCTACTACTGCTGCTATTGCTGCTGCTGTCGCTGCTGCTATTTCTGCTACTACTGCTGCTATTGCTGCTGCTGTCGCTGCTGCTATTTCTGCTACTACTGCTGCTATTGCTGCTGCTGTTGCTGCTGCTATTTCTGCTGCTTCTGCTGTTGTTCCTGCTGCTGGTGCTGCTACTGTTGCTGTTGCTACTGCTGCTGCTACTGCTATTGCTGTTGTTGCTACTGCTGCTGCTATTGCTGCTACTGCTACTGCTCCTGTTCTGCTGCTGCTGTTGCTGCTGCTGCTGCTACTGCTATTGCTGTACTGTTGTTACTGCTGATGCTGTTGCTGCTACTGCTGCTGTTGCTACTACTGCTGTTGCTGTTATTGCTGTTGCTACTGCTGCTGCTGCTACTGCTGCTGCTGCTGCTACTACTGCTGTTGCTGCTGCTACTGCTGCTGCTGCTACTGCTGCTGCTACTACTGCTGCTTCTACTGCTGGTGCTGCTGCTGCTACTGCTGCTACTGTTGCTGCTGCAGCTGCAGCTGATGATGATGACGTTGTTGTTGTAGTCTATTGCTTGGCGCTCTCTTGAAAATTCTGTACTATAGTGTTCTATAGTACTATATACTATACTAGCACTATAAAATATACTATACTATGTATTTCATCCTCCACCTTGGTGCTGTGATTAGCGTGTTGGATCCCTGGTTGAAGGGTGTCCGGTTCGAATCCTCTAAACAGTCACAGCGTTGTTGTTGTAGTAGAAGGAGCTGAAGAAAAAAAGAACAGGCCCGAAACAAGGAGAGAGGGGTAGAAAAAATGGAATTTCTAGCTCAGATTTTCCAGAAGGTGGGGATGCTATCTATACTGACAGGGCACTCCAGCATCCCCACGGGAGAAGTGATGGATTTATTTATTTATTTATTTATTTGATGTATTTATTCTTTTATATGGAGGATAATGGAATAAGCACTCATGTGCTTTTTTTACATCCAGTCCCCGAGTGTATACAGTTTTGTCAATCTTGTTTTCTATTCCCATCGGCACACAATAGCCTCTTACGAAAAGCAGAACAGGATTTAACGTGTGCGCAAGATGTTCTGCGTGCGTTCGCACACGGGGCCTCAGTTTACAGTCTCATCCGAAGATTAGAACAGGCACCGCTGAACTGCAGTAGCAGCAATAGCACCACTGAACATCACTGAAGTGACACACCCATAGTGCAGGGCCCTTCTGGTTGGTGGTTTCCCGGCATTCTAATAACACTGATACAGGTTTCCTGAGAACCTCCGGCTCTGAGCATGCAAAGTTACGTGACTCGCCTGGGTATGGCTAGCGTGGAGAGAAAGGATACAGGGGTATAGGAACAGCAGGATGCGTACATTAAGACGAAAAGTCAGCGAGCAGAAAGAAGACAGACAGATAGACAGACATCAGACAGACACAAAAAGAAAGAAAGAGAGAAAAAGAAAGGAAGACAGAAAGAAAGAAAGAAAGAAAGAAAGAAAGAAAGAAAGAAAGAAAGAAAGAAAGAAAGAAAAAAAAGAAAGAAAGAAAAAAGAAAGAAACGAAGAAAATACGAAAGAAAGGAAGAAAGAAAGAAATAAAGACAGAAAGAGAAAAAAGACAGCAAAATAGAAAGAAAGACAGACAAACAAACAGATAGAAAGACAGGCAGACAGAAAGAAAGAAAAAGAAAAAAAGACGGGAAAAGGGGATTAGTTTCTGCATTTCCTTTCTCTACCTTTTTCTGTAGTATGTTCTTTTCCTGCCTGTTTTTTTTCTAAATCAATCTTCCTTTCTCTTTTTTTTTAAATATAGACAGACAGACTGTGGGAAGGAATAGCTCAGTGGTCAGAGCGCTCGCTTTCCCCAAGTCAAGTTAAGCAGCGTCGAGCGTGGTTACCAGTTGGATGGGTGACCGATGCGCGCTTTGGCTACAGTACAGTTCCTCCAGTTCACCCAGCTGTCAATGGGTACCTGCCCTCTTAAGGGTCAGGGGAGGTAAAGCAGCGAGGGAGAAGAGATGGGCGCCGCCCTCAATATGCTGGCCCCTAGAGAAGCTGAGGTCTCTGACGCCTGGCTCCCCTACGACCACACAGGTTATGGGACACCTTTACCTTTTCCTTTTAGACAGACATTGGCTCAGTTTCTTTCTTAACGTTCATAGCTGGAAGTCAGCGACAAATTGCTCACTCCGATCCACTGCAGACATTGCGAAGAAAATGGGTGGCACTGATCATTTGGCGACGTGCCTTCTCAAGAAGAGAAGCCCTAATTTCAGGATGCAAATTTTTTCTTGATTGTAAAGCATACAGAATACAAACAAATACAATGCAAAAACAAGACAAAAAGTACAAAACAACACAACACGAGACAATAGAATATAAACCATCTCTCTCTCTCTCTCTCTCTCTCTCTCTCTCTCTCTCTCTCTCTCTCTCTCTCTCTCTCTCTCTCTCTCTCTCTCTCTCTCTCTCCTCCTCTCTCTCTCTCTCTCTCTCTATGTGACGCTCCACCACATAATGAGACGGAGTGCACATGAGGTCAATTTTTAGTTATTGACATGTTATTAATGTGCAATAAAGTGGCTATCAAATACAAAAAACAGATTGAAAATCGGACAATTCTGTGAAACATTATTACAAATTGAAGTGATAGACAGCAGGATGTGACAAAACGAGAAACGGGCAAGTTTATTTTAGTAACAGGTTGTCAGAATGAGTGCTTTGGTATTTTCAAAACACATTTAAAAGCAAAAGGAATAAAAATTATACCTTGATATTTCATTATAAGATAAATAAACAGATCTAGTTTAATAATCAATCAAAATCACAAAATTGACAACTTGACCCCCACCTGCCTTAAAGGCTCCTAGCGCAAAATTGGGTAATGTGCTAAGTGACTCATTTCGTGGTGGAGCGCCACATATATATATATATATATATATATATATATATATATATAGAGAGAGAGAGAGAGAGAGAGAGAGAGAGAGAGATAGATAGATAGATAGATAGATAGATAGATAGATAGATACATAGGTAGATATAGATATAGATATAGATATAGATATATAGATATATAGATATACACACACACATATACATATCCTCCTCCTCCTCCTCCTCCTCCTCCTCCTCCTCCTCCTCCTCTCTCTCTCTCTCTCTCTCTCCTCTCTCTCTCTCTCTCCTCTCTCTCTCTCTCTCTCTTGACAAATCAACCTCATTAACAGTTTCTGACTACAAACAAGCAAATATCCTACCTCTCGGAGCAAAACATAATTATCAAAGATGGTAGGAGAGAGTGTATTCATACAGTGCGATACTGTCTTGGTGCCGTGACATCTTTTACCGTGCAAAAGTCGGGGTAGGACGGGGCTGAAAACGGCTCTTTCGCTGGCATCTTTGCCCAAAACCGCACCTTTTTCTGAATGGGGTTGGGTATGCGTGCGCGCACGCGCACGCGCGCTGGTGTTTGTCAGTGTATTTGTTTGTGTGCACGCATGTGGCGGGGACCCTGCACTTTGCTGTGTTGCATCATATTACTGTATATTGTCATTATTATTGTGCGCACTGCTTGTTTTTTGTCGCGTACACTTACCAGCTTTCCTTTCGGCAAACTAGCTTTCTCAGCTCTTGGGGGCTGTGGCATCGCCACAAAATCCGGAGCCATACATATCAGAAATGGTAGGAGAGAGTTTATGCATACAGTGCGATACTGTCTTGGTGCCGTGGGATCTTTTACCATGCAAAAGTCGGGGTAGGACGGGGCTGAAAACGTCTCCTTCGTTGGCATCTTTGCCTAAAACCGCACCTTTTTCTGCAGGGGGTTGGGTATGCGTGCGCGCACGAGCGTGTGTGCTGGTGTTTGTCAGTGTGTTTGTGTGTGTGCGCGCATGTGGCGGGGACCCTGCACTTTGCTGTGGTGCATCATTTTGCTGTATAGTGTCATTCTTATTGTGTGCACTGCTTCATTTTTGTCGCATACACTGACTAGCTTTTCTTTCGGCAAACTAACTTTTTCAGCTCTTGGGGGCTGTGGCATCGCCACAAAATCCGGAGCCATACATATCAGAAATGGTAGGAGAGAGTTTATGCATACAGTGCGATACTGTCTTGGTGCCGTGGGATCTTTTACCATGCAAAAGTCGGGGTAGGACAGGGCTGAAAACGACTCTTTCCCTGGCATCTTTGCC
>CM060330.1:10625161-10627661 GCA_030674155.1 Stramonita haemastoma
CACACACCACTCCTACATAAAGATGTAAAAGACCACACACGCAATTGAAGACGCTCTCTCGGTCATGTGGCCGTGAAAATTAACATACTACCTCATACTTATTTACAAATCTACCAAAACAAACCATTAACCCCCCCCCCTCTCTCTCTCTCTCCTCTCTCTCTCACTCTCTCTCCTCTCTCTCTCTCTCTCTCTCTCTCTCTCTCCCCGAAAGAGCAAAAACCCCACCAACAGGATAGAACAAGAGAATCCTGAAAAGGCACAAGCGCACCAAATTTAAATATCTAATCAAGCATCTCCCAAATTAACGAAAGAAACATTAACCCCCATTTTACCCCTCCCTCCCCCCCCCCCCTTCCTTCCTCCTCCCTTTCTATTCATTTTTTTTTCTAACGAATAAACGTAGAGAAGCGTGTGAGCAATTTCCCCACAGAAGGTCAACCACATCTTTGAAAGCTGGCAATGAAAAATTCCCAAAAACAGTGTGTCCCCGGTTCGCTCCCCTTTAACTCTAATCCTTTCACTTCCCGCTCTTCCTTACTGAAGACAAAAATCAAGTGTGTGGTGAAAGGTCAAAGCAAAAAGGACAACATAACAAGCCAACAAACATTTTGTCGTTGGAGAAAGTTTTGTTACGTAGTGTTCTTCGCCTCTGGACGTTAGAAAGCACTTAGGGAACTACGCAAACACGCAAACCGACATACACAGAGACAGAAGAAGGACAAAAGAAAGAAGGAAAGAAAGAAAGACAGATATTAAAGAAAGGAAGGAAGGAAGGAAGACAGACAAAAAAGAAAGAAAGAAAGAAAGAAAGAAAAAGAAAGAAAGAAAGAAAAAGAAAGAAAGAAAGAAAGAGAAAGGAGGAAAGAAAGAAAGACAGAAAAGAAAGAAAGAAAGAAAGAAAGAAAGAAAGAAAGAAAGAAAGAAAGAAAGAAAGAAAGAAGGAAAGAAAGAAAGAAAGAAAGGAAGAAAAATAGAAAGATGAAAAGAAAGAAAGAAAGACACAAAGAAAGAAAGATGAAAAGAAAGAAAGAAAGAAAGAAAGAAAGAAAGAAAGAAAGAAAGAAAGAAACAGGCAGACAGACAGACGAATACAGATACAGAGACAGAGGCTCGAACCTTCTATCTCAGACACTGTCGGATCACAAGCACAACGCTCTAACCACGATACCACTTCAAAACCAGCATACATCATTACCAGAGAATTGACGTGGGACCAATTTGTGAAGACGTCAGAGGAAAATGGCGGATTGGCTAAGGGAGCTAATGAGTGACTTCTATGCAGTCATCATCTGTCTCTTTAGTTACATTGTTACGTCCCGTGATTTATTGCCCTTTAATTGTCTCTGCCTATTTTTTTAAAGAGTAATTCTCGCGTAGATGCACCTGCACACGCATATACACACGCACGCCTGCACAAACATATCACAAACACACACATCTTTTATATATATATATATATATATATATATATATATATATATATATATATATATATATATATATATATATATAATAGATATATATAAATATATGACAGATCTCTTTATACATACTCCTTCAAAAAGATCACGAGAGGCGTATGTCCACAAACATACATGTGCATACACTCTCTCCTTCATGTCTACGCGAACATTATATTTCATCTAGAGTCACATTCCTTTACAAACAAACAAATAAACAAAAGCCCCCCCCCCCCCCCCCCCCACAACAAACAACGACAACAACACCATAAAACAAAAGAATCCTGAAGATCAACAAGCGCACCAAGTTAAAGTGTTTAATCAAGCATGTCAGAAATTAATGTAAGAAGAATTTGTCTTCTCCCCTCCCTCACTTCTCCCCCCCCCCCCCCCAATTTTTCTGATGAAACAAACGTAGTGAACCGCATGACAAATTTTCCACTAACGGTCACAAGTTTGGAAGTTGACAATGAAAAAGTTCCCTAATAATCTAGCACTAGTTCCCTCCCATTTATTTTTGATTTTCTCATTGTCTTCCCTTCCTTCCTCACAACCCTCGTCATTCTCTCTTTTTTTTAAACACCTCAACCTCACTATATTCCTATGTGCTTCTCTGTCTGTCTGTCTGTCTGTCTGTCTGTCTGTCTGTCTGTCTGTCTGTCTGTCTCTCTGTCTCTCTCTCTCTCTCTCTCTCTCTCTCTCTCTCTCTCTCTCTCTCTCTCTCTCTCTCTCTCTCTTTGTGTGTGTTTGTGTTTGTCTGTCTGTCTGTCTGTCTGTCTGTCTGTCTGTCTGTCTGTCTGTCTGTCTGTCTCTCTCTCTCTCTCTCTCTCTCTCTCTCTCTCTCTCTCTCTCTCTCTCTCTCTCTCTCCTCTCTCCCCTCTCTCTCTCTCTCTCTCTCTCTGTCGGCGTGTGTATCTCACACAGAGAAAAGGGTCACACGAAAAAAACCGATGTAATATGTGATAAACAGCTAAAGCACCCCCCCCCCCCACACACACACACACACACACACAAATAATCTAGATTTCGAAAAAAAA
>CM060330.1:10630161-10637661 GCA_030674155.1 Stramonita haemastoma
CGTGCGTGTGTGTGTGTGTGTGGTGTGTGTGCGTGCGTGCGTGCGTGCGTGTGTGTGTGTGTGTGTGTGTGTATGTGAAAGGCAGACAGAAAGACAGACAGACAGACACATATAGACAGATACAAAACAGCATCCAAAGGGTCAATGGGTGTGTGTTCAAGGAAAGTTGTGTGGAGGTCATCCGCGTTTGCCTCTGTGTGTGTGTGTGTGTGTGTGTGTGGTGTGTGTGTGTGTGTGTGTGTGTGTGTGTGTGTGTGTGTGTTGTGGTGTGTAAATTTCTTTGTTTTCAGATTTTAAAAATATATTTGGAATTGGTGTGTGTGTGTGAATTTCTTTGTTTTCAGATTTTAAAAAGTATTTGGAATTGGAATTGGTGTGTGTGTGTGTTTGTGTGTGTGTGTGTGTGTGTGTGTGTTGTGTGTGTGTGTGTGTGTGTGTGTGTGTGTGTGTGTGTGTGTGTGTGTGTGCGTGCGAGAGTGTGTGTCTATGCATGTGTTCGGGCGTTTGGGGGAGAGAGAGAAAGAGATATAGAAATACAGAGATAAGAGAGACATACAGACTGATAGAGAAAGAGGGACACATATCAGTAAACAATGAGTGTGTTTTAAAGAAAAAGAGGGGAGGTAATCGATGTGTGTGTGTGTGTGTGTGTGTGTGTGTGTGTGTGTGTGTGTGTCTGTGTCTGTGTCTGTGTCTGTGTCTGTGTCAGCGTGAATGAGAGAGAATGAGGGAGAGAGAGTGGGGGGACAGAGACTGCAGAAAAAGGCATACAGAATTTCCGGGAAGACAAAGACAGAAAGAGATAGACAGACAAAGAACAGACCTACAAAAAAGACAAAGAGATACACAGACAGGCAGAGAAAAAGATGTACAGAAAGCCAGAGATAGGGTGGCGAGACTTACAGACAGACAAACAGACACAGACAGAGAGAGAGATACACAAGACAGACAAACGGACAGACAGACACATGGATAGAGAGAGATAGAGAGCACGTAAATAGAACAAGAAAAGGAAGACACCACTAAACGTAGGACAGAAAAGCACCACTACCACCACTAGGGACCTCAGCAATGTCAATACAGTGACAACAAAAATACCAACACAAACAACAAAAAAAGAGACAAAAATCAGTAACAAAACCAAAGTGTCCATTGAAATTCTGAACACACTCTTTCAGCAACAATAACAACAACAGCAGTGACAACAGCAACATCGCTGAACAAAATAAGAAACATTGTCACAACAACAGTGACAACATGCAATAACAAGCGGCCAACCTCACCTAGCAACCCCCAAAGAAAAAAAAACACAACCCAATAACAACAACAACAACAACAAAAAGGGTTCAACAATTTCGTCTCTGTTCTTCTAATGTGTGAACGTAAATACGGAAACAAAATGAATTATACCCCGCTGGGGATTTTTCTTAAATTGAGAAAAATAGAGGCAGGAGGAGGGAGGAAGAGGAGGGGAGGAGGTAGGGGAGGGGGGGGAGGAGGAGGAGGGGAGGAGGAGGAGGAGGAGGAAAAAAGAACAGAATTAAGCCTTTAGGATTTTAAACAGAGCATCGGGAGAAGAGACATAGAAAAAAAAATGTAATTAGCACGCAAGTGGGCGAGCAGCCGTGTGTAAAGAAATTTATGAGTGTGTATAGAGAGAAGGTTGGTGATCATTTTGTATGTGTGTGGGAGAGAGAGAGAGAGAGAGAGAGAGAGAAGAGAGAGAGAGAGAGGGGGAGGGGGGGGGATTGAGAGAGAGAGAGGACAGACAGACAGACAGACAGACAGACAGACAGAGACAGAACACAGAGAGAGACAGACAGACAGACGGACAGACAGACAGACAGACAGAGTCAGACAGACAGACACAAAAAACAGAGAACAGAGAAACAGAGACAGAGAGAGGGAGAAACAGAGCGAGGAGAGAGAGAAACGGAGAGAGAGGGGAGGGAGAGAGAGAGAAAACAGAGAAGAGAGGGGAGAGAAACAGAGAAACAGAGAGAGAAAAAGAGAGAGAGAGAGGGAAACAGAAGAAACGAGAGAAAAAGACAGAAACAGAGAGAGAGAGGGGGCGGTGATAGAAAGATAGGAGACAGACAGAGAGACAGCATATGTGAACATGAAGAAAGATTCAGACGGACAAATCTACAAACGCCAAACAGGCAAAGAGAGTGTAAACTGGGACAACATAACGGAAAAAAAACATAAGAAAGAAAAGCACCACCGCCGGCCCACCTGAGACCTTAGAAATGTCCATCACAACAACAACAAAAACAACAAAAACAACAACAATACCAAAAAAAGGTGTCCCGGGTATTGCTGCCCTCCCTATAAACAAAAACAATAATTACAACCAACAATAGCGACCAACAACAGCATCAATAAAAATATTAAAAAAACCAACGAAAAGCAAAACATTAACAGAAACAACAAAAACATTGTATTTAACTAACAAATTTCGCCTCTCTTCTTCTCAAGTGTGAAACGTACTTATGTAAGAAAAATAAATTATACTGTGCTGAGGATTTTCATACGATAGTGAAAAGAAAGTGAAAAGAAAAGAAGAAAACAAAAAAAAGGAATTTGGGATGTGAAAACTCCAAAATAAGGGTGCCGGGGGAGAAAACGTGGAAAAAAAAGTGTCAGCACGCCAGTAAGCAAAGTAACGTGTGTAAAACTTTATGAGTATGGGTAGACAGAATAATGGGTGATGACTTGTAAGTGAGAAACCAGGACAGGTGGGAAAGATAGGACAGACCGAAACAGACCACAGAGAGGTGAGAGAAAAAAAGCGAATGTGTTGCACTTGCAGTGACACAAGCAAGCAACAACCACACACAGGCGCGCGCGCGCACTCCACATACACACAACACCGCGCGCACACACCACACAAACAGAGAGAGAGAGAGACACAAGAGAGAGGACAGGGGACATAGACAGACAGACAGGACAGGCACACGAGAGAGAGACAGAGAGACAGAGAGAGTTCTAAACCATGAAACCGAATGCACAGTTTGACACAAGCCAACCAGACACACAAACACACGGACCGGACAGACAAAACACAACACAGACAAACACACAGACAGACGTACAGAACAAACAGATAGACAGAACTTACCGGGACACGGCATTCGCAGCTGGAAGAAGAGGAGGGGGTGGGGGAGCCGGAGATTTTTTTTCTTTGCAGGCGCTCGGTGCGGAGGAGAAGGCTCTCACCAGTTCGTGCATTGCGCTCCTCCAGACTGCCGCTCACGTTCGACGATGCACACACACACGCGCGCGCGCGCACGCATCCACATATTAGATATATTTATACGTATGTGTGTATATTATATACATATATGCACATACATACATACATACATACATACATACATACATACATACATACATTACATACATAATACATACATACATACATATATATATATAATAATATACACCACGCACCCCACACATACACACACATTCACACACGCATACATACTATATTATACATAAATACATACACACAACACATACACACACGTGCACACAACACCACACACACACACACACACACACACAACAACCCACACACACACACTCACACACACACGACAAGGCAAGGCCAAAAGGCAAGGCAAGGCAAGGCAAGGCAAGGCAAGGCAAGGCAAATTTTTTATTTCGAGTTTATTGAATAAGCACTCGTGTGCTTTTTTACATCCAGTCCCCGCCCTAGAGAGAGAGAGAGAGAGAGAGAGGGGAGAGAGAAGAGAGAGAGAGAGAGAGACAGACAGACAGACAGACAGACAGACAGACAGACAGACACAGAGAGAGACACAGAGAGACACAGAGAGAGAGACAGACAGACAGATAGACAGACAGACACCACACACATACACTCACCACACACACACACACACACACACAAACACACCACAAACACACACACACCCACCACACAACACACACACACACAGATAGACAGACAGACAGACAGACAGACACGGACACAGCGAGAAATCGGGGACAGAGAGAGAGAGAGACAGAGACACAGATGGAGAAAATCTTGAAACTATAGCTTTTTTTTTTATAAATACCACTGTAACACAGAAATCTTATTTTCTGTTACATAAGAAAGAAAAATGGAAGTAGACAAGGAGAAAGAGGACAGAGAAAGACACAAAAGAAAATCGACAAAGAAATAAAAACAAAAAATGAACAAAGACAGCATGAAAGAAATAAAGAAAGACAATATGAAAGAAATGAAAGGAAGGAAATAAAGAGAGCGAGACAGGACAGACAGACAGACAGACAGACAGACAGACAGAGACACACAGAGAGAGGGGGGATAGAGAGAGAGTGAAAGAAAGAAAGAAAGAAAGAAGAAGAAAGAAAGAAAGAAAGAAAAAAGAAAAGAAGAAAGAAAGAAAGAAAGAAAGAAAGAAAGAAAAGAAAGAAAGAAGGAAGGAAGGAAAGAAAGAGAGAAAGAAAGAAAGAAAGAAAGAAAAAAGAAAAAAGAAAGAAGAAAAGAAAGAGAAAGAAAGAAAGTTTAAAAAAAAAATATAATATATATATAAAACAGGAAGCAAATAAAATCAAGAAAGAAAACAAGGCAGAATGCAAAAATGAAACACTGTAAAGAAAGAAAGAAAGGAAAGAAAGAAAGAAAGAAAAAGAAAGAAAGAAAAGAAAGAAAAAAGAAAGAAAGAAAGAAAGAAAGAGGAGAAAAAAGAAAGAAAAGAGGAAAGAAAAGAAAGAGAAGAAAGAAAGAAAGAAAGAAAGAAAGAAAGAAAAGAAAGAAAGAAAGTAAAAGAAAGAAAGAAAGAGAGAAAGAAGAAGAAAGATAAGAAAGAAAAAAGAAAGAAGAAAGAAAGAAAAAAGAAAAGAAAGAAAGACAGAAAGAAAGAAAGAAGAAGAAAGAGAGAAAGAAAGAAAGAAAGGAGAAAAAAGAATACAGAAAAGAAAGATAACAAACGAAACAAAAAACAATGGTGGGAAAAGCAAAAAAAGATGGGGTTTTACAGATTTGTTTTAAAGACAGAAAGAGAGTGAAATAAAGTTTTAAAATAGTAATAAAAAAAAACAATTGAAAAGACAAGATGAAAATTAATGTAAAACACAAGATTAATACAATATTTAAGACATCAGCAAAATTAAAGTCAGAGAAGGTGTTGAAATCATTAATCTACAGGAAGAAGGGGACAGGTGAAAGCAAGCACACAAAAAACCAAGATAGAAAGAAAACAAGGAAGAATACAAAAAAAGAGCACGGTTAAAGAAATAGAAGTAAAGAAAGGAAAAAAAAGAATAAAGAGAGAAACAAACAAAACAAAAAGAACAAAGGTTGGGATACAAAAAAGATGGGTTTTTTAAGATGGGTTTTTTTAAAGACAGACAGAAAAATGAAATAAAATTTTTAAACAAAAAACAAAAAAATCGAAAGACAAGATTAAAAATGTAAATACAATACAATATTTAAGACATGACAAAATTAAAGTCAGAGAGAGAGAGGAAGGAGGTGTGAATTCATTGGTCTACAGGAAGAAGAAGGGGACAGGTGAAAGCAAGCAAAAATACACCTAAGAAAGAAAGAAAAACAAGGAAAAATACAAAAACGAAGACTGTAAAGAAATAGAAAAGAAAGAAAGGGGGAAAAGAATATATAAAAAAAAAAAGAAAAGAGAACAAAAAGAAAAAGCACAGGGGGGAAATAGCAAAAAAAAAAAAAAAAAAAAAAAAAGGGGGGGGGGGGGTTACAGATTTTTTTAAAGACAGAAAGACAATTGAAATAAAGTTGTTGGTTTTTTTTAATTAACAAAAACCAATTGAAAAACAAGACGAAGTATAAACACAAGACAAAAAATATTTAAGACATGAGCAAATTAAAGTCACAGAGAGAGAGAGAGAGAGAGAGAGAGAGAGAGAGTGAAGACGGGCCGCAGGACCGAGACAGGGGAAAAGAGAGAAGAAAAAACAAGAGGAGACAGAGAGTAGAGAGAAGGTTTTTGAAATTCCCCGGGGGCCCCCAGGAAGAAGAAAAGAAAGGTGACAGGTTGGAGGTGACAGGCGGATGGGAAAGGCACAGACAGAAAATCCCTTTGAAAAATTCTCCCCCCATCTCGGAACTGGAAATCCAGTCCCGCAAAAATAAATGGTCTTCCCCCAGAGACATTCAAGGGGGGCTGATCCCATTTCCGCCGCGAAGGGTTTTCGCCCTTTTCTGTCTTTGTCGGTTCTATTGTCCCCCCCCCCCCCCCCCCCCCCCTTTTCTTTCCTGGTTTTTTTTGTTTTGCTTTTTCTTGTTTGTTCTCTTTTTTTTAAACTCCTTTTTTTGCAGGAAATGTTTTTTTTTTTATTTTCCTTTTCATCCTGTTGAAAAAAACTTCGCCGACTTGCTATTTTTGTTTCAAAAAACAAAAATATTTGTGGAAGCATGTTTTTTCTTCGGATGTTTTTTTGTCGTGAATTTGTTTTAAGTATGTGGGCAGAGGAAACACATTTTTTTAATTGTAATCCCAGATTTTTGTTTTAATGGCAACAAAAATTTATTTTTGTCCAAAAAAGTTTTCAACCAGCTGTAAATAAGGGGCCCGGAAATAAATTCAACTTTAGGGTGTTTTTGATAAAGAATTATGAAACACGTTTAGCATTAAAGGCATTGGAAACTTCCCTTACAATAATTAACCAGCCGGGGAATGCGTGGTAAAATTTGTAGAATGAAAAAAAAGTTTAATGCTTTGTTCTAGTAAAAAGGTGTTATCCTTTTAAAAAATTTTTTTTTATATTACCATCATCATGATCATGATCATAATATTATCATTTTGTTGTTGTTGTTGGTTATTATTATCATTGCTGTTGTTGTTGATGATGTTTTTGTTATTATTGTACTACTCACCACCACCACCACCACCACTACTACTACTACTACACTACTGCTACTGCTACTACTCTACTGCTGCTGCTGCTGCTGCTGCTACTTCTACTACTTCTATTACTACTACTATGTGTTGTTGTTGGTGCTGTTATGTTCTTCTTGTTATCATTATTACTATCTCTTCTCAACGATTTTCTTAATCACTTTCGTTGTTATTCTTATCATTATCATCATAATTATTATCGTTATTATTATTATTATATTATTTTTTTTGTTGTTGTTGTCGTTACTTTTTATCATCATCATCATCATCATCATCACCCATCATCATACTGTTGCTGGTCATGTGCTATTGTTGTTGCTGTTGTCCTTACTGCTGTTGTAGTCAAATTATGTCTATCTTTTTCTCTACGATTTTCTCACAGACCCCCTTTACTCAATTAACTTTCTTTTCTTTTTTTAAAATTTTTAATTGATGACAACACAAAAGCCAGACAGAATTGAAATGACTTCCTCGAACATTTATTTCCTCATCAAAACAGCTGCTGCCCGAGGACTGTGGGACTTGCTGCTTGATGTATGTCTAATTTTATTGCATTTGTGTCCACTGCCTTGGCGTTCCACATTGGCCATAAAGA
>CM060330.1:10647661-10660161 GCA_030674155.1 Stramonita haemastoma
CTTTATATCGAGGATAATGGAGTAAGTCCTTAATTAAGTCCTTCGGATGAGACTTATAAACCGAGGCCCCATGTGCAAACGCACGCAGAACATCTTGCGCACACGTTAAATCCTGTTCCGCTTTTCGTAAGAGTAGGCCATCATGTGCCGGTGGGAACAGATGACAACATTTACAAAAACTGCATACACACGAGGAATTGATGTAAAAAAAGCACAAGAGTGCTTATTCCATTATCCTCGATATAAAATAATAAATAATAAATAAATAATAATATAAATAAATAAATAAATAAAAACTGTCTAATGATGACACAGCGTTATGCCCACTTGGCTAATTTGCATGCAAACAGCATCAGGATTTATACAAAACTGATGACAACAGTAAATTCCTCCCCATTCTCTCCTCCCACCACCCACCACCCTTTTCCCCTATTCTCATCCCTCTGAAAATAACAAAGTAAATCATGAACAACAAATATGCACGCACCGCACACAGCAAAGCTCATAATGCAAGCATAATATGCTCTTAGCGTGAGGCCATGATAACTATATTTATCTCGAGAGGGTTGAAAGCAAAAAACAAGTACAACCAAAAAATCCTGATCACAATAATGAATATGGACACAGCACACAAAAAAGAGAGAGAATGGAAGCAGGGGAAAAAAAACCTGGAGCCACACAAAAAAACTGCTGAGAGGGGCATTTCAGTTTTTATTCTCTTTGTTCGTTCTTCTTTTTATTTTATTTCGAGGATAATGGAATAAGCACGTGTGTGCTTTTTTTTTTATATACATCTAGTAAAAGAGAGAGAGAGAGAGAGAAGAGAGAGAGAGAGAGAGAGAGAGAGAGAGAGAGAGAGAGAGAGAGAGAGAGAGAGAGAGAGAGAGAGAGAGAGAGAGAATCAAATCAAATCAAATCAAATCAAATCCAATCCAAATTCTTTATTTCGAGGATAATGAATTAGCACCTGTATGCTTTTTTTTACATCCAGTCCCAGAGAGAGAGAGAGAGAGAGAGAGAGAGAGAGAGAGAGAGAGAGAGAGAGAGAGAGAGAGAGAGAGATGACAAAGACTGGCAGACACCAGACAGATAGACATGCAGACAGACAAACAAAACAATTACTTTGATTAGCGATATACTTTTCTATGACGAACGTACACAAAGTTACAGTTTGTATTACAAAAGACGACACACAGTTCTCAAAGCCCAGTGAGACAAAAGTACACAAGAACGGCAGGTGCACGTTCATTTAACGTGAAGCTGAAAAGGAAATTGAATAATTATTAAATAATACAATGATCAAACATAAAGAATTAAAGTAGAAGACAGAAAACAGAAAAAAGACTAAGAAGGAAGAATAAAAGAAATAAAGAAACAAAGAAATAAAGACAGGAGAATGAAAAAGAAACAAAAACTGGCAGACAGACAGACAGTGAGGTGTGTGTGTGTTGGGGTGTGTGTGTGTGTGGTGCGTGCGTGCGTGCGTGCGTGGCGTGCGTGCGTGCGGCGAGCGTGCGTGTGTGTGCATAAGGGGGGGGTAGAAGGGGAAAAAGAAAGAAAGAATGATAGTAAAGAAGAAACAAACGGAAAAATAAAAAGACATACCGAGAAAAAGAAAAAAGGAGCCAGAAAAAAACACTTTTAAAATTTAGAAGATATGAAACATTCCAGAGAGGGATAACCAGAAAATAAGTAGAAAGAGAGAGAGAGAGAAAAAAGAAAGAACATAAGAAAGTATGAAAAGACCAGGGCAAAAAGAATTAACAACAAACATGTGAAGTGACAAAAATGGACTATCACAGGCATAGAATAAGCAAGAAAGCGATGATGAAAAAGACAGGAAAGACACAGAGCAAAACAATGTAGCAGGACAGAGGAAATTACCACAACAGAACTTCATCACTTGAAGTACTTTCAAGTCAGAACATCAAGATTTAACAATAATTTCAGTTCTGGAAGAGCCCCTTAAGTGGACATTCACACTGAAACCTATTCAGAATTTTGCTAAAATATTTTCTGTTCCTGAGTAAAGCTGCCAGATTAACCAATAGAGATATTTTATGTGTATGACTGTTTACCCGACAGCTACAAAATTTAACTATCACAGACACATAAGTGTGGACAAATTATAATACAGAGCATCACTCTAACGATACTGTCACCATTCTATTCTTATCCAAACCTTCATATTTAACCTGGGATATCTAAAACAAAATGTCACATATTATGGTTTACCAAACATGGCCAAGATTTTAACACAACATTGATAACTTAAAGACAGCCAGAGTTAGAAGCTGTTCCCCAACTACTACACTACTGCAACCATGCTGGGATTTAGTTCTCACAATTCTTATGGTGGCTTGTCTTTTACGTTAAATTTTCTATGCAACGGTCTGATTGTGGCCGGCTGACGAATCATCCAACCAGTATAAATTGGTAGCTAGTTGTACATGGCTCACTGGCTGGTTGTTGTTGTTGTTGTGGTGGTGGTGGTGGTTTTTGTTGCGTTGTCTGTCTTCTTGAAATTATATTAGAGTCCCGTGAAAGTACTCCGATTTAGAGACTGTTGTAGACAGAGGCCAGAAAGTCAGAAGGTCTCCCACTTCAGCACTCGGGCCACCCCAAAAATAGAACAACTCTGTCGAAGCAGCAAGAGAGAATGGCCTGCGCAAGCAGCGCAGTGCTGCACGAGCCGAACTCCTATCATATATACTGGCTGGTTGATTCACTACAGTCAATTGCTAGTTGAGCAAGAAGCCAAGAAAACCCAACTGATAGGGAAACAAAACAGTTGCATGCAGGAAAAAGAAAAAAAATGGGTAGGCGCTCACTTGTGGCGACGCGCTCTCCCAGGGAGAGCAGCCCGAATTTCACGCAGAGAAATCTGCTGTGACATTAAGTGGTACAAAATACTGAATACAAAAATAACAGCAGCAAAAGAAAAGGTCTCATTTTATTCAATTTCACATTTAATCTATATAACTTATACTCCTGACTCCCATCAAACAGAGGACACCACCATTCAAGACAATCTAATAAAATCAGGGAGGGGGGGGGGGGGGGGCAGACAAGTTCGATAATCCTGTGCCTAGTTCACTCTTTCTGGCCTGGAGGGAGAAAAGACAAAACGGAAGACACGTGACGTCTGTGGTCTGCAGAACTAACTGACTGTCCTGACCTTTCGGAGATAGGGGTCAGGAGAGACCCTAGGGGAAAGTCAGACGGAATATTGCTGTCAGTGAGGGTGAGGGAAGAACGAGGATGGGAAAGGGAGAGGTAAGAGCAGAGAGGCGGAGCTTTGGCAAAGAGACTGGAGGAACCATGTGGTAGTACACACAGAGGCATGCTTGGATGTATGAAAACACAGGCATGTTTGGAAGCAAAAGTACAAGCTTAAGTACAAGTAAGCATGTGTGCATGTCCATGCGCATGCATGCATGCACGCACCACACACCAACCGCGCGCACACACCACGTGCGCATGCACAACACACACACACACACGTGCGCGTGCACACACACACACGTGCGCGTGCACACACACACACACACACACACACACACAACACACACACACACACACACACACTACGAAAGACATCGGGGAAGGCAGAAAGAAAGAGACAGGGACACAGCAAGATAGACCAGGAGGGTACAAGAAGGCGATAGCTTCAGGCGAGGAATGTCCTCAACCAGACGCCTCAATGAAAACTCAATCCAGCACCCTCAAATACCATCACATTATGAGTATCATAGGGGACGGGATAACCTGGTGGTTAGAGCATCGCTGTTGCGTTCATGATCTGATGGCCCTGGTTCCACAGCCCAGGTTCCAGCCTCCACTGTGTCCATTCTAGGGGACTTTTCCCCTGGAGTTAACAACAGTGCCGACTCCACCCCTCTGAAAGTCCCTTATATATAAGACTATAAACCAATGTCCTGGAGGCCAATGAAAGCAGAACATTTTGTACTCACGTCAAAAACCTGGTCCACCTTTTGGAAGAGTAGGTTATTTGTTCCCGGCGAAACTGGTGAAAAACATTTTACAAAACTACACGAACAGGGACTGGATATAAAAAAAAAGAGAGCTTATACCATTATCCTTGAAATCAAATGTATTAAAGAAAAAGTATGACAATTACTCACTAAAAACTTTACATGTAAACAATACCAGGACATAAGTAATTAAATACAACTCTAATGAAAACAATAATCCATGCTAACTCATCTCTCACCACACCCAAGCACCCTCCACCCTGTTCCCATCATTGACAAAGAAAAACCATACAACAAGAATGTGATGGCCCCCTGAACACAGCACAACTTAAAAGTCAACATCATATGCTATTGGGAGTGAAAGCCATGATAACCATTTGTCTGGAGAGGGCTGAAACAAAACCATAAATAAAGATTTCATGATCCAATAACCACCACGGACAAAACTTTTTTTTAATAGATAAAAGGTGGAAGAAAGAATACATGAAACAAATTGGTTGGCAAAATGATGAGAGAGAGAAAGAAGACAGACAGACAGACAGACAGATAGATAGATATATAGATAGATAGATAGATAGATATAGATGATTAGATATGATAGATAGATACTGACAGACAGACAGTCAGATGATAGACAGATAGATATAGAGAGTAGAGTGCTGACAGGCAAGCAGACAGACAGACACCAGGCAGACAGACAGATAGAAACAGACAGCTGTTGACAGTTAAAACAAAATAAAACTGACAGACAAAAGGAAGTGAGAGAAAACACAAACACAAAACACACGCGCGGCGGGCGCGCGCGCGCGCGTGTATATGCTGCTGCCACTATATATTTCTATCACACACACACCGCAGTAAAATCATGAAATAAAAATAACTTCAGGCAAAAAATTATAGAGAACGATGCTTGAATACTGACACAGACCTGACACCACAACCAACCTATGTTAGGAATTTTGTTCTAAATTATGACTATCCACAGATACAATGACAAACATAAGTACAGACCATCACAACACTGCTATTCTAAGATTTTCCATTGCTATGAGACCACAAAGGTAGAAACGCAACCATGTGCTCAATTTGGTGATGGCTGGTTGAGGGTACATTCCCTAAATCAGATGATTCTGGGGATTAAAATCCAATCCAATACACAACAAAAAAATAAACCACCCAAATTTGGATGAAAACACAATTTTCAGTGGGGGGGTGGGTACCTCAGGATAAAACATTGGCAACATCAACACACCACAACCTCACTGAAGGAAAAAACACATCTACAGACTCAAGATTAGCATCAAGAACATACACAGCACAGCCACTGCACGAGGCATTGACAACTAACGCAATTCGCGCCTAAATCAGAATAAAAACTGGACAAGAACGCAGAAAAGACACTGTCCTGGCAACAGGACAATCCCAATTAATGAGATCTGTCCGCATGCAGTGGCAGGCAGGGTGGCAGACACAAGATTAGGGCACAACAGAAAGGACAGGGAGGGATACCCGGCCAGAATAGAGTCCTAATCTACTTTGGACGTGCACAGGATTAACTCTAGTGACACCTTACAGGGTGTGTGCAGTGCTGTGTGTGTGTGTGAGAGAGAGAGAGGGGGGGGAGAGAGAAGAGAGAGAGAGAGAGAGGAGAGAGAGAAGAGAGAGAGAGAGAGAGAGAGAGAGAGAGAGAGAGAGAGAGAGAGAGAGAGAGAGAGAGAGAGAATGAATGAATGAATGAATGAGTGAATGAATGAATGAATGAACTTTGAATGATCTTTATTTTTCAAGGGTTACAGAGTATTACACAGAGAGAGAGAGAGAGAGAGGAGAGAAGAGAGAGAGAGAGAGAGAGAGAGAGAGAGAGAGAGAGAGAGAGAGAGAGAGAGAGAGAGAGAGAGAGAGAGAGAGAGAAGAGAGAGAGAGAAAGAAGAGAAAGAGAGAAGAGAGAGAGAGAGAGAGAGAGAGAGAGAGAGAGAGAGAGAGAGAGTGGGGTGAGGTATGGTTGGGGAGGGAAGCAAAGGGATCTTAAAGGCTGATATTCCTGGCCAGTGTCCAGGCTGGCATGTTTGTATCCGTGGTGGTCACATTTCCCAGACCAGGTCCCTATTCTTAGTCCTGTTGGCCACGGCAATATCAACAGTGGATAACCATGGTCCCTTCTTATTGTCTGCCTCTGCCAAGTTAGTGTTCTGCTCATAATATGTTCTGCTTGTGTGTGCGCGTGCGTGCTTGTGTGTACATTCGAATTTGCTAAAACTATCAATTGTTATTGATTGCTTGTGTGTTGTATAGGTCGAATGCAAGCGCTTTGATTTGTTTTTACAAGATAATTATAGTGCTATATAAATTCCATGTATTATTATTATCATTTTTATATTTTTCTTTTTTTCAGTTTTGATTTTTTTTAAAAGAGGGATCATATCATGTGTAAGATTTTACATATGTTTTATCATGTACAACATAAAATCCACTTAGCAAATCCTTTACCAATAATGTCATTCAGTACACCGGTGAAGCCTTATATGCATACTGCGTAGTTTTGTGTTTCCCCAACCCAAATAAATGCTGACATGAATTATGAATACCCGTGTACCTAAAGATGAGTATGGTACTTGCAAATACGTACAGGATGCAGCCCCCAAAGCCATAAATTTTTTTATTTTATTTTATACCACTTTATGTCACAGCAGATTTCTCTGCATGAAATTCGGGCTGTTCTCCCCGGGGAGAGCGCGTCGCCACAAGTGCAGCGCCTACCTATTTTTTTTCATCATCAACATCATTACATTAATCTATCAGATGATTATACCCAAAGATTTTACAGCAATACCCGTAACATTAAGACAAGAATTAGAAGGTGTTGCCCTAACCTCTACACTATTGCAACTAGTGTAGGATTTTAACTCTCAAAACTCTAGAAGAAGTTTATCTGCCACGGAGGGTTTGTATCTTTAACCTCAACCTGGCTGGCTGAAGAGTTTGCCAACCAGTAAAAATGAAAACCCAGCTTAACATGGCTCACTGACTGATCAATTCATTGCACAGTTGAGCAAAGAAAACCCTCCAGATGCAGCAAAGTAAATGTGTTATTTCATTCAACTTTAGATTAACGCATCTCTACACTCTTCACTTCTATCACTAAAGTCTAGCAAAGAGAACCAGTCTGTGAACAAGTTCGATAACCCTGTACCTATTTCACTCTTTCTCGCCTGGAGGCTGAGAAGACTTAAAGCGGAAGACACGTGACGTCTATGGTCTTCAGAGCTAACTAGCTGTCCTGACCTTTCGGAAAAGAAGGGTCGGCGGTTTCCCTAGGGGAAAGACAGAGGGAATAGTACCGCCAATGAGGGTGAGGGATGAGGAAAATGAGGGGTAGGGAGGTGGTTGACTTTAAGGACAAAAATATCGTTGATGTGCTTTTACCCACTACGCGGTCACTGTCCTGGATGAACCTGTTATGGTTGGCCAAGACGTTGATGCAAGGAACGTCAGTAGAGTTGGTTTTAAACTCTGTTTTAATCTGTATGTCATTGCGCAGTTTTGATATGAGCTTTAAAGAACTGACAAGGCGATATCCCCTATACAGCCTCTGTGGTCGGCGGGGCTAAAAGCAACAAGACTGGACTGTCTTTAGATGGAGTAGTTCCAATGATGTTGCTTAGAGCCCCGCCGACCGCACAGGCCATATCGGGGCTAGATGGAGTAGTTAAAGACAGGAGAAACGCTACAAAAGGGCGTGCAGACGCACACAGGAATGCATGAAAATACACGCATGTACACCAATGCATACGCACGCGGAACATCTTGCGCACACGTTAAAACCTGTTCCGCTTTTCGTATGAGAAGGCCATTGTATGCCGGTGGGAACAGATGACAAGATTTACAAAACTGCGTGCACACGGGGACTGGATGTAAAAAAAAGTACATGAGAGCTTATTCCACTATCCTCGTTATAAAAGATTAAAAATAAATAAATACATTCCTATGAATGTACAAGTATGTTGATAAGTCATTTGAGTCAGCACCAGTTTTAACTCAACAGAAATCTCTTTGAAATAACACATCAACGAAAACCCCCACCCATACTCTCAAATTTTATCACATCATAAATACGGCTTTCTACCCACTAGGCTAATTTGCAAGTAAACAAAATTAGGCTTTACATAACACAAATGTCAGCAAAAAACCCTTTCACTTTTCCTTCCACCTACCTACCCCTAGCCTGTTTCTATCAGTCTCAAAACTAAGGAAAACAAAAGCAACAAACACAGGCCCACTGTGCAAAGCAAAAGCAAAGCCCATAAAGCCAGTATAATATGCTTTTGGCGTGAGGCTATGATAACTTTTGTTTATCTCTAGAGGGTTGAAAACAAAACCAAAAGAACAAAAAAATCCTGATCGCAATAATAACTGTAGACACAACTCAAGAAGAAAGGGATAGGGGAAAAAAACAAGAAAAAAATTGTGACAAAAAGCCATTAAAGATGCACACAGAGAGACAGAGACAGCAACAACGAAAGCGATAGAGAGAGAATGAGACAACTAGAGAGGGACAGAGACAGACAGACAGACAGACAGCCAGACAGAGAGAGAGGGACGGAGAAAGACAGAAAGAGACAGAGACAGAGACAGAGAGAGAGAGAGAGAGAGAGAGAGAGAGAGAGAGAGAGAGAGAGAGAGAGAGAGGAGCAGAAGACAAAAGACAGATAAACATCCAAAGAAACAGACACGCAGACAGAAAAACATAAACATGCGTATGCTACTGGCACCATACATTTTTTATGGAACAATGTGCAGTAAATGATTTGGACTAGCAAACAAACGAAAAACAAATACATTCTTCTTCTTCTTCCTCTTCGAACGCTCAGACAGCACCTATTTTTGTCTGTCATACGAGCGGAAAGTGCATTGTAGTGCCGTTAAGCGCTTGATAAGTCAGACCCAGCATATCCGACGTTGGCGTGGGAGAGAAACGAGATATTTTAAGTCCTTCTGGGGAAAAAAAAGGCTTGAAAATGGACCAGAGAGGAAGAGAATAAGACAAGAAGGCGGTGACAGGAAGAAAAGGAACAAGGCAGAAGCAAAGAGAGGGATAGAAAAGAGGGAATTCCTAGCATAGAATTTCCAGAAGGTGGGGATACTATTTATACTGACAGGCCCCCGGCATCCCCACGGGGGTACACAAAAAATAATTATCTTTTTATTTGTTCTTTTATATATATCGAGGATAATGGAATAAGCACCCGTGTGCTTTTTTACATCCAGTCCCTGTGTGTATGCAGTTTTGTAAATCTTGTCATCTGATCCCAGTATAGAATCATTTTACATCCAGTCCCCGTGTGTATGCAGTTTTGTCAATCTTGTCATATGTTCCCAGTAGGGAATTATTTAGCCTAGTGAGACAAATTTATTCTTTTGTTCTTTTATATCGAGGATAATGGGATAAGCACTCCTGTGCTTTTTTTCATCCAGTCCCCGTGTGTATGTAGTTTTGTAAATCTTGTCATCTGGTCTGAAAAAAAACATGGACAGCATATAAAACCACGAGACACAACCACTACTACTTCCACAAAGCATCCCCATATCAGGTTAAAACAAGACACAGGTCCACAAGACGTTGCTCTGACCGCAAGATCATCTTAATGAATGAGATTTGTCACACCGCAACCCCCAGTGTGCCAGACACGAGATTAGGGTAGAATAAAAAGAACAGGAGAGATACCTGGCAAGAATAGACTCCTAATCTACTTTGGACGTACCTCCGGCGATATCTCAGAGTGTATGCGGTGCAGAATAGAGTGAAGGAGTGGGGGCGGGGGTCTCGTGAGGAATAGAATTTCAGGAACCTAAGGAGACTGTTACACGTGACAAGTTTGCAGGTTTGGTAAGCCTGTGTTTTGCTGTGGAAGCATTTTTCAGCTTAATATAATGTCCCCCCAATCTTGTGTGTGGCGATATTTCTGAGCAGAAACCATGTCATGTGTTCCTACTGGAACGCTAATCGCCTACTTTATCAAAAGGCGAAACAGGTTTTTAACATGTGCACAATATAATTATTCTGCATGTATTTGCACACAGGGCCTCAGTTCATAGTCTCATCCGAGGACTTTCAGGGAAATGGAGTCTGCACTGATGTTTACTTCAGGGAAATGGAGTCTGCACTGATGTTAACTTCAGGGAAATGGAGTCTGCACTGATGTTTACTTCAGGGAAATGGAGTCTGCACTGATGTTAACTTCAGGGAAATGGAGTCTGCACTGATGTTAACTTCAGGGTAATGGAGTCTGCACTGATGTTAACTTCAGGGGAAAAAATCCCCCTCGAAAAGGAGCCTCAGTGGTGGCTCGTACAAGAGCCATCAGCTCAGGAGCTCAACGCTTTAACACTAGGCCACCCTGCTACCCCCTCCTTTGTGGCTTAAGATCTTTGGGGTAAATCACCCGTCTAAACTGCAAGCAATCCGTGGCTCAAATTTTGTCTGAAGTGGGACTTCTCATCCTGAAGGCCAGGCTTGGTCTGGGTGCTAGTTCTTTATGCGAGGTCGTGTGTGCACTACCTACTGAGTGCATGAAGAGAATGACGGGTGACCAGAGAAATTGTCCCTGGAAAAACGGGAAGAAAAAAATCAGTTTCTTTGGCAAACTGAGAAAAGATCAGTCTCGTTGATATATATCTGCACGCCAACAGAAAACAGGTGGGGCTGAACTATGGGCACCCGCTCTTCCAGGAGAGAGCAGCCTCATTTTTGCACAGAAAAAAACTGCTATTGTTATTCTACAGTGCATCACACTATCTATCTGTCTATCTATCTATCTATCTATCTATCTATCTATCTATCTATCTATCTATCTATCTATCTATCTATCTATCTATCTATCTATCTATCTATCTATCTATCTATCTGTCTGTCTGTCTGTCTGTCTATCTATCTATCTATCTATCTATTTCACACGCGACATCAAAGTAGATTACATTATATTACATTACATTACATGACACCATATCACACCACACTACACAACATTACACTTCACCACACTATACTTCACTACACTACACTACACTACACTACACTACACTACACTACACTACACTACACTACACTACACTTCACTACACTTCACTACACTACACTACACTACACTACTACACTACACTACACTACACTACACTACACTACACTACACTACACTACACTACACTACACCATACCGAACAGCGCCGTACTGCACCAAACCGCACCACACCGCACCACACTGTAGCACACCGCACTGCACTGCATCACATCTCACCACATCTCACCACACCACACCCCACAAGTCGATACAATGCCGCACTGAACTGAGTATATTACATCACATTACATCGCTACATGCAACGCAACGCCACGCCACACCAACACCACACCAAAATAAACACTATACCACACCGCACCATCCACACAACTCCTCACCACACTACACCACAATACACACTATACCACACCATACCAACCACACCGGACACAAACCAAACCAAACCACACCACACCATACCACATCACACTACACCACACCAAACCACACCACACCACACCACACCACTATGCTCGAAGTTCACAGCCTATTGTGAATGCAGACGATAGGCTACAGGACCGACCAGAATGCAGAACTTTACAGACACTGAGAAAAGAGAAAGCCCTCCCAAGAGTGTGGGGGTAGATCGTGATTGAATTTCGCAAACGACAGTTACAAATATCTGCTGTCATCTCCCTCCCTTCTCCCCCATCCATCCTCTTCCCTCCCCCCTCCCCCCTCCCTCCCTCCTTCCTTCCCTAACATTCCACTATATCTTGATGGCCTGGTTGATTCTTTTTACCCACGCGACGAAAAAAACGGAAGAGTATGCAGTGTGATACACAGTTATTAGACTTGATTTTTTTGTTCTTTTCGTTTTTGTTCCTTGGCTAGAGCTCTGATGTTCACCAATGATGAGACTTTGCCATTGAGACCGTTTCTTGCCCACCATTAATTAAGGTAGCCACATTCCGACTTCGGGGATGATTTCTAAACACGACACCAGTTGCTGCGTTTTTCAAATGTTGTCATCCGTCCCTACCGGCACACAAATCGCCTACTCTTTTGAAAGGCAGAATGAGTTTTCACGTGTGCGAAAGATGTTCTGCATGCATTCGCACATGGGACCATCGGTTTATGGTCTCACCTGAAGGACCTTCGGAGAAGTAAATTCAGTATTGGCGTTATCCCCAGGGGGAAAATCGCCTCGAACAGATGCCTCGGTGGTAGCCCAAACCTGGGTCACAACGCTCTGACTACTAGGCTATCCCACCCCAGTGTTTCATTTCATTCCAAAAGACTAACATCCAGACCACTACGTTGAGACTTTAAACCGAGGCCCCGTGTGCAAACGCACGCAGAACATCTTGCACACACGTTAAATCCTTTTCCGCTTTTCGTAAGAGGAGGCCATTGTATGCCGGTGGGAACAGATGACAAGATTTACAAA
>CM060330.1:10665161-10680161 GCA_030674155.1 Stramonita haemastoma
GAAGGAAGACTTGTGAAGTTGTTTTGTGGGCGAAACTGAAGTGTTCCAAAAAGTTTGGGTTTGGGTTGTTTTTTTCTTGGTGTCTGCAAGTTGTGTTTTTGGTGGCACCGCCCTCCACCCCCCCCCCCCTCCTCCCCTCCCACCTCTCCTCTACTGTCAGAAACTTTGTTTTCTTAAGAAACTATGTTATTTCCCTGAACAAAAAACGACATCTTATTCTGACTCTTCTTTATTCATATTTTTATTATTTTTTTTTTAAAATTATGTTTTGTTGTTTTTTTTGTTGTTGTTTTTTTTTTCATTAATTTTATATGTCTGTGTGCGGGATTCAAATGTTTATCTATCAATGTCCTCACTCTATTTTGAATAATATAATTATTACTGTTCCTTTTCTTTTTTGATTGATAGTGATATAATTTGTGCAAGATAATGATTATGTTCTGTTGTATTTTGGTTATCCAATAATATCCTACATATTATTTCGTTGTACCATGTCATTTTACTTCTTTAATATAAAACATGCAAAACTGAATAAAAATGTTTATAAAAAAAAACGACATCTTTATGTAACATGGTTTTTACGCTATGATTAACACTATACTTTGTTATCATCCATCTTTAGCGCAGTGAGACTACATATGTAATCAGAGCCCTGGAATAGCGCCCAGGTTTGAGTCACCACAGAGATATCTGTTCAAGGGGATATTTTCCCCTCGAGTTCACGCCAACACTGGCTGACTCACTGTCGACGGGATAGCCTAGTGGTCAGAACATTGCCCTCGCAATTCGACGATTCGGGTTCGATTCCCGTTCGAGGGGATTTTTCCCCTGGAGTTCACACCTGCACTGACTCCACACCCCGAAAGTCCTTCGGATGAGACTATAAACCGATGCCCCGTTTTCGAACGCTCGTAGAACATTTGGCGCACACGTTAAAACTCGTTGTGCCATTCGAAAGAATAAGCCATTGAGCGCTGGCAAGAAGGGATGACAAAAATATATCAGAAAAAGCATGCACACCGGTTTCGTGATTAGACATGATCCCTGAAGTCGAATTGCGGCTACCTTACTTGTGGGTAAAAACGGTCACACGCGCAAAAATCTTACCATTGGTAAACCTCGGAGCTCTAGCCGAGAAACGAAATACATAAGAAAAAAAAAAAAACAGAACCAACTGATGTTGACTGTTTCAACTTTATGAGGGGAAAAAACCCAGAAGGAACTCAAGAGAGAAAAGTGAATGGGGATGAAAATGTTGTTACGGGCGGGAGAGGGCCTACAGGCCTCCTGCTCTCTATCCTGACATTAGGGTCTTTTCTGGTCATACCTCTCTCTTTCTGTCGTCATTCTCTCTCTCTCTCTCTCCTCTCTCTCTCTCTCTCTCTCTCTCTCTCTCTCTCTCTCTCTCTCTCTCTCTCTCTCTCTCTCTCTCTCTCTCTCTTCTCTTCTCTTCTCTTCTCTCTCTCCTCTCCTCTCCTGTCCTCTCCTCTCCTCTCCTCTCCTCTCTTCTCTTCTCTTCTCTTCTCTTCTCTTCTCTTCATTATATATGTCTGTCTCTCTGTTTCTGCCTCTGTTTCCTCTCTCTCTGTCTCCAGGTCTATCTGTCTGCCTGTCTGTCTGTCTGTCTGTCTGTCTGTCTGTCTGTCTGTCTGTCTGTCTGTCTGTCTGTCTGTCTGTCTGTCTGTCTGTCTGTCTCTCTCTCTCTCTCTCTCTCTCTCTCTCTCTCTCTCTCTCTCTCTCTCTCTCTCTCTCAGATGGTGGTGGATTGATGTCTTCAGTCATTTAACCTCATCATATTCTGATGTTTGCTCTTTAATTATTGCGCTTTTTTTGTTGTTTTGTTTTGTTTTGTTTTTTGTTTGTTTTGTTTTTGTTTATTTTCCTTTATTCAAATCAAAATTATCATTGATTCTTACTTCTTTTTCGTTTCTGAATGAGTGACTTTTTATAACATTACCTTAATATTGTATCTCTGTGTTATTTCTTGCCTGTTTGATACTTGGTATGGTTCCTTACTTTTGGTATTTGGATCATTATAATTGTTGTTGTGTAGTTGTGGCTATTATTTTATTTTTTCTATCTTAATGTTATCCCTGAAAAGGGCAGGGACTGGATGTAAAAAAGCACGCGAGTGCTTATCTATTATCCTCGAATAAAAGAATTTTGCCTTGCCTTGCCTTGCCTCTCTCTCTCTCTCTCTCTCTCTCTCTCTCTCTCTCTCTCTCTCTCTCTCTCTCTCTCTCTCTCTCCACACACACACACACACACACTCATTCACTCACTCACTCACTCACTCACTTTATGTGTGTGAGTGTGTGTGTGTGTGTGTGTGTGTGTGTGTGTGTGTGTGTGTGTGTGTGTGTGTGTGCGTGCGTGCGTGCATGCATGCGTGTGTGTGTGTGTGTGCGTGCGTGCGTGCGTGCGTGTGTGTACGCGCGCGCTCTCGCGCGCGCGCGCGCGTGTGTGTGTGTGTGTGTGTGTGTGTGTGTGTGTGTGTGTGTGTGTGTGCGTGCGTGCATGTGTCTGTTTGTTCCTGTGTGTCTGTGTGTGCCAAAAAGAGAACAGACAGATAAACACAGAAATTCAAAGAGAACTTAAAGGCAATCTCTGAAAAGAATGCAAGGGAGACAACCTCACCAAAGTCACAGAAGAAGATAAGAACTCATTGTCTACCTCCCTTATCAACAGCTTGGGGGGGGGGGGAAATCATCATGATCTGACGGCATCCTTTATTAGGAGGAGAAGGAAGAGAGGGAGTACAAGTAGTAGGAGGAGGAGGGGAGAGGAGGAGGACCAGGGGTGAGGATAGTCTGGTGGTTAGAGCGTTGGGATCGCGGTCTGACGGCTCGGGTTCGAACCTGGATACATGCAAGCCACCATAATGACACCACAGCCGTCAGTTTCCCCCACATTCAGCTCCTCTCAGCTGCTAATTATCCCTTCCCATCTCCGCCCAGCTGTGGCCAGCTGGTGCTATTTATAGCAGGAACTGACCACACATGGACTAGGAAAAAAGAAGGAGCGCGCTAAATTTAGCACTCTTGACTACGTCCAACTGAGTGATGGATTTGTACACTGTGACACCCGTTCAAAATTGTTCCCCTAGACTAAACATCAGTACCGAATCCACTCCCCTGAAAATCCTCCAGATGGAATGCAATAAATACAATAAAATGCAATATAATGCATAGAATACTTTACAATGCAATACAATGCGCTGCAAAACAATACGATCGAAATGAATACAATATGATACAATACAATGTTATGCTATACGTTGCACTACACTATACTATAAAGCAATACAATGTAATACAATAGAGTACAATACAATTTGCTACTGGAATGTATTGGAATACAATACAACACAATTCAATACAGTACTCTACAATCCAATGCAATGCAATGTTATACAATGCAATGTAATGCATTAACAAACGAATGCTATGACAGAGGTTTATGAAAAATTGGGGTTTTTTTTTGTTTTTTGTTAAAGTCTTCTATCAGTTGTGTGTATGGAGATTATGTATATGTGGGCACATGTATGCCTGTATATGTCTATATGCATGGGTATGTATGTTTGTATGCATACATGTCCATGTGTGTATATGTATATATGACTATTTGAGTTCACACATTAGCTGAAACATATGCTAATAGGTTGTGTATCAGTTTGTGATCTTATCTCTTTTTTTTAATTTCTTTATAGCTTTGATATGATTCATTTGTGGATTGATGTTTACATTATATTGGTCTGTGTACATTATTTGAAAATTTAAAAACTTTTTTTTTAAGAAGTTTATGAAAAACGTGACATTTTACAAGGAACATATCCAAAATAAGTACTGAGGTATCATCAGTAATCGGTATTATCACAGAGTGGCATATTAAAAGGGAAATAACTACGCAGATACACAAACAAAGGAATAAAATGTATGATATGACAGCAAAAATGTAAATAAATGAAACCCGGTGAACACAATTAGATATAAAATAATTGCACCAAATTGAATATCAACATAGAAAATATGAAACCGTCAGAAAAAAAACCAAAAAAACAAAATCTACAAAACCTGACAGATGAGAATGATAAAGGTGAGAAACAGAAGGAAAGTGAGAGGAAAGATAGAGAGATACTACTACTACTACTACTACTACTACTACTACTACTACTACTAATAATAATAATAATAAAAATGATGATGATGATGATGATGATAATAATGATAATAATCATCAAGTTCATTATAAGAAGAAGAAGAAGAAGAAGAAGAAGAAGAAAAGAAGAAGAAGAAGAAGAAGAAGAAGAAGAAGAAGAAGAAGAAGAAGAAGAAGAAGAACAACAACAACAACAACAACAACAACAACAACAACATAATAATAATAATAATAATAATAATAATAATAATAATAATAATAATAATAATAATAATAATAATAATAATAATAATAATAATAATAATAATAATATAGAGAGAGATAGCGAAAGAGATGGACACAAACAAACACACAACACACACATATATATATATATATATATATATATATATATATATATATATATATATATATATATATATATATATATATATATATATATATATATACTGATGGTTCCATTCTAAATACTAATGAGGGAGGTGTGGCTTTTATCATTCCATCATTGAAAGTAGAACGATCATTCAACCTGGGAAAAAATAAATCTAAATTTACAGCTGAGCTAACGGCTATAATATTTGCGCTGTACTATGTACTTGACTTTCCTAAAGATATTTTCAACATACTTGTGTGTGTTGATTCTAAATCGGTTTTACATGCTTTAAAGAATTTTAATCTTAAAGTTAGAAAAGACCTCATTGAAGTCAAGCATCTGGTGCATCTTGTTATTTTTAGAGGTAGTACTGTTACTTTTTGCTGGGTTCCCTCACACAGTGGAATCTATTTTAATGAAAAAGTAGACACCCTTGCAAAATATGGGGCGAGGAATAGAAAGGATTCTTGTGAAATAGATGTTGCATTATCTTTGCATGAGGGATACAGCTTGCTACAAAATGCTTGTTGGAAGCATTTCAGAAAGAAGATCAGCGATTCTGGCTATCGGCTTTATGATAGCAGTACAAGTAATATGATAAATTTTCGAAATATCTTAACTTCTGGCAAAGTCTGTGGTTGGTACAATCGCAGAAATGTGTTATCCCTCATGTACAGATTTAAACTAAATGCCTTCAAGACGAAATACTCAAAGGATGTAAACTGTATTTGTGGAGATAAGATAACGAATAGTCATATTCTTCTTTGTGGATATCTAAAACCACCTTTACCTGTTGTGCCTAATCTATCACTGGGCCAGTTGTTGTCTGAACCATCGCGTTTGTTGGACATTGTGTTAGCACTAATAAGAAGTCCGACAATTCAGTATTTATAGTTTGTTAAAGTTAGCTTTATATTTTAACTTTGTTATCTGGCATTGGTTTCAGCTATTGCTCAATTTTTCTTGATCAGGTGTTGTTGTTGTTGTTGTTTTTGTTTTTTTAGTTTTTTTGTTTTTTGTTGTTTGTTTTTGCTTTTTGTTTTTTGTTTTTGTTTGTTTGGGGTTTTTTTTTTTTGGGGGGGGTTGTTTTTTTGTTTGTTTGGGTTTTTTGTCTAAAATCACTTAATGTGAATAGACGTTAAACTGAAGAACACACACACACACACACACACACACACACACACACACACACACACACACACACACACACACCACAGAATATACCAAAGTCCCAGTGGTGCTGTCCGATTTAGGGACAGTATCAAGCAGCCACCACCATTAAGCAACTCTCAGACCTACTCTATTTCTGTCTAATGGCTTTATGCCATGCTGCTGGCTTGTTAATCATGGGGCTAAATCACTGAGTTATAAATTACAGGATGTCCATGGGTTAAATCGATAAGGTTTAAGGGAAACCATCTATGCCCAGTATGCAGCACTAAATCTTGACGCATTTACTTCCCTTGGTTTAGCATCGTCTTCTGTGTGTTGGATGGGAGGGGAGGGGGGGGGGGGACTCTCTCTGTTTCTTCGTCTTTCTGTGATTCTGTGTCTATGTGTGTCTCTGTCTGTCTGTCTGTCTCTGACTGTCTGTCTGTCTGTCTGTCTGTGTCTGTCTGTCTGTCTGTCTGTCTGTCTGTCTGTCTGTCTGTCTCTCTCTCTCTCTCTCTCTCTTCTCTCTCTCTCTCTCTCTCTCTCTCTCTCTCTCTCTCTCTCTCTCTCTCTCTCTCTCCAAGTTAAGCAAGGAGGAAGCGGAAAGACTTCCAGAACATTTAGACAAAGGAAGAATAAAGATGACAGCCATACTCATAGTGTTACCTGAAGAGAGCAAAAAAAAATCTGATCAAAAGAAAAGAAAAAGAATAATTATTACGATGTGTTGCTGGGGACAGCTTCTGCACTAAATACCACCTTTACAAATCCCTCGCGATATCTATCCTCCTATATGGCTGTGAATCATGGACTCTGACAGCAGAGTTAGAGAGGAGAATCCAAGCATTCGAGAACAAGTGCCACAGGGGACTCCTCAAAATATCATACAAAGAACACAAGACTAATAACTATGTGAAAGAAGAAATCAAAAAGCGTGTGGGCCCCCAAGAGCCTTTGCTCTCCACCATAAAGTGGAGAAAGCTGATGTGGTTTGGTCACACCACAAGACACAACACCCTAGCAAAAACCATCCTGCAAGGAACAGTCGAGGGCAAGAGAAGAAGAGGCCGCCAAAAGAAATCATGGGTTGACAACATCAAAGACTGGACCGCCCAACCCCTACAACACCTCCTACTAGCCACACAGGATCGTGAAGCATGGAAAAAGATCTCTGTTGCGTCTTCTCTCATGTCCCCCCTACGTCCTTTGGGACATGGGACTGAGTGAGTGAGTGAGTGAGTTGCTGGGGAAAGGCTTGTTTCCTCTGTAAATAGGCAAAGAGAAGTCTTGGAAACAGTACATAACATATCCTTTAAAAGATAACGTCTTTGTAGTGATCTAACCATCGATGATTGATTTAAACATTTTCTCTTTTTTATTTATTTATTTATCTATTCTTTTATATCGAGGATAATGAAATAAGCACTCGTGTGCTGTTTTACATCCAGTCCTTGCGTGTATGCAGTTTTGTCAATTTTGTCATCTGTTCCTACCGGCACACAATGGCCTACTCTTACGAAAAGCGGAACAGGATTTAACGTGTGCGCAAAATGTTCTGCGTGCGTTTGCACACGGGGCCTCGGTTTATAGTCTCATCCGAAGGATTTTGGGGGTGAGTGGAGTCAGCACTGATGTGCCTGAAGTTACTTATTCATTTTTTTTATATTCTTTTATATCGAGGATAATGGGATAAGCACTCTTGTGCTTTTTTGCATCCAGTCCCCGTGTGTATGAGTTTTGTAAATGTCATCTGTGCCTTTGCTTGAGGTAGGGACAACAGCAGAGACACAGGCTGAGGGAAACAATAGCGCAGACAATGACTATACTGACAATGATGACACACACTTTGATCCAATGAATCGTCCAGTATCAAAAGAAGGGGCACTCCTTGCAATAAAAGAAAAAAGAAGATTTACAAAATGGCAAAGCTGCTGGATCAGATCATATCATTTGAGAAAGTGCTGAAGTGTTCTAAAAGTCAGAAGGGGGGGGGGGGATTGTTCCTAGGATAGAACTCCTAGGTACACCAATGGTGAGTTGTGTATGCGACCATTTTTACCCACCATTAAGGTAGCCTATTTCCGATCTGGGGGATATTCGGGTTGTTGACACTCTTAAAAAGCTTTAACTCATTGTTTGACCAGGGCTATTTGCAGACAATTGGACATATTCTGCTGTGTCTTCGTAATGTGGAAAGGTAACATAAATAGCCGAGGAAACTAAAGAGGCATATTCTTAAGTAATGGAAGCAGTAAACTATATAGCTAGCACAATCATCAACAACAGACTTCAAGAATGGCTGAAAGAACATAACTTTACAGGTAAATGAATACCAAGCAGGATATAAAAAAGGCTATTTCACTGTTGGTCGCATTTTGTTCTTTGGCTTTGATACGAAAACAGTGTTGCTTTTATCGTCAGCTCTATATACCTTTTAATGACTTCGAAAAAGCTTTTGACAATGTGGAAAGAAGTTTATTGTGGCCCATCCTTTAAAAAATGTATTAAAGAATTAAGCTGTTTCAGTATATTCCTAGTTTGTATGCCAGTGTTAAAGCTAGGAGTGGAGCAGATTTGACAGATTATATTGATTGTACACAAGGTGTGAAACAAGGAAGTGTTACCACTCCAATTTTCTTTTCTTTTTATTGATAAGTTAGCATTACATGTTATAAAAAAGGAAGACATGGTGCTTCTTTCACGAATGATTTCTTTGAATTATTCATAATTATTGTTGTTTGCTGGTGGCATGGCTATAATATCTGAAACACCATTGGTTTACAAACTCAGCTCAATAGTTTACACCAAGAGGCTTCTTCTTTACAATGAAAAGTAAACATGACTACAAGTAATATTGTTGAATTTAGTAAAGGGGGTACCTAGCAGCAATGGAAAGATGGGTTTACAATGCCCGTTGCCAATGCATACATATTCTTGGAAGTTTACTTATTAGTCATGCTGAGTTATGCTTCTGCATGTCATGCTCTGAGAAGTAATGCAAACAGTGCACTGCGGTGCATTTGACCAGAATTACATAAATTTAAAAGTAATTCTTTGAATACTTTTTAATAAATTGATTCTCAAAAACAACCGGTTATTCAGTACCGAACATGCAAGAGTTGTGGAGTTTTGATGGTGCGTTTTACTGTGAAAAGACACATTTATTTGCATTAAAAATACTTTGGCCTATAATGCGCAAGGTTAACGATTTAGTGTATGGAGAAACTGTAGGTTTGCTCAGCTGTAAATGTGTTAAATACTGGTTGAAGTTGGCAAAAACACAGGGATTTGGATTGCCTTATATAGCATATAGAACGCTACTGGACTCGGATGCTCGAGGCAAAAATAATGGGCTACAAATATTCATTGTAAATTGTATATGTTTGGATTTGGCTATGTGGGGTTGAATCAGAGAGTAGACATGGTGGATTAGTTTCTTTCAGCTTTCGAAGAGAGAATAGTTTTGTGTATGTGGCAAGAATAGAATTCCCATTTAAATGACAGTGAAAGATTTGATATTTATAGAACAGTTGGTACTTTGCCTTATGAAACAAATCTGATTTATCGTTGAACATCGATAGTCATATCAAGCATGTAATAGCGTGATATAGACTGGGCATACCTTAAATTACAGTACAAAATTATTGATACAAACCACACATTGAAACTGATATCATAATTATGCCCCATATGTAAACTGGAGACTGAAAACGAAGTTGTTTTTTTTCATGTGATGCCCAATTTTCAAAGAACTTTGAGAACAATACCTATACCATTGAAGTTTTATGAATTCTCAAGCCATTTTTGATTTGCATTACTTTTCGCCGCCAACCACTAACAAATAGAAATTTGTTAATCTATCTGTACAAGGCATTTTGATTGCATTCAACCTTGCTGTCTTGAATTTTCAACTGTCTTTATTGGTTGATGATTGCATTCATATGTAATTTTAATGCCACTGTGTGTTTGTAATAGATACCCTTTCATGATGGGCAATGGCCTATAGCTGACATGATCAAAATATCAGAATCAAAATCGAACTGGAATCAGAATCTCAATCTCTCTCTCTCTCTCTCTCTCTCTCTCTCTCTCTCTCTCTCTCTCTCTCTCTCTCTCTCTCTCTCTCTCTCTCTCAGAGCGAGGCAGGAGTAAAGGGAGAAAACTCCAGCAGGGATCATAATGGCTTTAAAACACGCAGCGAAATGTTAACAGCCTGTTAAGAGCTTTGATTCATCCTTCGCCGCAAGGATTTTAGAAGAAAAAAATCGAAGACAATTTTTTTATCTGTCTCTTCCTTTTTTCAGTATTCTTCTTTTTTTAGCTTTTTTCTGTATTACTTCGATCCATACATTTTTGCGTTCCCTTCTCGCACATTGGCATGCAGGAAACGGGGATATGCGCGTGTATACACGCGTACAGACGGATAGACACACAAAGTTTACAAGCTCTAAAGCTACCTAAAGGTTTCGTTGTTAGCTGAAAAATTTGTACGGGCACAGCATGTGCACACACAGAGAGGTAGACACACGCACGGACGCATGTGTGCACACTTACATTAGGCCTATATACATGTGAACAGAGAAACACGCACACACATTACAGGCACACACTCACACGCGCAGGCACACATAGACACGCGCTCACGCACATACTGCTTGTGGAGGGGGGGGGGTTGTGAGGGTACATCCAGTCCCTGCCTAATCAGGGATTACATCAAAAACAGAGAGAGAGGGAGAGATAACTACACACACACACACACTCACACGCGCACGCAAGCACGCACGCATACACACACTCACACACACACTGCGGCGCACGCACACAAAATCTACACACACACATACACACAGTCTTGCGCACACGTTAAAAAGTCTTGCGCACACGTTAAATCCTGTTCCGCTGATCGTAAGAGTAGGTCATTGTGTGCCGGCGGGAACAGATGACAAGATTTACAAAACTACATTCACACGGGGACTGGATGTAAAAAAAAAAACAACTCATGAGTGCTTATTCCATTATCCTCGATAGAAAAGAATACAAAATAAATAAAATAAATAAACACACACACAAAACACACAGACACAACCACACACACACATTAAAGTCCCCCCACCCCCCACCCCACACACACGGACAGAGCCACACTCACTTGGACATAGTCTCCACATTATGGGCAGGGGCAGCAGCCACACACACACACAACCACACACACACACACACACACACACACACACACACACACACACCAGGGGGGCGGGGGGCGGAGAGAGAGACGGGGGAGAGAGACAGACAGACAGACAGACAGACAGACAGAGAAATACAGAGAGAGAGACAGACAGACAGACAGAAGACAGAGAGAGAGTAGGCAAGGCAAATTCTTTTATTGAAGGATAATGAGAGAGAGACAGACAGACACACACACACACACACACACACACACACACCCCACACACACACACACACCCCCACAACACCACTCCCCCACCACACACCACCCCCACCCACCCCCCCACACCACCACCCTCCCCCCACAACACCCAACCACTCCCCCCCACACACACACCCCACCCACACCCCACACCACCCCCACACACACACACCACCCCCCCCACACACACACCCAACCCCCCACCAACCCCCACCCCTACCCACACACCCCCACACAACTCACTTGGACATGGTCTCCACATCGTGGGCAGGGGCACCTCACACCACACACACACCTCACCACCCCCCGCCCCCCCTTCCCCCACAAGAGAGAGAGACATACTCCTCACACACACAGAAACCCACCCCCTCCACACCACACACACACACACACACAAAACATCCACACACCACCCCACACCCCTACCCCACCCACACACCACACACCACACAAACTCACTTGGACATGGTCTCCAATCGTGGAAGGAGCAGCCATGAGGTCCGAGGCGCTCACCCCCACCCCACCCACCACCCACACACCCTCACCACCACACACCACCCACCCCACCACACACCACCCCACCCACCCCCACACACACCCTACACACTCACATTGGACATGGTCTCCACATCGTGAGCAGGAGCGGCCATGAGGTCCAGGCGCTCACCCCCACCCCACCACCACCCCCACACCCTCACCACCCACACACCCACCCCACACACCACCACCCCACACCCACCACCCCTCCACACTCACTTGGACATGGTCTCCACATCATGAGCAGGAGCGGCCATGAGGTCCGAGGCGCTCCACATGGACTGCGTGCTCAGAGGGCCGGGGCTCGTCTCCGCCGCAGGACACCGGAAGTCCGCCCGGAAGTGACGTTGTCGATGCTGAGGCTCTGCACGGGTTTGGGCAAGAGGCGCCTCTGGGGAGGGGGGGAGGTGGTGGTGGAGGAGGAGGAGGGGGAGACCAGGAGATCCTTCCACCAGGCTCCTGTCCTCCTTCCACAGAGTGGATAGACTCTGGCGCCGCACATCTGAAAACAACAACACGAAGGGGTGGATGGATGGATGGAGAGATTAGGGTAGGTGTGGGGTGTGTGGGGGTGGCGGGGGTGGGTGGGGAGGAGTGGGGGATGGTGGTGGGGTGGTAGTGTGGTGGTGGGTGGGGTTGGTGGGTGGTTTGGGTGGTGGTGGTGGTGGGTGGTGGTGGTGGTGGTTTGGTGGTGGTGGGTGTGGTGGGTGGTGGTGGTGGTGGTGGTGGTGGTGGTTGTTTGGTTGGTTGGTGGTTGGTGGTGGTGGTGGTGGTGGTGGTTATGGTCTGGTAATGATGGTGGTGGTGGTGGTTATGGTAGTGGTAATGATGGTGGTGGTGGTGGTAATGGTGGTAGTAATGATGGTGGTAGTGATGGTAGTTGTGGCAGTTATGGTGATGCTGGTTGTGTGTGGTGATGGTAGTGCGGTATATGTGTTGATAGTGACGTGTGGCAGTCTAATATGAAAGACTAGCACTCAGACTACCTTTCAACAACTAGTGGAAGAGGACAGAAAAACCTATCTACAAGAAATTTAAACTGCAGACTCACACTTGCTTTATACAGCTATCACCTGTCACCTGCCACCTATCCCACAGTCTAGCAACCGCTGGGGCACCACTGAAGTTTTCGCAACCAGCTTCCTCCACTTCTTTCGGTTTTCAGCTTTCTGTAGCAAGTCGTTTCACCCGAGGCTGGTCCACTCTCTGATGTTTTCTTACCATTGTTTTCTCTGTCTGTCTATTCTTAGCTTCTAAAAAGTCAACCTAATGTTTGCACTTTCACCGCTTTATTTCATTTTGCTTGAATTATTGGTTTAAATAGTTTTATTCAGAATTTTGGACAAACATTGAAAACAACAGCATTTAGAAATCATAGCAACAACAAGCTTGTAGCTTATAATGTGCTCAATTTAACAATGAAAATTGACATGAAAACGACGGCCGTTGAGCTGCAATATGCAACCAACAACAAAAAAAAAAAACATCAATTGCAATCTTTGCTAGAAAAAGGAAAAGTAATTCAAAAAAAAAAATCAATTTGTAGATAAAGCACACAAAATTAGTGGAAGAAACAACAACAAGCAAGAACAAACAAAAACAACAACAACAAAAATTGCTTGAATTATTTCATTTTGCTTGACCTTCTTTTCTTGTAGTCCAATAACTGCTGTTTCAATTTCATCTGATTTGGTTTCATTTTGATTTATATTTCTTATTTTTAATCGCTTTTATTGTTGATATCATTTCATCATTTTTATACCTAAATGTATGTCATTTCATTCTTATTTTCAGTCTTTCACTTCGAAGTGCTTGTAACAAGTTTTGAGGACTCTCCCTAAAAGCATTCTTTCAACAGCATCATTAAATCGTGTTCTTAACTCTTTATAGAAAGAAAAGAAAAAAAAAAAAAACAAAACAAGCAACAACAACAAAGTGAAGAGAAAGGGAAGACCAAAAGACGACTCGTGTAAACTTTTTCCAACCTCTGCGTTCTCCTTGAGGATAGAGCTTGGGAAAATAAACACATTATTGTACCCTAGCTTCCTCCTTCAGGCCATAAAAATGAACCCTCACAATAAGTATCATCATCCTTCGTCTTCTGCTGGTGCTCCAGTCACAGTGCTATTGTTGTGTCAGGGGCATTTGGCTTTGCGTATAGCGGTGGTCTTCATATAAGCCATTAGTCGACAACGTTACAATGACCCGCGTAGACTGGCGCTGAGGGGGTGGGGGGAGAGAGGGGGAGAAGACAGACAGGAGAGAGAGAGAAGAGTGAGGAAGAAAGAGCAGAGAGAAGAGAGAGAGAGAGAGAGGGAGGGAGAGAGAGAGAGAGGGGGAGGGGGGGAGAGAGAGAGAGAGAGAGAGAGAGAGAGAGAGAAGAGAGAGAGAGAGACAGAAGAGAGAGAGAGAGACAGAGAGAAGGACAAGACAAGATGCAGGGGAGAGAGGCGGGGGGAGGATACATGAGAGACAACAGAGATGACAAGAACACACGAAAAGAGGAGTAGACAAACGCATCACGCAGCACACACACTACACACACACGCACGCACCACGCACACACACACCCCGCACAAAACACACACAACTACAAACACAGACACATAGACACACAGCACACACAGCACACACACAACACAACACACACACGACAGGAGAGAGAGAAGAAGAGAGAGAGAGAGAGACAGAACAGAGAGACAGAGAGAAGGAGCATAGACAGAGAAAGAGAGATAGACATAGCTATAAAAAAAAGTTTAGAAATATTTTTAAATAATCAGAAAGAAAAACTCCTAAAGGAAGAACACAGAAAATCTTGAGAAGAGAGGGGGGGGAGAGAAAAAGAAAAGGAGAGACAGACAGAGAAACGAAACAGAGAAAGGAAAAGAAGACAGAGACAAACACAAAGACAGAGACACAATGCGATACAGACACAAAGAAAAAGGGATAAATAAAAAAGGGAAATGGAATGGAATCTTGGCTAGAAGGAGAATGTGCGTGCACTGGGGGATCAAAGACAGACAGACAGACAGACAGACAGACAGACAGACAGAAGACAGACAGAAGAACGGCACAGACTCTCCTCCATCTTCCTGCAAAAAGGGGCCAACTATCGACAACTGGCAGACACACATACACCCTTTCATGTGGAGCAGCAAAGCAGAGAGACAGACAGACAGACAGACAGACAGACAGACATAGAATGGCTGACGTTGCTATCGCAGCGACAGAGGGAAAGGAACAGGAGAAATGTGAATGTATGCATACTGTGCTCTTATGCAAGAACATGTGGTCATTGCAAGAGCATGCATCCACGCGCGCGTGCGCGTGCACGCACACTACACACACACAA
>CM060330.1:10682661-10685161 GCA_030674155.1 Stramonita haemastoma
AGTGGACGTGGATAGGGGGGGTCTACTGCATGGTAACAGCTTGCCCTCCATACTTACTTACCCAGGCTTTGCGCTCTAAAGCAACTGCATATAGTCTTCCGAGACTGATGGGTGCTACTATTACTACTACTACTATACTACTACTACTACTACTACTATACATACTTACTACTACTATATAGTGTGTCTGTTTTCAGAATTTTATCTCAACTGGGTGTTTGTTATGGCACATGGGCACACAACTGACTCAAATAGAGAAAAATGAATATTCAAGGGGAAAACCCGGATTCAATTTCAATCCAATTGTATTTTCAAACAAGCAGAAAGGATAGGGTTATTTTTTTTAAGTTTGCAGACCTTTCTTCAAATCCTTTGATTTTTTCACACACACACACACACACACACACACACACACACACACACACACACACACACACACACACACACACACATCAACACACACACACACACACTCACTTTAAAAAAAATTAACAAAAGTATTTTTTTTTAATGTATTCATGCATCACGTTCTCTTTTTACTTTTAAACTTCTGCTTTTAACGACATCGTTAAATCATCCACTCCGCCTCGCTCAGCTCAAAACTAAGATTTGGAAAAGAAACGACATAAAAAAAAAAATATTTTAGAATTTTTTTTTTTTTAAAGCCTGACTTCCTCCTCTGGGAGCTGACCTGAGTCATAACAATAACTGTGCCTGCTGGCCTTACTTCTGCTGCAGCCGCTCTGCTGCTGCTCTTGCTGTTGCTGTTGCTGCTGTGTCGTGTCCTTTTGCCACAGACCTTGTCTTCACTACAAACTAGCAGTCTGGAACGTCCGAATGACACACTGGGTAAGAAGAGTATTTTTAAAATAATTTTTATTTATTCTTTTATGTCTAGGATAATGGAATGAGCACTCATGTGCTTTTTTTTTTTACATCCAGTACATAGAGTAAAGGGGTGAGCATGAGGGAGGGAAGGGGAGAGAGGGGAGGGGACGACGTAGAGGAACAGAGTCGGGAATAATCTGGAAGGAGACGACTGAGAATTAAAGAATGATCGGTTAGAATTGAGATAGTAGATGAAGATAGATAGTAGATGTGGATGGTGGATGATGGATAGGAGGATGGATGAGGATGGATGGATGGAGGATATGATGGATGGAGGAAGTAGAGATAGATGGATGGATAGAAGAAGAAGATAGATGAAATAAAAAGAAGAAATATATGTTAATATAGATAGATAGATAGATAGATAGATAGATAGATAGACAGAGTGCAGACAGAGCAGACAGACAGAGCAGACAGAGGCAGACAGCACAGACAGACAGATAGACAGATCAGGACAGAAGTACAGACAGACAGACAGACAGACAGACAGACAGACAGACACAATAGAAACACATGAACAGGTTTTATTTACCTCGGCCTTAGGCACTGTACAAAACATGTTTGGAGCAGGGGGAAAGTACACATTATAGCAGAGAACCTTTTAGCCATTCCACAATATCCAATTCTACAAGTATACAGAATCACACTCAATAATACGTTCGCGTCAAGTGCGTGCATTGAGATCATGCATAATCGTGCGTATATATACAGGCATATACACAACATGCACCTGCACACATGCATGTACATGACATACGCTTATGCATACATGCACGCACGCGTACGCGCACGCAAGCACACACACACACACACACCACTGCGCACACCCACATCACTCATAACACATTTAGTGCGCGCGCAGACGCGCATCTTACTCACAGACAGACAGAAGATAATCCAGGTCTCAGAATAACTCATCCTAAAACCCTTATCATTCCCCCCCCCCCTTTCCTCCCTTATCAAACGCTCCATCCATCCATCCTTCTCTCCATCTCTCCTCCAGATAATCAATGAGGGTTACCTCTTGCCTTCCTTTACTACTGTCTGCCTCATCTGTCTGTCTGTCTGTCTGTCTGTCTGTCTGTCTGTCTGTCTGTCTGTTGTTGTCTGCCGTTATTTTTATTCTGTTGTATGCCAGGATGCTGATGCTGTCTGTTGTCTTTTCTTACTTCTGTCCCCTGTGCTGTACTGTCTGTTTTTGTTTAATGTCTGTCATCTGTTCCACCTGCACCGTCCCTACTCTTACAATGCCATTTAACGTGTGTCAATTTCTGTGTCTTGCCACGCCTCGGTTTAAAGTCTCACGGTTTGTCTGTCTGTCGGTCTCTCTGTCTGTCTGTCTGTCTGTCTGTCTGTCTGTCTGTCCTCTCTCTCTCTCTCTCTCTCTCTCTCTCTCTCTCTCTCTCTCTCTCGTCTGTCTTTCCTGTCTCTGTCTGTCTGCCCCTGCTGCTCTCTTTCTTCTGTCTGTCTCTGTCTCTCTCTCTCTGTCTCTTCTTCTGTCTCTTCTCTCTGTCTGTCTGTCTGTCTGCCTGCTCTCTCTCTCTCTCTCTCTCTCTCTCTCTCTCTCTCTCTCTCTCTCTCTCTCTCTCTCTCTCTCTCTCTTTTTCTTCTC
>CM060330.1:10697661-10707661 GCA_030674155.1 Stramonita haemastoma
ACCAGTCAATAATCAGGGGCTTTTTTGTACAGGTGCAAGCAGGTGAGAAATGAGTTAGCTGCCAGAAAGGAACTCAACGGACAATAAACACACTCTCCTTCTGTCCTGATTGCGCATGTCCCGCTCTGTCTGTCTGTCTGTGTCTGTGTCCATGTACACAGCAGCTGTTTTCTGCACTGCTTTCACCCTCTACGCACTAAAGCGTCATGTCTGGTATTTGTTTGTTTTTTTTGTTTAAGTTTTTTTGGTGGTTTTGTTTTTGTTGTTGTTTGTTTTTGTTTGTTTGTTTTTTTGTTTTCGGGGTTTTTTTTGTTTTTTGTTGTTTTTTTCTAGATAGATGGCTTGATGAAAAAGAGCAAATTTATTGCTCACTCAATGAACCATCTGGAAATAAAACTTTGACTTTGACTATGACTTGGAATTATCAGCTAGAACCCGGAGGGGGCTAAAAGGTTTCAGCTTTTATCATAATTATTCTGTGATATTTTTTCCGACTTATTTGTACGGGGCTTTTCATTCACATAACATGAATGTTTTACCTACTGTCATGACAGGTAGACAAATTTCTGTTTCCAATAAGTGGAAGAACCCTGTATCTGTTTTAATAATGGATTTCTTCGATACGTATTTTCACTTGCTCACTTAAGTATATCTTATTTGAAATGTACACTTTACAAGTATATAAATGTTATTTACTTTTTTTAAAAATGTATAAATCAATAAACAAAACTTATTCCTGTAAAAGGCAAAAGAGGTAAAGGTGTTCCATAACCTAGGCGGTCGTAAGGGAGCGAGGCATCAGAGACTCAGCTTCTCAAGGGGCCAGCATGTTGAGGGCGGCCCTATCTCCTCTCCCTCGCTGCTTTACCTTCCCTGATCCTAAAGAGGGCAGGTACCCATTTACAGCTGGGTGAACTGGGGGGACTGTACTGAGGCCAAGGCGCGCAAACGGTCACCCATCCAACTGGTAACCACGCTCAACGCTGCTTAACTTGACTGGGGGAAAGCGAGCGCTCTGACCACTGAGCTATCCCACCCTACCTATAATTCCCGGATTCCAGACACCACCGAGACACCTGGTCAAAGGTATTTTCCCTGGAGTTAACATCAGTGCCAACTCCATTCCCCGGAAAGACCTTTGGATGAGACTACAAACCGAGGTCTTGTGTGCAAAAGCACGCAGAACATTTGTGCCCGTGTTAAAACCTGTTCCATCTTCGGGAAGAGCAGGCCATTGTGAACATTTGAAAAACCGCATGCAACCAGGGACTGGATGTTAAAAAAAAGTACACGTGTGCTTATTCCTTATCCTTGAAATAAAAGAATGTAAATGAGTATTTTTAAAGCCTGCCTGAATCTTGAGCTATAGACGAGGTTCAAACTATCACTGTACTTTTTAGTCATATGTGGTATGTATACAAATTTTGTGCCTGTTATCATTAAATTTGTTGTTTTGGAAGCGATTGTTATATACGTTGTTTAAATTACACTTTGTTTATTTCACTGACCCATTCTACAAACAAACAAATAAACAAAAATAAAAATCCCCCTATGTTTTAAAAGCAAAGTTTTGATTTACCATGAGCACTGCCGTGTCTCCCCAAAACAAAACAAAACAAACAAGTAAATGGCAAACAAAAAACACTCTTAAATAGAAAAAAAAATTCCCAAACCAAAAATCAACAACGCAAAGACAGATTTTAATGCGTGTGTGTGAGCGTTTGTGCCTCTAACATAAAGATCCAGAAAGGACGTCACCTTCATTATTTTCCCTTTTCCCTTATCTGCGTGTACGTGTGTGTGTGTGTGTGTGTGTGTGTGTGTGTGTGTGTGTGTGTGTGTGTGTGTGTGTGTGTGTGTGTGTGTGTCCCGCCAAAAGTCCTTAGGATGAGACTATAAACCGAAGTCTCGTGTGCGAACACATGCAGAACATCTCACGCATACCTTAAAACCCGTTCTACTTTTCGGAAGAGTAGGCCATTGTGTGCCGGTGGGAACGGATGACAAAATTGACAAAACTACATTCACACGGGGACTGGATTTTTTTTTAAAAACCACATGAGTGGTCATTTCATTATCCTGGAAATAAAAGAACAGAACAGAAAGAATAAAATAGAACAGAGTCGTGTTGTCCAAAGATCTATACAAACAGCCTAAAGGCAGTGTTATGTCCCTCGTATGGAAACTTCCTCCTTGGAGAAATAGCCTGAGTTGTTTTCGATTTTTAAAAATTTTTTAGCGTTGTGTCTAACTGCACTTCAAGAAAAAATCTCCTAAAACATAGACATAAATCATCTGCAAATGTTCATACGACTTCAGAAAGACGCGCGTGACTTTCTCCTTGGACAAATAGCCTGAGTTATTGGGGGGTTTTTACTTTTTTTTTTTGGTTTGGTTGGGTTTGTTTTGTTTTTTTGGGTGGGTGTTGGCGTTCTGTCTAACTGCGCTTACAGAAAAAACTCTCCTAAAATTTACACACACACACACAACACACCACACACACACACACACACACACACACACACACACACACACACACACACACACACACAGGGAGGGAGGGAGGGAGGGAGGGAGGGGGAATAAGACAGACAGATAGAGGGACTGAGACAGAGACAGAGAGAAACAGAGACAGAGACAGAGAGAAACAGAGATAGAGAGACAGAGAGAGACAGAGACAGAGACAGAGAGAGCAATATATATCTTAAGCATATTTTTCTATCTCTTTTTATCATCATCTTTCAATGGCAGCTTAGGAAGACCACAGGCACACAAAATATTCTTGTGAATGCCATTGACACTTCTAAATTTGGGAAAGTGTCTCACTGTAAGGTTCCACAGAGGGTGGAGCTTCAATCACCGCCAGGACCTCTGATGAAGGCTCATCCAGGAGCCCTAAATCGAATCAGGTCAGGCCAAAGGCATGGTTCTTACCCAAAAGTAAAGTCTAAAAATGCTGTCATTGAAAGATTTTATTTTCTTTATTTTTTTTGCAATTGAATCTTTATCAACCATTTTCGAAATAATTGAAAATTTGTAAATGACTACTTGTACTTCTTTTCCTCAATTACTGTCCTCAATAATACTAGAATTTGGTCGAATGGAGAACTACTTCTCTTGTAGATACAATCTATCTATCTATCTATCTATCTATCTATCTATCTATCTATCTATCTATCTATCTATCTATCTTCTTTCTTTCTTTCTTTCTTTCTTTCTTTCTTTTATATATTCCTTAGTCTGGCGACCGTGGGGGCACCCCTGAAGACTTGACAACCAGTTCCCTCCATTCCTCTCTCTGTTCTGCTTTTCTCAAAATTTGGTTGAGTTCTAGGCCTGTCCATTCGCTGATGTACGCTCATAAATTATAAAAAAAAGAAGAAAATAACGACCCGCTGATTAAAAAAAATAAACGAACCGCACTTGTATCTGTCGAATGGATACAGATACAGATACAGATACTTCTCTTGCCTCTGCTTGCACTGTAAGTGTATGGCAATGTTTGGGTTATTATCTAGCTAGGACTGACCCCTGGGCTGGATACAAACCTTATGACTTCCCCTGCATCCTTTCAAAAGGCTCCCCAAACACCAGGCAGAAAGATATTTAGATATTTACTGTACGTAAAAGAGCCAATGGCAACAACAGCGCTACCAAGATTGATATTTCAAAAAAACTGTACCTGAAATGATTTGAAGAAATATGGTGGTCACATGCTCTAGTGATATGCCATTCCTTCTTCTTCACTAGGTGTTAAATGCTGTCTTTGAAAGATATTTTTAAAGTTTTACTAAACTAAATCTTTGATAAATCATTTTCAAAATGATTGAGAAGTTGTAAATGGTTACCTACACTTGTTTTTTCTCCGCTACTATTTTCTCATATATATATATCATATATATAATTATTTTATATATATATATATATATATATATATATATATAATATATATATATATATATATACCATGCATGTGCAAAAGCACACACTTACATGCAGAAATATATTATATATATATATATATAATATTATATATATATATATATATAATATATATATATAATATATAAATAGATACATATAAACATATATACAGACATACACGTATGCATGTTTTATACACACACACGTGTGTGCTCATGAGAGAGACAGAGACAGAGAGACAGAGAGACAGAGAGAGAAAACATAGAGGTAGAGAGAAAGAAAAGAAGAGTAAAAACGTGTTTTTTTTCTATCCTGGCCATGCCTGGCCAGAGAGATGACAACAGACCTTGGCCCAGACAACGAGGCACAGGGGAAATCCCCCTGCCTTTGTTTCAGTCTCACATTGCCTGCCACATGCTTACCTCCACCCATCGCTGCACGCACGCATGCACACGCACAGTGCACACACGCGCGCGCGCCCGCACGCACACACAAGCACGCGCGCGCGCACGCACGCACGCACGCACGCACGCACGCACGCACGCACGCACACACCACACACACACACACACACACACACACACACACAAGAGCTAGTGTCCCATGAGCGAGAGATCCTCGGTTCTAGCCAAAAACAAGGATCTTAATTTTTTTTTTTTTTTTGGGGGGCGGTCATTGTTTGTCTCTTGCGTTTCGTTAGAGTCAGACTGGTATTCTGGACACTGCTGTTTTAGATGATCTGATAAATCAGGATCCCGTTTATATTCACTACATATTTACTGTACGTAAAAGAAACCAATGGCAACAACAGCGCTACCAAGATTCTGATATTTCAAAAAACTGTACTGAAATGATTTGAAAGAAATATGGTGGACATATGCTCTAGTGATATACCATTCCTTCTTCTTCGTCGTCGTCGTCGTCGTCGAACGCTCAGAACATTATACGCTATTCCTACCAACTTGAATTTACGCAGGAAAAACAGTGTTGTTACCAGTGTGATGAAACAGCTTTAACACCGCAGTGACTGAAACAGCTATCAACATACTCGGCAAACACCAGCCAACACAACAAAATAATGAAGACCACAGCACCCCATAAACACCGCCTGACATTAGCCCCACTGCATGATCATTTATCAGCGTTATCCCAACCCCCAGCAACCCTAAAACATTTATGTTTCCTTTGGGCATCTCTGTTTTACAAAATCAATAAATTTGTTGTAATATCCACCCATTCTTATCTTCTCTATTTTACCCCTCTCGCTTCCCTATTCTCTCTCCTCCTCCTCCTCCTTTTCCTCCTCTTTCCTCCTCCTCCTCCTCCTCCTCCTCTTCCTCCTCCTCCTCCTCCTCCTCCTCTCTCTTCCTCCTCTTCCTCCTCCTCCTTTTCTCCTCCTCCTCTCTTTCTCTGAATTCCTGTCTTCAAACTGAATTACCTCACTTTGTTCCTCTATGAACTAACATAACGTGTGCGTTTATCCAGAGGTTAAACGCCCTTCCTGCAAGTGTCAAGTTTGGGGTCTGGATATACCACCCAAAGCCTGGCTCCTCCCCTTACTTTTCATTAAACGTTAAAAGCAATTGTAACTGTTCATCTTTTTTAAACAAAAAAAAATGAATGAATGAGCGCATGTAAAGGAATCCACAGCAACTATAATGTAAAATTTGTCCGTGATAGAATTCTATAGAAAAAAATCCACTCTTAAAGGCAAGCACGACAATTATTATACATGTAGACCGTGGGGAAAATGGAGAAAGTGGTCTATAGCCCCTGATTCGTGACCTGGTGGTTGTCTAGGATTATGGGTTCGAATCTTCACTGCCATATCTGTCAGATGGTATTTGTCCTCCTCCTCCCCCCCCCCCCCTCCCCTGAGTTAACCACAGTTTTCCTCTTTTTCTTCGTCGAACGCTCGGACAGCGACTACTTTTGTCTGTCCTATGAGTGAAAATGCGTTGCGCTGCCGTTAAGCGCCTGACAAGCCTGGCCCAGCGCATCCTACTTCGGCATGGGAAAGAACTGTTATTTTTGAAGTCTTTCTGGTACAAGGCAGAAGGATGGATAAAAGAAGACAGAAAGTAGACAAGGATGCGACAGGAAGAAAAAGAACACGGCAGAAACGGAGAGAGGGATGGAAAAGAGGGAATTCCTAGCACAGAATTTCCAGAAGGTGGAGATACTGACAGGCCCCCGGCTTCTCCCTGGGGCAACAACGGTTTTGATCCACTTTCCTCATAGTCCCTTTAGTTTGAAATAATTTGATCGACAGAAAGGATCATTTTAAACACCACGGGTTCGTGACCGACCTTCTGTCTACTCTCCTTTAAGACGTGTGAATTAGCTTCTTCTTGTCTATGTAAACTAGTTAGGGTGTTTTTCTTTTCATTTCGCTTTGTTTATGCGCTTTTACATTGTTATTGTAGTATTTTACACTGTATTATTTCATATTTTTCATGTTGGTGTTACGTACGTCAGGTTACTTTATATTGTTTTTATCTTACTCTTCAGTTTTCATGTGTTGCTTCACGATATCTATGCTGCTTAATAACCCTCGTTTTACTTCACACTGGGCTGTTCATGTTACTTTACAGTGTTCATATATCATTTCACTGTTCACATTACTCTACACTATTCATGTGGTTCCCCAATGTTACTTCACATTATTCATGTTACTTATGTCTGTGTTGTTCGTGCAACTTTACTGTACATTACACACGCGCGCGGCGCGCGCGCACTATCACACACACAACACATACATATATATATTATATATATTGCATCACATCGTTCATGTCACTTCAAAGTAAAGGGCCTATTTGCTACCACACTGTACTACAAGAACAGCATACACATAAAGATGGACAACAAAAACTTAGGATTTTTACAGGTACAGACCAGGCGTTTGGGATCGTACAAGAACATTTATAAAACCGCATACACACAGAGGAATGGATGTAAAAAAAAATGTGAGTAGTGAGTAGTAGTAGTAGTAGTAGTAGTAGTAGTAGTAGTAGTAGTAGTAGTAGATAGTAGTAGGGGTAGTGGTAGTGGTAGTAGTATGTTGTTGTTTGTTGTTGTTGTTGTTGTTGTTGTTGTTGTTGTTATATTATTATTATTATTATTATTATTATTATTATTATTATATTATTATTATTATTATTATTATTAAGTACGTGAGTGCTTATTCCATTTTCCTCGAATAAAAAAAATATATATGAAGATCAAAAAAATGTTTTTTCAACAACTGCCGTTGGTGGATGGTGTGATGTTTTTCTGGCTTTGGTGCATCATGAGGTAGGATCAGCCAGACAGGAGACTCGGTGTTGGATTTGCCTCCTGCCAACTTCATGCCAACCATCGATCATTCTGAGCACATTCCTAATCCTGCATGTTAGGATACGGGTTTATCTTCTTCTACTTCTTCTTCTTCTTTTTTCTTTCTTTTCTTCTTTTCTTCTTCTTCTTTTTTCTTCACCTTCTTCTTCTTCTTCTTCTTCTCTTCTTCTTCTTCTTTTTCTACACTCTTCTTTCTTCTTCTTCTTCTTCTTCTTCTTCTTTCTTTTTTCTTCTTCTTCTTCTTCTTCTTCTTCTTCTTCTTCTTCTTCTTCTTCTTCTTCTTCTTCTTCTTCTTCACTTCGTCTTCTTCTTCTTCTTCTTCTTCTTCTTCTTCACCTTCGTCTTCTTCTTCTTCACTTCGTCTTCTTCTTCTTCTTCTTCTTCTTCTTCTTCTTCTTCTTCTTCACTTCTCTTCTCTCTTCTTCTTCTTCTTCTTTCTTCTTCTCTTCTTCTTCTTCTCTCTTCTTCTTCTTCTTCTTCTTTTTCTTCTTCGTCTTCTTCTTCTTCTTCTGCTTCTTCTTCGTTCTTCTTCTTGCTTACTTTACTTTTTTTCTTTACATGATGCGACAACTCGCATAATGTCATGTGAATCAAGTTTTTCTTCTATGTTCTTTGAATGTTATTTCAGATATGGAAAACCAGAGTGGCTGACAGTGGTGTATGTTGTGACTATCATATGGCTGACAGTGGTGTATGTTGTGACTATCGTATGGCTGACAGTGGTGTATGTTGTGACTATCGTATGGCTGACAGTGGTGTATGTTGTGACTATCGTATGGCTGACAGTGGTGTATGTTGTGACTATCGTATGTTTAAATATTCTTTATGTCTGGAGAACCACTTTTTAATTCTACCGCTTTCACTTCGCCAGCCTCTAATCAAACTCAGATTGTCTGATCATAACTTTCCTATTCAGTGTGTCAGGTAAAATTCTGTACCAAAAAAAATATAAATGTAATCTAGATGAAATTCTGTACCAAGAAATGAATGGAAATGTAATATTGATCAAATTATGTACCATGAACTAAATGTAAATATAATCTGAATCAAATCCCGTACTAATAACTGAATGTAAATATAATCTAGATCAAATTCCGTACTATTAAATGAATTTAAAAGTAATCTAGATCAAATTCCGTACTATTAAATGAATTTAAAAGTAATCTAAATCAAATTCTGTACCAAGAAGTTAATTCCAATGTATTATCTGTACAATGGCAGAAACTCAAGATGAATTCAAACACAACAGTTTTGCTTGTGGGCAGAAAAAATTTTCCGTAATCATCCAAATACTGTAAAATTCAACCTTTAAATAAACTCAGAACGTAAATCAAAACGTGTTATTTAATCTAGCAAAGCGTATCTCTATTCTGTTGAGAATTATTTCCTGATTCAATGTGATAACACATTTATCACTGCTATACGTTGGATTCATTCTAATACTATGGTCTACTTTGCTGCACTGTATATTTTCAGATATGGTTTTGTTGCTGTTATTAATGTGTGTTTGACTGACAGGAGTATGTGTAACTGTATCAACTTCGGCCATATGTTTTCTTCAATTCCCCAGCTAAAGCCAATGCTAGAATAAAAACTGGTTCAAAATGTTCATCTCCTTTTCAACCAATAAACGGTAAACCGAGGTCCTGTGTGCAGCACGCATTCAGCGCACATTAAAGAACCCACGTCAACAAAATAGGTGTCCCTGGCAATATTCAGTAGAAAAACTCTGCAGGAAAACAAAGACACATGCAGACAGGAGAAGGTGTGTGTGGTGTGTGTGTGTGTGTGTGTGTGTGTGTGTGTGTGTGTGTGTGTGTGTGTGTGTGTGTGTGTGTGTGTGTGGTGTGTGTTGTGTGTGTGTGTGTGTGTGTGCGTGCGTGCGTGCGGGTAGGCGGGCGTCCGTGCGTGCGTGCGTCTGTGTGTGCGTGTGTGCGTGCGTGCGTGCGTGCGTGCGTGCGTGCGTGTGTGTGCGTGCGTGCGCGCGCACACACACAAGTACATCCACACACCCCTGTGTATGCCTAAATTTTGGTGTGTCAACGTACTTTTCAGTGTGTCACTGTCTGCGCGTTGTAGTTCACGATAACGTTGCCATGTTCGCATTATGTAAACGTCTAACATTCTCCAAAAAAAAATCCTGAACTTCCTCCCTTTCCCATCCATCACCACCACCACAACCCTCCCCCCGCTTGCCCCTACCCCCTCCCACCCCCACCCCCTCCTCCAACTTCTCCTTTTCCATGGCAAGGCAAGATCAGCTAGTCTGGAATCGCAGACAAATATGTCCCAGACCTCGGACAGATCTCATTGCTCCTTCCTCCTTTCTCATTCAGAGGTCGATTCTGTTTTCGTGTGTTTTTTTTTCAAACGCAACTACAGTAGGGTCGGTGGGTTTCAGTGATGAGAGTGGTCCGTATATGTGTCGCACAGATGTAGGAAAAAGATTGTGGTGTGGTGTGGTGTGGTGTGGTGTGGGTGTGGTGTGGTGTGGTGTGGTTATAGTGTGGTGTGGTGTAGTGCGGTGTGGTGTGGTGGTGTGGTGTGGTGTGGTGTGGTGTGGTGTGGTGTGGTGTGGTGTCAAGACAAGTCAAGTCAATTTTTTTCCAGATAGTATATTGAATAAGCTATAAATTTGCTTTTTGGTGGTTGTGATGTGTTGTGTTGTGCTGTGTTTTGATGGTGTGTGTGTGTGGTGTGGTGTGCTGTGCTCTGGTGCAGTGCATTGCAGTACAGT
>CM060330.1:10730161-10732661 GCA_030674155.1 Stramonita haemastoma
ATGCACACAGATCGATATCCATCCCTACCGCTACTTGCCTATATATTTTTTTGATATCCCAAAATATTGGATTTTGGCAAAGGAGCGATAACGGGGGGTAGAGGTTTGTCGTCGTATGGACACGGAAAAAGACAGACCCACAGAGAAAAGACAGACACACAGAGAAAAGACAGACACACAGAGAAAAGACAGACACACAGAGAAAAGACAGACACACAGAGAAAAGACAGACACACAGAGAAAAGACAGACACACAGAGAAAAGATAGACACACAGAGAAAAGACACAGAGAAAAGACAGACACACAGAGAAAAGACACAGAGAAAAGACACAGAGAAAAGACACAGAGAAAAGACAGACACACAGAGAAAAGACACAGAGAAAAGACACAGAGAAAAGACAGACACACAGAGAAAAGACAGACACACAGAGAAAAGACAGACACACAGAGAAAAGACAGACACACACAGAGAGTTGGAGAAAGGAGGGATGTGGGTGAATGAAATTAAAATATGATCGGACTAGACAAGACATATTTTTCTCTGAGAAGTTTTCTGTCCCTCCTGGTGAGAGCGTGCTTTTCTTTTGAACCAGCTTTGCTTTCCTGGGTTTTCTTTCTTGTTTTGTCTATCAATTTTTTGTGGGTTTCCACGTATAGTTGCGAGCACACAAGATCAAGCAGTTCTGCTGTGTGTGCGTGCGTACGTGTGTGTGTGTGTGTGTGTGTGCGTGTGTGTGTGTGTGTGTGTGTGTGTGTGTGTGTGTGTGTGTGTGTGTGTGTGTGTGTGTGTGTGTGTGTGTGTGTGTGTTTTATGTGTGTGTGTGTGTGTGTGTTTGTGTGAGTGAACATTTTGTGTATATGTGTGTACGTGTGTTTGTAAAGTGGTGTGTATGTGTGTGTGTGCGCGTCTGTGTCTGTGTTCAGGTATATGTGTGTGCTTGTGTGTTTAAGTATATGTGGGTGTTTGAGTGTGTGTGTGTGTGTTTGAGTGTGTGTTTGTGTGTGTGTGTGTTTGTGTGTGAGTATTGGTATGTGTGTGTATACGCGCGCGCACGCGCGCCCATACTCGTACGCGTGTACATATGTTTGTCAGTCTGTCTTACGTGCAAGCAAATGCATTCTGTCCGTCCGTTTCACTTACAGACCATATCTCTCTCTCCTCTCTCTCTCTCTCTCTCTCTCTCTCTCTCTCTCTCTCTCTCTCTCTCTCTCTCTCTCTCTCTCTCTCTCTCTCATCTCTCTCATACTTGTGGTTTTTGATCTATGGCCTTTGTAAATGAATGAATGCACGATCAATTTTTTTTTGCTTATGTTTTCTTTTTCCATTGATTTTAATGCAGCACACACGTGTTTGCTGGGGGTTTTCTTTCTGTAGTTTTATCTTGACTGTATTGATGTGCCTTGATGAATGCATGTGTTATTTTTTGTTTTCTGATTGTGTTGTTGTGGTTTACATGCGTCTGAAAATTGATCAAGCGGTTTTCAGTTTTGGTGCGGCGTTATCCTATTTGTATAATATGCTTTATGCAGTTCATTATCTTGCCATGCTTTATTTACGATGTTAATATGTTGTCCTGGTAACCTATCAGATGTGTGATATCTTTCTCTTGTACTATGGTTTATTATTTATTATACACACAGGGACTATATGTAAAAAATAAAAATAAAAAGCACATGAGTGCTTATTCCATTATCCTCAGTATAAAAGAATAAAAGGAATAAATATTCTAATGCTGGTTATAAAAAAAATATATTGAAAGAGGGGTTTTTTCATCAATTTTTAAACGCAAGTACGGTCGATCCCTGAATATTAGATTTTTAAAAAGTACATCACATTATCAGAGCCTACATATCATAACACAAAATCTTTCTCTGTCTCTCTGTATCTGTCTCCTTCTGTCTGTCTGCCCCCCCCCCCCCCTCCTCTCTCTCTCTCTCTCTCCTCTCTCTCTCTCTCTCTCTCTCTCTCTCTCTCTCTCTCTCTCTCTCTTTCTCTTTGCCATTTCGTTAGTTTAACGTCTCTTCACTCCAAAAAATATCAGAAAAGAAAGTTTTCAAAATTGTATGACATTAAAGAAATGTGAGTGTGTACGCGTGTGTGCGTAAACTCACGCGCGCACGCGCGTGCGTGCGTGTGTGCCTGCGTGCGTGCGTGTGGTGTGTGTGTGTGTGTGTGTGTGCGTGTGCGTGCGTACATGCGAGTGTGCGTGCGTGCGTGCATGCGTGTGTATGTGTGTGTGTGGAGGTTTGTGTGTGTGTGTGTGTTGTGTGAGTACGTGTGTGTGTTTGTGGAGGTTTGTGTGTGCAGGTGTGCGTGTTTGTGCGTGTGTTAATGTGTGTGCTTTGTGTAAGTAATTTTTTCTCTGCCTTTGTCATAACCTAAAGTTTATGGAAAGCGCTTGCGAGAGGTGAATGCCCAGTTTCTACATTCAGTGATGTCTTATTCTGTCTTCCTAGCCACTTAACAAAAGAACGCAAAGTCAGACCCACGTGTATGCA
>CM060330.1:10742661-10745161 GCA_030674155.1 Stramonita haemastoma
TGGTGACAAAAGGTGTCTTGTTCTATCACTGGGCTACTATATGGTCAGCTGTTCTGTCTAGTTCTATCACTGGGTGGTCAGCTTTTTGTGGCAAAAGGTGTCATTTTCTGTCTAGTTCTATCACTGCTAGGCTACTATGGTCTGCTGTTCTGTCTAATTCTATCACTAGGCACCATGGTCAGCTGTTGTGTGGCAAAAAGTGTCATTTTTCTGTCTAGTTCTATCACTGGGCTACTATAGTCAGAGGTGAAAGGTGTCATTTTTCTGTCTAGTTCTATTACTGCTAGCTACTATGGTCTCCTATTCTGTCTAGTTCTATCACTGGGCTATTATGTCCAGCTGTTCTGTCTAGTTCTATCACTGGCTACTATGGTCAGCTGTTCTGTCTAGTTCTATCACTGGGCTATTATGTCCAGCTGTTCTGTCTAGTTCTATCACTGGGCTACTATGGTCAGCTGTTCTGTCTAGTTCTATCACTGGGCTACTATGGTCAGCTGTTCTGTCTAGTTCTATCACTGGGCTACTATGGTCTAGCTCTGTCTAGTTCTGTGACTGGGCTACTATGGTCTAGCTCTGTCTAGTTCTGTCACTGGCTACTATGGTCTAGCTCTGTCTAGTTCTGTCGCTGGGCTACTATGGTCTAGCTCTGTCTAGTTCTATCACTGGGCTACTATGGTCTAGCTCTGTCTAGTTTTATCACTGGGCTACTATGGCCAGCTGTTGGTGGCGAAACAGCATTTCAACGCAATATTATGGAACGAAATGGTGATTCACTTTCCGTTCAGCAATTTGAAAATCCTTCAACATTTTTCAAATATTTTCAATAGAGATAATCACTTAAATTACATTTAGCCAAGACTTTCTGTTGGTCGAAGAAAAGAGGTTTTTTTATATTTCAAAGTATTTGTATATATATACTCAGCGTGATAGTTTGGTAGCATTTTTTCACGAGTTTTATTGCAGTCTTGCAATGGTATTGACTACCTGATTTGTGTGCAGATATGTCTGTGACAAGAAGAGTGATGCCATTGCGTGCAGAAATTTCCAGACTGCGGCAATAAAAAACGATTTGGGGACACCACCTCAAAACTCTGACCCCTCCCCCCTGCCCCCCACTCCCATTGACGGTAATAGACAGCGAGTCAAACAGTGATCAATCAGTGATCATTCAGTCAGTCAATCAATCAATAAATTATGCTTCCTATAGAACAGTCGACTACAGAGTTCATATCAGTGCTGTTACATTTTTTTCCAAAGAAATTTTCAGCGGTATGGATGCAAGCCTGATGTTATTTTATTTAGTTAGTTATTCTTTAATATCGAGGATAATAAAAGAAGCATCCGTGTGGGTTTTTTTACATCCAGTCCCCGTGTGTAGGCGAGCTTGTAAATTTTGTCATCTGTTCAACCGGCACACAATGACCCACTCCTTCGAAAAGTGTGTGTGTGTGTGTGTGTGTGTGTGTGTGTGTGTGTGTGTGTGTGGTGTGTGTGTGTGTGTGTGTGTGTGTGTGTGTGTGTGTGTGCGTGCGTGCGTGCGTGTGTGTTTGTGTGTCTGTGTCTGTGTCTGTGTGTATGTGTGTGTCTGTGTGTGAATGAACTAAATAAAAGAGACATAAACCGTTTTATAACTGTCCAACACTCTTTTAGCTCAGGAAAGCATTACACCAACTACACCTCAGCCTTTTGATGAATCCGAGATCATATCATTAATTTGTTCGGAATCATCAAATCGCTAGAACCACGGAAAGAATAAAGCAACCCAACAAATTATTCATTTTTGGAACGATTCTACTTCCACAAGTGAGACCCAGACACAATCCTCTGTAATTGTTTACAGCACGGCCAACAAATGAAACATTTAGTATGGGGAAAACTGTACTCCTGTTGCGCTAAGTGATGTTGCAGAGGACATAACGGGTAAATGTGGTCGGTCGTCACTGCTGTACATCGCGCTTCCAACCGTCTGGTTAATAATACTACGTGGATTTTATACCGCTCACACTGGATAGTACATGCTTTCACACGCCCTTTCACAGGGCGGGATAGCCTAGTGGTCAGAACATTGCGCTGGCAATTTGACGACCCGAGTTCGATTCCCGTTGAGGGGATTTTTCCCCTGGAGTTAACATCAGTGCTGACTCCACTCTCCCCAAAAGTCTTTCGGATGAAACTGTAAACCGAGGCCCCATGTGCAAACGCACGCAGAACATCTTGCGCACACGTTAAATCCTGTTCTGCTTTTCGTAAGAGTAGGCCATCGTGTGCCAGGTGGGAAGAGATGAAAAAAAGCACACGAGTGCTTATTCCATTATCCTCGATATAAAAGAATAAATAAATGAATAAATAAATAAATAAATAAATAGATAAATAAATAGATAAATAAATAAATAAAAATAATGGATAGTACATGCTTTCACACCCTGCATGGACATCAACACAATCATCCCTTGTGGGGATCCCAGGGATCCAGTCAGTATAAATAGCATCCCCAGCTTCG
>CM060330.1:10750161-10757661 GCA_030674155.1 Stramonita haemastoma
ATTGGTCACTACTGTCTTGCTTCCGGCCTCGCTCTCCAGTCAGTCGCCTGATCATTGGTGGGCGCCTGGGTTAATTATGCATGGCGGATGTGTTGTTTTTTTGGGGGGAAACTGTTGTTACCTGTGCGTTGATTGGTTGGTTTGAATTTTTGTTTTTTTACCAAATGTGGTATTTTTTGGTTATGTCACTTGGGTATGGGTTTTTTTTTCTCATGTCACTTGGTTTTCTTAGAAGATAAAACTTATCAGCCACGTAAATCCCATTGCTGATAACTGTTACATCAAGTGTTTGATCAATTTTTTTTTTTACCAAATGTGGTATTTTTGGGTATGTCACTTGGGTATGGGTTTTTTCTCAGTGTCTTTTGGATTTTCTTAGAAGAAAAAATTTATCAGCAACATAAATCCCATTGCTGATAACTGTTATATCAAGTGTTTGATCCAAAAAAAAAATTTCCAAATGTGGTAATTTTTGGTATGTCACTTGGGTATGGTTTTTTTTCTCGGTGTCACTTGGTTTTTCTTAGAAGAAAAAACTTATCAACCACATAAATCCCATTGCTGATAACTATTTTAGTGTAATTTACAAGATTTTGGTATGTCCTGTATGTTTTTTTTTCAGTGTACTGTTTTTCTTAGAAGATAACTACACCACATAAATCCATGCTGATACTTATACAATGTGGATCGATGTGATCACACGAAAATGAAAAAGTCCAAAATCATCCACGTGAAATGCAGCAGTACGATCAAAGAAGGACACCTTCGTAAAGCAGTGATCTTCCTTCGATTTGTACATGTGAAAAAAATCGATACTCACAATCCACACTTTTATTTTCAACGCCGTCTATGCAGCATATAAAAGACTCTACTAAGTCCACAAATCTCTCCACAAGTGACATACTGCATCTACAAATGTTGGTTTGGTCCACAGAGTAACAGATAATATGAAACTGTTACGAACACCTTTAATTCTCACGAAGCAACAAACAACGACGATTCCTTTCACTGTTTTTAATGAGTTGACAGATTCTCAGAAGACACATACATTCAAAAGATGACAAAGACCTCACGCCCTGTGCCGTGTCACACAATGCCAACCAAAAAAAAAAAAAAAAACCAGCTCGTGCATTCAGCCAGATGATCTCTTCCCTTGTCGGAACCAAAACACAGACATCAGCGTTATGCACTGATCGAAAATTATGTCTTTAAAAATTGTAATGAGGGCGACAGGATCTATTTTTACCTTCGCCACGTGTTCGCGGCGTTGTGCGCCAATACAGGTGCAATGTTTCCGCGGCGAGGCAATGACTGATGCTGGCAGCAGTGCAGACGAGTATGAATAATGCCGCGGTTCACCTGGTGTACCTGCTATCTGCCAGTCACCTGGGCTGCGTTCAGGTTGTCAATGTTAATCTTTTTGTTGTTGATGTTGTTGTTGTTGTTGTTCAGGAAAATGTTTGCCGAGTTTCTTGCTGTAACAGATTGTATGGTATGTTTTGGGATGCTTTTTTTTAATTAATAAGTTCATTTAGCAAATTGGATACTTTTTTTAATTGATAAGTTCCTTTAGCAAACTGTATACTTTTTAATTAATAAGTTCATTTAGCAAATTGGATACTTTTTAATTAATAATTTCCTTTAGCAAACTGTATACTTTTTAATTAATAAGTTCCTTTAGCAAACTGGATACTTTTTAATTAATAAGTTCCTTTAGCAAATTGGATACTTAATAATTAATAAGTTCCTTTAGCAAATTGGATACTTAATAATTAATAAGTTCCTTTAGCAAACTGGATACTTTTTAATTAATAAGTTCCTTTAGCAAACTGGATACTTTTTAATTAATAAGTTCCTTTAACAAATTGTACATTACGGTCTAACGCTTTCTTTTCACTTCTGGCAGTAAACTGTATGTTATGTCTTCATACTTTCTGATAACCTTCCTAAGCGAATTGCACGATATGTTTTGACATCTGATACCTTCTGGTGGCAAATGTAATGGTTAGTTTCTCGATACTTCCTTACCCCTTTCATCAGTGAATTGTCAGTTATGTTTTGACTACTTTCTATTAACTGTATTGATGTTTCTTGAAGTAGAAAGCTGCAATAGAGTGTAAAAGGACAATTGAAACTTTTAACAGCCAACCATCACATAGTCTGTTCATTTTCTCAGACTTTTCCCCCGTTAACTTTCAACTTACGAGTTAAGCTCGTCGTGGGTTATGCAGGGTGGGGAAAGATGGTTTCTTGTTGTTAATTAGTTAATGATAAGTTATTGATATTGTTTCTTGTTGTTAATTATTGGTAAAAGAGTCCATTGATATATCAGAGGACAAAGGCAGGCACCAAAACATTCGAGTCACAGCTGTAGGTAAAAGGTAAGGGTGTTCCCATAACCTGTGTGGTCGTAGGGGAGCGAGGCATCAGAGACCTCAGCCTCTCTAAGGGCCAGCATGTTGAGGGTGGCGCCCATCTCCTCTCCCTCACTGCTTTATCTCCCCTGACCCTAAAATAGGGCAGGTCCCATTTAATACTGGGTGAACTGGGGAACTGTACTGAAACCAAGGTGTGCAAAATGTCACCCATTCACGTGGTAACCAAGCTCGATGCTACTTAACCTTAACTTTGGAGAAAGCAAGCGTTCTGAACACCGAGCTATCCCGTCCCAAATAGCTACAGAACTAACGATTCATGCTATAACGTCTGCTTTCCTTCAAGATTTTAATTTTCATCCGTCTGCTTTCCTTCCAGATTTTAATTTTCGTCCTTTTCTTCAACCTCCCAAATGATACTGAATTTGTTAGAAAGAAAATCTGTCCATCCATTGTTTTACATATGCTTTTGATAGTCTAGAGGTGATACACCTGTCTGGGCAGCCAAAAGTCAGTGGGTCAGTTTGCATGTAAAGACGGATTAAATCTCCATTTGGTCCCGTAGCACTTGGATGAGATGATAAATAAGGTATTGTGCAAACTACATTTACAGCACGTTGAAACAACAAGAGAGAGAGAGAGAGAGAGAGAGAGAGAGAGAGAGAGAGAGAGAGAGAGAGAGAGAGAGAGAGAGAGAGAGAGAGAGAGAGAGAGAGAGAGAGAGAGAGAGAAGGCAAGGCAAGGCAAGGCAAGGCAAGGCAAGGCAAGGCAAAGTATTTTATTCGAGGATAATAGATAAGCACTCGTGTGCTTTTTTACATCCAGTCCCCGCCCTTTTCAGGGATACATCAAGTTGAAAAGATACTAAACAATGAAACTTTACGCAGTACCAAGAGAGAGAGAGAGAGAGAGAGAGAGAGAGAGAGAGAGAGAGAGAGAGAGAGAGAGAGAGAGAGAGAGAGACAGAGACAGAGACAGAGACAGAGACAGAGACAGAGAGATAGACAGAGAGTGTGTATGTGTGTTAGTTAGTTAGTTAGTTCTTCAGTTTAACGTCCTTCCACTAAATAGTGATATCAGACGGGAAAGTGTATATGAGTGAGTGAGTGTGTGTATGGAGGGGAGGGGGGAGAGGAGGGGGCTGGGTGGGTTGGGATGGCACATAGCTAATTATCTGCAGTAAACAACTATAAGAACCAAAAATTAAAACAATAGAACAAGAATAATGAAAAGAAAGAAATAACAGTTTAAAACACTAACTTTGCAATTCATATAACTAGTAAACATCATTATACTATTATAACTAGTAAACAATCATTATACTATAAGAACCTGATAATAGGACTATGACTTAATGACAATGCAATTTCTTTCATTAGCGAAATGTCTTTTAGAATTTGCTCTAAGTAAACGTATTTGTAAACTGGTAAAAAGATTTTCAAATCTCTGCATTCTAATAGAATGTGACCTATGGTAATATTTTCGCCACAGATACATGTTGCTTTTTTTGAAAATTTTGATCTAAAAGCATTGAGCTTGAACCTATAGATAAGAGATACAACATTTCTATATTCGTGAGAGTTACGGCATTTGATCTTATCAAAAGATAATAAATGGGTTACATCATCATTCTGGTGAGAACCAATACTTTGTTTCTACTTTAATGAAATAGTTGACAAAGTAGCAAAATGTGGAGCAAAGCACACTGATGGGTCCTGCAGCATTAATGTCCCCTTATCCGTTCATGAGGGCTATAGCATGTTACAAAATGCATGTGTATGTGTGTGTGTGTGTGTGCGTGTGTGTGTGTGTGTGTGTGTGTGTGTGTGTGTGTGTGTGTGTGTGTGTGTGTGTGTGTGTGTGTGTGTGTGTGTGTGTGTGTGACATCAAGAGAGTCGTCTTCGGCAACATTCTGTATGTAGAAAATCCACCTTTATCGGAGAACAAAACAAAAAAAAACAAAAGCATGTATAGGCGTAGGCGAGTACAAGAGGAAAGTAGGTAAGACTAAATTACGGCTAAGCTCTTTCCCAAGTGAAAACAGCCTGCTAAAACTGAAAAATGCTCCTCTCTCTCTCTCTCTCTCTCTCTCTCTCTCTCTCTCTCTCTCTCTCCTCTCTCTCTCTCTCTCTCTCTCTCTCTCTCTCTCTCTCTCTCTCAGAATACAAACTGTATTTTCTACATCTCGTTCATCCAGCCCAGTAATACAATGTGCGTATGATAAAACCATCTTATACATGGTTTTGGTTTGTATTGTACTGTACTGCTTTGCATTGAATCGTATGTATTGTATTCTATTGCATTGTATTGCATTGGATTGATTGCAATGCATTATGTATTGGATTGTATATTACTTTTTCAGTCACGCCACATTTCTCTGCAAGAAATTAGCGCTGCTGTCCCCTGCAAAAGTACTTTACCACAATGCTATAGCCACCCATCGCAGCATTACCACCCCACTACCACCACCCTTGTAGCGAGCGTATGTTTCCGGAAGAGAATGGGCGTTGTTGGTGGTGCTTTTTACCGAGCTTTTTCAAAGGTCAGCTCTCTTGCTGTGTGACTTTGATATTCACTATCCAAGGTCTAGTGACTGAGAGAAAGAGTCCGGAATCAAACGGGAATCAAACCAACTAAATTTCGTTTTCAAATAAGAAAGTAACCGCTAAAGAATCAACAGGTAGATATAGTAATAGCTAAAAATAATAAAAAAATAAATTAAAAAAGAATGATGATGAACAGATGATCGATCGTTGGATAGATAGAAGAAGATAGATAGATAGATAGATAGGTAGGTAGGTAGAGTGTATAAGGTGCATGATTTATGCAGTAGCCTGGTATGATGCTTGCATAGAACGTATTATGTCTTTTGCAAGTATAGATAGTGTTAGGTGCGTCTCAGTGTGTGTAATATGGAGAACAAAAATCGAATAAAGAAAAAAGAGTGATAGAATCTGAAATAATATGATAGATAAAAGATAGAAAAGTAAAACAGACTAAAAAACAAGACAAAGAAAAAATGCAGATTCTACAAAAGAAGTTCAAGCTGAGCGTGGCTGTAGGTGAGGCGTCGGATTAACGACAGCAATAGCGAAAAGCTTGACGTGGATTAGTGTCACATAGATCGTGAGTAGATAGATAGATAGATAGATAGATAGATAGATAGATAGATAGATAGATAGATATGTGTATATAAGTGTGTATTTTATGTGTGCACGCACGTGCGCGCCTGCGTATGTGTGTGTGCTTGCATATGAACGTATTTATTTCTCTCTCTTTCTGTAAGTCAGTTCACACATGCGCACGCATGTCTGTGCGTGCGTCTCCCGTGTGTGTACATATATGTGTCAGCTTCAACCCACAAAAATATCGAAGTAAAAAAAAAAGTGTTTAAAATCTGAAATAATACTCAAAAAGAAAAAAAAGACAAGTCCAACACCAACAACAACAACAACAAAGAAAAAATGCAGTTCTATCCAAACGAAGTTCCAAGCTGAGCGTAGCTGTATGAGTGAGGCCTGTCGGTATTTAAACCGACAGCAATAGCGAAAAGCTTGCCGTGGCATTTTAAGGTGTCACATAGATCGTGAGTACGAACGGAAAAGCAATTGATTTTACCTAATTATGTTAGGATTTCTTTTTTGTTGTAGTTGTTGTTGTTGTTGTTGCCGTTTTTTGTGGTTTTGGTTTGGGGTTTTGTATTATATTGTGTTTTTGTTGAGGTTGTTTTCGTTGTTGGTGTTATTGTCGAGTTTGGTAGAAGGGAGGGGGGGGGGGGGGGTGGAAGGGTTGTGTGGATGGGAAGGGAGTGGTGTGTGTGTGTGTGTGTGTGTGTGTGTGTGTGTGTGTGTGTGTGTGTGTGTGTGTGTGTGTGTGTGTGTGTGTGTGTGTGTGTGAGGAGAGGTGGGTGTGTGTGTGTATGTGTGTATCGTGTTTGTTCTGTGTGAGTCGTCGTTTGTGTGTGCGTGCTGTGTCTTGTGTGTGTGTGTGTGTGTCTTGTGTGTTTGTGTTTGTCATCAATCATCAAACATCATTCAAATTTTCATTCCCATACGGGTACTTGAATAAGAATCGATTGTGTGTGTGTGTGTGTGTGCGTGCGTGCATGGTGCGTGCGTGCGTGCGTGCGTGCGTGCGTGCGTGCGTGCGTGCGTGCGTGCGTGGTGTGTGTGTGTGTGTGTGTGTGTGTTGAGTTGAGTGTGTGTTTTTTTTTTTTTTTGCTGTGAATTTTGTTTGTTTCCTAATGGTTGTGTTTTCTTCTCTCTTCTCTCTCTCTCTCTCTCTCTCCCTCCTCTCTCTCCTCTCTCTCTCTCTCTCCTCTCTCTCTCCTCTCTCTCTCTCTCTCCCTCTCTCTCTCTCTCTCTCCCTCTCTCTCTCTCCTCTCTCTCTTCTCTCCCTCTCTCTCTCTCTCTCTCTCTCTCTCTCTCTCCTCTCTCTCTCTCTCCTCCCCTCTCTCACTCTGCGTGCATGATAGAAAATTATTTTCTCTTTTGAGGCCTAAATAGAAACATATTAAGTACGCCTCGATATAATGGTACAATAACATTTGTCCATTTTCTCATGTTTTATGTTGTATTCAATGTTTCATTTTCATTTTATTTTGTTTTTGTTATTTGCTTTGATGGTTGTTGTTGTTGTTGTGTGTTGTGTGTGTGTTGTGTGTGTGTGTGTGTGTGTGTCTGTGTTGTGTTGTGTGTCTGTGTGTGTATGTGTGTGTCTGTATCTGTTCTGTGTCTGTCTGCTGTGTTGTGTGTGTTGTAGTGTGTGTGTGTGTCTATCTGTCTGTCTGTGTTGTTGTTATTTCTGTTGTTTTTTGTGGGGTTTCTGTTTTACTGCCCGTCTCTGTGATATTTTTTCATGCTGTGCCCATGCCACTTACTTCTACCTTTCCCCACAGCACTACTCAGATTCGTTATGTCACATCCTCGGATCAGAAATCCACAGGAGGTCTATCAAACTACGCTGCCATATGGCCACCAGCCAAAGGAGCTGCAGTGACTGCTGGGTCACTTTGGCGGTGTTCAGTGGTGCCTGTTCTGGCTAAAATTCCAGGACACCCCTACTTAGCCCCCTACTGACGACTGTAACAGTTCAGTTACAGAACCAGACTGAGTGAGTCGCCCAC
>CM060330.1:10765161-10767661 GCA_030674155.1 Stramonita haemastoma
CAAAAATCACCACATCCCAAACACCACACTGCAAACACAATCCATCGCTGACATGCACACGAACATACCCACGCCACATCAAAAGAGACTTAGAAAGCCAAACAGAGAAACAGACTGACAAAAAAAACAGACATACAAATAAACAGACAGAACAACAGAGATGGTGAATAACAGAACCTGTGTTGTGCTATATTGATATTATTTTTACTTGTTACTTGTTCTTATATATGGCTTGTAACCACCGGAATTTCTCTGTTTTAGAGAGAATAAAGTATTTTGAATTTGAATTTGAATAACAGACAGACAGGTAGACAGACAGACAGACAGACAGACAGACAATACAAATAGAGAAGGAGACAAGACATAAATATAATAAGAGAGGGGGGGGAGGGAGAGGAGGGAGAAAGACAGGCAGAGAGACAGACAGACAGAGAGATGGGGAGGAAGAGAAAGAAAGACAGAAATATAGACAGAGAGGGAGGGAGGAAGAGAGGGAGAGAGACAGAGACAGTCTTTCTTCAAAGGGTACAGATGAGCATAAAAATTTTACATACTCTTTTCAACGGGTCCTTGCCGTTATAGGTGCCGCAATAATACAAACTTAAGATAGAACAAAAAAGTCTACATACATAGCCTACATCATTTTCACTTCAAAGTCAATTTTAAAGTAATAGCTAGTAAATCAAACCATTGACTGACAGACAGACAGACAGATTGATCGATAGACAGTAAAACCAAATAACATGAGAAGTGAGAGACTGAGAAACAGCTGTTGTACAATTGGCATACTAAGACTATCATCATTTATAATAGAAGTTAGAAAAACCACTGTACGATTGGTATACTAAGACTATTGTTTATAAAAGAAGTTAAGAAAGCTAATCAATATTTATGCCCATCAAGTAGGAATCAATAAAATCGTAAGGATAAGTAACGCATGAGTAGACGTCTTGGTCGTCCTTAACTAACCCTTACGGTTGACAATGGTATTCATTCGAGGAAAAATAGAGCTGGTTTTAAATCTTTTTTAAACCCGTATACACTCTCTCTCTCTCTCTCTCTCTCTCTCTCTCTCCTCTCTCTCTCTCTCTCTCTCTCTCTCTCTCTCTCTCTCTCTCTCTCTCTCTCTTCTCTCTCTCTCCTCTCTCTCTCTCTCTCTCTCTGTAAATGATAGCTTCTCAATGTAAGAATAAATTCTTGGTTTAAAGGTTCTTAAGTAACCCATCCGTGTGATAGAACACTAACCTAAATCCATCCAAGCTCTACACACAACTGTGATACCAAGCTTAACTCGAGCAGATATCCCCGCCATTATAAATGTATGGCTGATGTTTCGTTCCGGAAAATCGTTAAAAGGGCTTAGACGTCCCAGGAATAGATTTCCACCTCCTATTGTTAATCCCACACCATAAGCCATAAAGCTACATACGGGTCTTAAGACAGACACGTGACAAGCACGTGACTTATGGCTCGGTGGATTGGTGGTCTTGAGATAGTGCATCTTTTTTACAAAGTGAGAGGTCGCTGGTTTGGCCCTTGTTTGAACAACCAACCACCACCACACACACACACACACACACACACACACACACACACACACACACACACACACAACACACACACACACATACACACACACATCCACTAGACTTTGAGTGGTGGTCTAGGTGCTAATATCTTGGATGAGACAATAAAACCAAGGTCCTGTATACAACACATACTAAACGCACGTAAAAGAACCCACGGTAACAAGACAATTGTCAACGACAAAGTTTTGTTAGAAAAAAAAACATTTTCTTAGGTAAACAGACGCACATACAGACAGACAAATATATATTTAAGAAGATTAGTGGCGCTGCTTTTGTGGCGATATGCACCTCCAAGGGAGGGCATTCCCAATTTCTCGCAGAAAAATCTGCTTTGACTGGAAGCGGTATACAAATTGGATACATGGCATGTTGACTACAGAAGCCATTAGAGTGTCGCTATGAATTTTTCAGAATGTGTCTCTTGGGTCACCGCACTGTGAGTTTGAGAAGATTTTTCTCCAGGAGCTGATATCAATACCGACTACACTCCCTCAAAGTTCTTCAGATGAGACTAAAAACTGAGGTCTCATGTGCAAAAGCGCACAGAACATCTTGCGCACACGCTAAAACTTGTTCATACGGGTTTGTTTTTTTATTTTGTCTGTCTTTTATTTCGAAGATAATGGAATAAGCACTAATATGCTTTTTTTTTAAATCCACTCCTTTTGTGTGTGTGGTTTTGTAAATTTGGTCACTCGTTCCCATCAGCACACGATGGTCTACCCTTCCGAAAAGCGGAACAGTTTTAACGTGTGCACAAGATGTTCTGCGTGCGTTCACACACAGGATCTCGGTTTAAAGTCTCATCCAAAGGACTTTGGGGGGGAGTGGAGTCGGCACCGATGTTAACTCCAGGGGGATAAAAATCCCTTGAGCATGATTTGAATCCGAGTCAGCAGATCACGAGCGCA
>CM060330.1:10775161-10777661 GCA_030674155.1 Stramonita haemastoma
TGACATTACTTTTTAAGTACTTATGTAAAAAAATGTTTCTAAATTGACATTGTCATCTGGTCTTTGAGTTTGAAAACAAAAATTATACCTATCCATAAATTACTTAATTTAAAGGGATAAAACAAGGTATCTCCTTCTCATTGGTTGTGAAAATAAAAATTGTACTGTCTCTTGATTAACGATTTTGAAAAAAAAAACAGTTATTTTGATAATAGACTTTGGAAATTTAAAAAATTGCTCTCTCTTCATCATTGATATTGCAAATAACACAGTTTCTTTCTGTACTATTCTTTGGTTACAATTTTAATCACAAACGATATAATCTCTCAGTTGCTGATTTTACAAGTTTAAAAAAGAAACAACTTAATCTCTCCTTTGATCACTGGTTTTTATCATTAAAACAAATGATAAAAGTATGGCACGGCAGTTTAAGACTGACATTCAGCATGAAAGACCTTTGATCTCTCTCTCCTCTCTCTCTCTCTCTCTCTCTCTCCTCTCTCTCTCTCTTCTCTCTCTCTCTCTCTCTCTCTCTCTCTCTTCTTCTTCTTCTTCTTCTTCTTCTTCTTCTTCTTCTTCTTCTTCTTTGTTTGCGTGATGTGTGTGTTTGTGCGTGCGTGCGTACGTGGTTACGTGTGTGTGTGTGTGTGTTTAAATGTGGGGGGGGGGGGTGCTACTGCGTGTGTGTCTGTGATTGAGTGTGTATGCATGTGGCAATACATATGCACGAGGGAAGGAAAGAACTAAGAATAAAAGACATAAAAAACTACACAAGCAGACAGACTAGACAGATAACGCACATAAACAGACAAATTCACAGGCAAAAAATTTCTGAGCGTGGAGAAAACAGACAAAAGAAAGCACAGCCAATACTGATGATCATTGCATGGTAATAAATGGCCAGAGTTTTTTACAGTCTTTATATCGGCATATGAGGCCTGAGCGGTTTATTACTTCTTTTCAGCCTTTATTGCCCTGCCCCAACTCCCCAACTCCCCCCACCCCTAACCCCTCCTTCGTTTCTTTTACAAATCTGAACTGAACTGTATCTTTATTTGCAGATCCAAAGAAGCTTGTATGTGAATGTGTTCAATAAATTATTCGTTAGCAGAAATTACCTTGCATCGTACGTTACGCGTAAGTGCACGAATACACACACACACATGCATGCTCGAGCATAAGTGCATACATTCACTTCTGGGAGAATATGTGCTTGTGTGCATGTATACATGCATGCACACACATAGGTATGCTATGCACACATGGACACATGCATATACACACATGCGCACGCACACATACACATACACACACAGACAGATACGCACACGCACACACACACGCACGCACGCGCGCACGCACGCACACACACACACACACACTTACACACCACTTCTGCAAGTTTCATGATCACGAAAGCAAAGCTGCGCGCTTACAACACCTTTTTCGTCATCAAATTGCCAGACCTAGAGATACAGACAACCTGCGCAAAGCAGAAAGAAAAACTCAACTCCTTTACGCAAAACAAAAGTGTCTTCCATACTCTAGGCCTAAGCTGGCAAGACAGAGTATGCAACTGAAAGTTTTTTTTATTATTATTTGTTTATTTATTATGCCACTTTATGTCACCGCAGATTTCTCTGCGTGAAATTCGGGCTACTCTCCCTCCCCGGGGAGAGCGCGTCGCCACAAGTGCAGTAAGTGCAGCGCCTACCCATTATTTTATATAATATATATTATAATACATACAGACCGCCCGGAGACCCTGAACTCCATCCCCGATTTTTCCTCAGGGATGGTGTCTAAAGACAACACCTGTGTGCATGCTGGTTTGGTTTTGTTTTGTTTTGTTTTTAGTTTTGTCTTGTTTTGTTTTTAGTTTTGTCATCCGCATGACTTCTCCCTTTAAAAAAGAAACTTACCTTCTTTACATAAAAAAGAAATGTCTTCCATACTCTAAGCCTAAGCTGACAAGATAGATAGTGCAACTGAAAGCATGACTTCTCCCTTAAAAAAAATTCACCTCCTTTACACAAGAAAAGTGTCTTCCATACTCTAAGCCTAAGCTGACAAGAGAGAGTGTGCAACTGAAAGTATGACTTCTGCTTTCAATCCTTGAGGAGTCATTGAGGCACTGCACTGAAGTTTTCAGGCAGTGTGTCGTGGGCATGTTTTTTGTTTTGTTTTTCTTTTCTTTTATTTATTCTTTTATATCGAGGATAATGGAGTACGCACGATGTGCTTTTTTTACATCCAGTCCCCGTGTGTATACAGTTTTTTGTCAATCTTGTCATCTATTCCCACTGGCACACGATGGCCTTCTCTTACGAAAAGCGGAACAGGATTTAACGTGTGCGCAAGATGATCTGCGTGCGTTCGCACACGGGGTCTCGGTTTATAATCTCATCCGAAGGAATTTGGGGGAGAGTGAGTCAGCACTGATGTTAAATCCAGGGGAAAAATCCCTTCGAACGGGAATCTAACCCGGGTTGTCAAATTG
>CM060330.1:10790161-10795161 GCA_030674155.1 Stramonita haemastoma
TTTGGCAAGAATAAGAATGTTTGATCTAAACTTGAGATAGCGTTTATTTCTGTTCATGAGGTGTTCACAGTTTTCAAATCGTCTAAAACAATCAACAAAGCGTGGTCTTGATAGATTGGATGGAAATTTTCGCAAACTATCTGAACCTGTCACAGTAGAAACACTTCCGTATATCTACAATCTTTGCATAAGTAAAAACACATTTCCTAAAATCTTAAAACAAGTAAAAAATAACTTCTTTACATAAATCAAAAAATACCTCAAATCCATCAAACTACAGACCAATATCAATATTGTCCACTCTTTCAAAACCCTTAGAGCAGCACATTCATAAATGTTTACCAGCCCATTTAATTAAACGAATACAATCTGTTACACTGAAATCAGACTGGCTTTAGAACAAATCATTCCAACCATACTGTCTTTGTAAAAATGTCAAATGACTGGTTGCGTAATATGAATTTTAAAAAATAATAAAAAGGATTCACACGTAGACCTATACTCTTTTCTGGTTTTCCTAAAGCTTTGGATGTTATTGACCACAGACTTCTGCTACGGAATCTTGCAGTCTAAAAAAAAAACTATCTCCTAGTACCCTCGAACTTATGTCATCATTCCTATCTGAGAGACAGCAAAAAATATATCTTAACAACACTTCTTCAAGTTTCCTTCCAGTCAGCTTTGGAGTTCCACATGGGTTAGTGCTTGGTCCCTTGCTGTTTCTTCTGCATACATATAATGACCTTCAATTGAGTATAAAAATACATAACAAGCTATTTGCAGATGATGCAACTCTTGATACTAGCCACAAACCCTCTCCAAATATACTTAAAAAAGAGAATATGAATGTCATTGTCGAATTAACTCAAATGAACCATATGTTTCTCGTCCAAGTCAAACAAAGCTTATGCTATCATCAACAAGACAAACATGCAAAATCTTAAAATAAGCTCCCTTTCCCTTTAATCAACAGTGTCAAAATTGAAGAAGTCTTTAGTCACAAAATTGCAGGGGTAACCAGAGATAATAATTTGTCTTTGCCTGTACATATCCGAAATCTAACAGAGAAAATTGCCTCCAAAACCTATCACTTAAATAAGATTAAACACTTTTTACATCGTTTACTAAAAAAAAATATAATTTCTATTCATTCATTCAATCTACTATGAGATATGCATCCACTCTGTGGGATTTAGCCATTGATAACCTATTCAAACGAGCTGTTAAGATAGTAATATATATATATGCAATCTTCATTAACATTTTTCATTGCAAAAGTGTCAATATTCTTCCTCTCAAAACAAGATTGCTGTTGAATAAAGGTGTACTAATGCTTAAAATCCTTCATGGTAACACCCCATCTTCCTTGAGCAGCATGTTCAGCGTAAACAACTTTCGACATTCACATAAAATCAACCTCCCTCTACCAACCATTACTCTGCTTAAATCAAGTCTGGTATATTCTATAAACGGGTTTGGGAATAGCTCCCAAACTTTCTAAAAGATGAAACAATTTCTTTTTCAGATTTAAGATTCTGTTCTACGATTTTATGATTACCCATGAAAATGTCACACTACTTCCCCACAGTTCTTTTGATCAAATCGCAAGTAGTCTTACCTACACAAATTGTCTCTTTGAATGGTGTAGTTAGCTTTTGTTATTATGCAATCCTGTCAATTGTCTTGTTCTTCGTTGTTTCTGTGCAAATTTAATCTCTGTCTCTCTTCTCTGTCTGTCTGTCTGTCTGTCTGTCTGTCTGTCTGTCTGTCTGTCTGTCTGTCTGTCTGCCTGTCTCTCTCTCTCTCTCTCTCTCTCTCTCTCTCTCTCTCTCTCTCTCTCTCTCTCTCTCTCTCTCTCTCTCTCTCTGTTAAAGTTAAAGTCTGTCCCGAGCCTAAGGCTCATCAGGCCGGTGCTTATCCCGGTTTCTGTGCGTTAAGCGACTGAGAGTCATAGACCCCCCCCCTGGATAGGACGCCAGTCTATCGCAGGGTTAACCCCCAACACAAGATTGGTACCCCTTTTACACCTGGGTGGGGTGAGAAAATAGCAGTAAAGTGCCTTTTCCAAGGGCACAACGCCATAGCCGAAAGCTGGGATCGAACCCGCAACCTTTAAATTACGAGTCCAACGCCCTAACCACTAGGCTACAGCGGCGGCTTCCTCTCTCTGTGATGTATTTTTATACCATGCTTGCCTTTTGGGGCGCGTGTGTGTGTGTGTGTGTGTGTGATGTATTTTTGTGTGTGTTTTGGTGGGTGTGCGTGTGGTGTGTGTGTGTGTGTGTGTGTGTGTGTGTGTGTGTGTGTGTGTGTGTGTGTGTGTGTGTGTGTGTGTGTGTGACATTCGAAACGCGATATATTCAAGCGCAAAACAAACAGAAACAGGGGGCATGCAATAATTTATTCAGTGTTATTTATTCTTTTATCTATTCTTGTATGTCGGAGATAATGGAATAAGCACTTGTGTGTTTTTTTACATCCAATCCTCGTGTGCATACGATTTTGTAAATTTTGTTATCCGTTCCCACCGGCACAAATGGCATACTCTTCCAAAAAGGCGGACTGGGATTTTGGTTTGCTCCTCGGCTGGAGCTCCAAGGTTCCCAAATGGTGACATCTATACGACCGTTTTTCCCTCACCATTTAGGTAGCTGCATTCTGACCGGATGGTGTCTAAGCATGACATCTGCGCACATACGCTTTGGTTTTTTTTAAATTTTGTCATCTGTTCCTACCGGCATGAAGTGGCCTACTCTTTCCGAAGGTGGAACGGGTTGTTGACGTGTGCGCAAAATGTTCTGCCTGCATTTGCACACGGGGCCTCTGTTCATAGTATCATCCGAAGAACTTTGACATTGAGTTCGATTTTTTCCTCAAACTGGGAAGAAAGGGCAAAGACCGAGAATCGAACCCAGAACCTTACGATGTACTTGTTAGGTAGGTGATGGTTTTAACTGTCCTACCACCTTCCTTCTTGGAACGGAATGTAACGTGTGCGCAAGATGTTCATGTGTGATCGCACGCGGGCCTCAGTTTATAGTCTCACATCCCTAAACACCAACACAAACACACCACATGCCTCCATGGTGACGTGTTTCACCAGTACATCTGGAGAGCTCTTCAAATAACAAACTTCTTTAATTTGACTTCTTTTTCAACTCTTTGACAAGTCGCTGGAGCTCTGCATGTATATTTTTTCGGGAAAGTATCGTAGGCATTGGAATCTAATAGAGCCCATTCCTACCCAGCAGCAGAGAACATGGTGGGTATTTGTTTTGTATCATCCACATCACTAGTTGGCTTATTTTTCTATGAATTAGCCTAACGGGTGTGCAAGATGTTCTACATGCGTTTGCGTACTGGACTTTATAGCCTCATCCGAAGGAGAAATGGGGTCAGTACCAATGTTAACTCCAGGCAAAAGTTCCCTCGAATGGACACCTTAGCAGAGACAGAACTCTTGCCCTCAGTAACTGTCAGTTTATCCCCCTGGGGAATACTAGTTTGAATAGTATCCCCATCCTCTGGAAATTCTGTGCTAGGAATTTCTTGTTTTCTAACCCTCTCTTTACTTCTGTCTTTTTCTCTTGTTTTCCTGTGACCTCCTTCCTGTCTGTTTTCTGCCTTCTTGGTCCATTCTCCTGCCTTTTTTCCAGAGAGTTTCAAAAAGATAACCATTCTCTCCCATCCTGAAGTCGAATGCACAGGGCCTGACTTGTCAGGGGCCTATTGGCAGCTCAACGCGTCTTCGCTCATATGACAGCCAACAGAGTTGAGAAAAAGAATGTCAGTTCACCAGTGGTTAAATTGCCTTGGTAAGGCTGTGTTGCTGCAAAAGGCCGAAGACAGACCAGCCTGGAAAAAAAAACGGTTGACTAACATGTCCTTAATATTCATCGACGACTACTTAATTGACTAATTCATGATTCATTCATTCATTGGTTGGTTGATTGATTAGTTAACTGACTGACTGGCTGACTGACTGACTGGCTGATTGACTGGCTGACTGGCTGGCTGCCAGGCTGACTGGCTGACTGAATGACTGACTGACTGAATGACTGACTGAATGAATGAATGACTATATATTGTCATTAAAAATTAATTTCCTAAGGTTATGATATCAGTATTTTATGTGAGAGACGTTCTTCAACAAGATATATTGTCATTTCCCTTGGACTGATAATAATGTTATGTACTGTTTTGTATTTGTATTGAACTGTGTTGGGTAGAGTTGTGTTAGATTGTACTCTATTATGCTGTATTTTATTGTATTGTGCTGCAATGTATCGCATTATGATGCACTGTATTGTGTTGTATGGTGTTGCATTGTACTACATAGCGTTGCATTGTATTGTAACTCATACCACTTTAAGTCACGGCAGATTTCTCGGCGTAGAATTCGCGCTGCTCTCCCCGAGAAAAATGTATCACAGGTAAGACACCACCACCCATTAATTTATTTTCCTGTCTCAACGTGTATTTCTTTCCCTACAAGAGTGAATTTCTCTACTGAATTTCACTACGGACAACCCTCTTGTTGCTGCGGATTTTTTTACATGCACTAATTGTATGTTGCACACGGGACTTTTTGTTGCTCCGGATTATTTTACATGCACTAAGTGTATGTTTCCATGGGACTTCGGTTTAACGCTTCATTTGAAAGACTAGCATCCAGACCACCATTCAATATGTAGTGGATCGGGGAGGTATTATGATTCAGACAGGAAAGGAACCTGCAACCTGTTCGCTTTCTAGATGGATACAACAAGGACTTGATATTGCTCTGAAAGGACATCTTTACTGATCATATTGTTGAAGGTCAGTGCTGACATGAAGTCCCTATCAAAAAGATGTTTGCATTATCAGCAGCAGCAGCAGAAGCAGCAGCCATCCTATTGCTACTGCTGCTGTTACTATAACCATTTAAACTTCAATTATCACTGCTGCTGCTGCTGCTGCTGCTGCTGCTGCTGCTGCTGCTGCTGCTGCTGCTGCTGCTG